>KZ451953.1:264921-452169 GCA_002786265.1 Apostasia shenzhenica
CATATATACATATATATATATAATAATAATAATAATAATAATAATAATAATAATAATAATAATAATAATAATAATAATAATAATAATAATAATAATAATAATAATAATAATAATAATAATTAATTGTATTTATTTATATGAAATTTAAAAGGCATTTGTTTCGTTATTATTTTGACGTTATGCTATATAATATAAATGCCATGATATTTAGATATCATCATTTAAGTAATATTTTTATAAATTTATATAAGATTATTTATACATGTTATTAAACTAAATAATTATTATTTTTGAATAATATAATATAATACCATAATAATATTGAATCAAATGCTCTCTTTATGGTAGATTTTGGATAGAGGTGGAGAGGAGAGGTGGAGAGGTGGAGAGGAGAATGTAATTCTGTCAGCGGATGTCCTGGATGCCCTTTCACAAGCTGGGGGTTATCCTTTTATAGAGCAGAAGGCAAGCTGACTTGCATTATACAAAAGCTAAAATACGCTATATTATTGCTGAAGATGCTCCGCATTATTGTAAAGCCGAAGATATTTTTGTATTATTGTACTGTAAAGTTGAAGGTGCTCTGTATAATTGCTCTGTGCTGCTTCCACTTAAAGATGCTTTGAGGGGTCCACCATTTTATCTTTTGTGCTGGAGAATATTAATCTGATTGTAAGAAAATATTATCGGTGTGGTAGAAAATTCGATTTAAATGTCTTTCAGTAACTCTTCAGTTTGCGGTCCTTACTGAAATTCTAATTCATTATTGCCCATATCAATTTCTGTGAGATTATCTTCGTCGTAGATTATAATTTGGCCGTTACAAATAAATTTATAATTCTGTCACTCTTGATATGCTGATAGTAATTCTAATAAATTTTATTTTTGTTCATAGTCCAAAGAGTATCCAAAGAATTCTTTTATTGCTTGTTGTCCTCGAGTTTTTTGTCTGGACATTCGCGTGTATCCAAATAATTATTTTACTCCCAGTTATCCTTGAGTTTTTTGTCTGGACATTCGCCAAATTTGAAATGCTGGATATACTAGATATTCATATGGTTCGACAAATATCAAAATTATCTCAAATTCTAGTATTCTATCATAGAGTTTTTCAGTTTTGTGGTCGATATAACTGTCTTGATGATCTGTGAAAATCCCTTCCATTCTTCATAATTATGTATATTTATAATAATCTTTCTAACTATACCCAATTCTATTGGACGCTCTATATGTAGTGCGAATGCTACGAATATTCTTTGTCGTTCATCTGATAAACTGATTAATGACTCCTTTAATAAATATGATAAAGCTTTGTCTTTATATATACTGTCAAGAATCCTTAGATAAAATGTCATAACCTTCTTTAGGCATTCTTTCCTTTTAGCTTTTTTCATATAAGGGGAATTGATATTTTTGAATTTATATATAACTTCTAATATAGGATATAAATCAATATATTGGTTCGGATGACATTCTTCACATTTCTGAAAAAGATATTGAGAAAATTCTTCTTCTTTTTGAAGCTTCATTGTTATATTATGAAGAAAATATTCCATATTATAGATATAAGATATTATTTCTCGGAGATTATATATCATGGAGGAATTATGCTGTACTCAATTATGTTGTAATTCTCCTATAATTTTTCAGAGACTATTGATCATATTATATATCTTAGAAGATATTGAAATATCGAATTTATAATTATTAGTGCTCTCTCGATATATATAATTGCGGCAATTTTTTATATATTAACTATTTTAAATGTATTTATTTATATGAAATTTAAAGATTATTTAGTTTATTGTTATTTTGACGTTATGCTATATAATCTAAATGCCATGATATCTAGATATCATTATTTGAGTAATATTTTTATAAATTTATATAAGATTATTTATACATGTCATTAAATTAAATAATTATTTTTTCTGAATAATATAACATAATACCATAATAATATTGAACCAAATGCTCTCTTTAGAGTAGATTTTGGATTTATAGGATTTAGAATTTAATAGAGTTTGCATAATTTAAAATTTTTAAAACTAGAATAACTGATGTTCAAGGTTATGCATAAGAGGGCGTTTAGTTCATTATTATTTTAGTATTATGTCATGTAATTTAGAAGTCATGACATTTATATATTATTTTTTAATTAATAATTTTATAATTTTATAGAAAAATATTTATAAATATCATTAAATTGAATAATTATTTTTTCTAGATAATATGATATAATACTAAAATAAATGCCACTTAAATGTTATATTAAATAATTTAAAATTTTTGAACTTCAAATAATGGACTTTTAAATGTTTAGGATTTAAAATTTAGAGTATGGAGTTAATTAATTAACTATATAGCTCTATTTATTTGGCTATTTAAAATTAATCTAATTTAATTTTAAATAGTTATGTCACATCACACATAAAATTTAATATTAAAAATTAATTTTATTTCACATTCTACACACATTACTAAAATAATAAGTGACTTATATCACATCTCTCGTATATCTTAATATAATAATTAACTTTATTTCACATTATTCACAACTATTAATAAATTTTTTTTAATCTAAATTTAATTTTAATTTTATTAAATTTAATCTTTCAAATGAGTAGGTATTATTAATATTTTTTTTTACAAAATTTCTTGATATTATTTATTTAAAATGATAATTAATAATTATAAATTCGCATATATACATAAAAATTGATTGTTTTGGTATTAAAATTTTATTTTCCGATAATGTAATATTGACAGTACGTACAACGAATTCTTCGAGCGTGAGCAACGAGGACCATCCAGTTTTGATCTTCACGGCTGCTGTGGAGTCGGTATCCGACGTGGGCATGGCCAGGAGGAACCGGCAGGTGTCCGTTTCCCCAAATGGCTTAAATGTAACTTCACAAAAAATTCTCCGTTATAAAAAAAAAAACCTTTATAAAATTTCCGTATTTGTTTGTTTTACAAATATTTTTTTTAATAATTACCTACATGCCAGACAATTTAGTTTTATTTATACCTTACTCATACATTTTTAGTTAATTACGCTTGCACACTCAAAATATTATAAAATCTTATATACACACATTTTAACTAATTTTTATTATAATGAGTAATTATAATTTTTCAATAACCTAACTATAATTAGATTATAAAAAATCTGAACCGTTTATCATATTATTTTAAGAATATTTAAATATATTTTGAGTGAAAATTCTAAAACTATAATATTTAGGTGGCAGCAAAGGAAGGAAACATTCGCGACATGAATTGATTTTAGGACAAATCAGCGCTTTAGTGTGATATTGAAGAAGAGAAGAATATATATTATTAAGAGTTTAGCGGCCTTGCTCAGCCAGGCGGCCACGGGCGGCCGGTTGCGTGGTGCGGCCGCGCGGCGCTCTTAAGCGGCGCAGCGTGGCCGCCGGAGGCGGCGCGGGGGGCGGGCTGCCGGACTGCCGGATCTGAAGGAGAGAGGGAGGGTAAGGGTATAATGGTAATTTTGTATATTTTTTAATAAAAAAAAATTTAAAAAAAAACCAAGATGATATTTTTTGAAAACCTAGGGACCCGAATGATAGATTTTAAAAACGTGGACCTGTGTGATATTAACCCTTAAACTCAGGGACCTGGGTGAAATTTACCCTAAATAATATATAATCTCGTCGTCTCTTTCTCGTCTCTTTCATATTTGTGATCTGTTCCCTTCTTCCATGGTTGAAGCCTCCATATGCTCGAATAATACCTGTTTTCGTTCGTAATCACCCGATTCTATCGTATTTCTGGCATCCATGGGAGCTTTCTCTTCCCTGAGCTGCGAATAGAAGGGATCGCCCTCCTCCTTCGTCGAAGCAGGGAGCAGATCTAATGCTAGAATGCCGGCGACGGACTTCCAGGGCTCTTCTTCGCCGTTCGCGTCGATTGGCCGCTCGATTCTGAGCATCCGACGGGACCAGGTGCACTCGGTGGACGGGGACTCAGCCGCCGAGCAGGAGCTTGAGGCTTTCCAGAAGCACGTCGCCGACATCTTCCAGGACCTGGCCGGCGCCGTCGATGAGGTGCTCTCTCTATCGTGGATTCGGAGGCTTCTCGATTCCTTCCTCATTTGCCTGGAGGAGTTCCGCGTGATCCTCTTCAACTCCAATGCCGTCGTCTCCCGCCCCCCTCTCGATCGCCTCATCTCCGACTTCTTTGACCGCAGTGTCAGGGCTCTCGACATCTGCAACGCCATTCGTGATGGGATCGAGCAGATCCGCCGCTGGCAGAAGCATCTGGAGATCGTTCTCGTCGCCCTTGATCCGATCCACGGCGCTGTCGGCGATGGCCAGATCCGCCGCGCCAAAAAAGCCTTAGCTGACCTCTCGATCCTGATGCTGGATGAGAAGGACGGCGGGAGCGGCGGCTCCATCCTCGCCCATCGGAACCGCTCCTTCGGCGGCCACAGCAAGGACAACCACAATGGCCGCTCCGGCGGTAGCCACTTCAGATCCCACTCGTGGAGCGTCTCCAGGTCGTGGTCCGCAGCCAGGCAGCTCCAAGCAATCGGAAACAATCTCACTGCGCCCCGAGGGAACGAGATTTCTGCCACTAACGGTCTCGCCGTTCCCGTTTTCACTATGAACACCTTGCTTCTGTTCGTAATGTGGACGCTTGTTGCCGCCATCCCCTGCCAAGATCGTGGCCTCCAAACCCATTTTTCTATTTCGCGCAGCTTTCATTGGGCAGTGCCGATCCTCTCCCTCCATGAGCGCATATTGGATGAGTTGAAGAAAAAGGACAGGAAGAACTCGTGCGGGATGTTGATGGAGATCAATCAGACTGAGAAATCGACCAGACATTTGGCAGAGCTGCTAGATGCCATCCAGTTACCACTTCCGGAGGAGAGGGAGACGGAGATGAAACAAGGACTGCTGGAGGTGGCTAAGGTGTGTGACGTTCTGAAGGATGAGTTGGACCCGCTGGAACGCCAGGTGAGGGAAGTATTCCACAGGATTGTTCGCAGTCGGACTGAAGGCCTCGAAGCACTGGGAAAGGCGCACAGTTCAGAGTGATTTCTGTTAGCTAAAGGTGCGAATTTTCCCCATTTTGGCGAGCCCTTCTGTTCTGGTTTTGCGAATGCTATATCTTCATTGAGGCAGAGAAATTTGAGGACTTTCATAGTTCATACAGGCAGATGAACTAGAACGGTTCTCTTAAACCAGGTATATTACTTCTGTGTAGTTGCCTTGCATTCATTCTGTAAAAAACCAAGAATAATATGTTGCAATTAAGACTTTGTTTACTGATGTTTTTAATTTCTAATTGAGGTTTTGTTATTTGCATTTCATCCAGTTCTCAAGTTGTTGCTGCTTCTACTAATTTCAAATTATATTGATAGATTTTAAATTGTCAGTATTGTTCTTTGTTAGTCCCATAATATGAGAAACTTAAAAGCAACTTCTTGACACCGGATCTGATAACCCCGATTACAGCCATCTACATGTCGGCTGTAATGCAATGTTTAAGAATCAGGACCCCCATTGTGTTGGTAGATTCTTGATTTTTTTTCTCCGAACAACAAATCATATATTATTATACATTTGATGGGCCTCCGATCTATAGTGCTTTCGATGATCCCTACACATAACAATTTCTCATCAGTTGGAATGCACTCCATAAGTATGACCAAGCATAGGCAGTACAGAAATGAATCAAAGCTCTCATCATGTGATTGTCATCTCGTCAGGACTAAACTAACAAGCATTCATTCTAAACTAACAAGCATTCATTGTGCTATTGCGCTACTCTGCCAAACCTCGAACCCAAGATGTATGAAGAGTTCGGTGGTCAAGAATGGAAGCATATACAACTTCATGAGTACCTGCTATTTGAAAAATCTTCCATGTGGTTTTAAGACGTGATGCGTCTAGAGTTCATTGCTACTTTGTTGGTTTAGACCCTCGCGAATGAAGTGAAGGCATCCAAGTTGTGCACTTTCCATTTAGAACAGGTGATGACTGATAAACTGCTTTGAAGAGGCTGTTGTGAGATTTTTACAAATGGTTGATGAGAAATGAAGAAATGCTTATTCAAGGATTTAGATGTGAAGAATTGTCTAAGAATGATAATTTTAGACAAGATTTGAGGTCTGGAAATTTCAATGGAAATCTATAATTTTGATCTTTGTGTGAGGAGGGAACTCTGATAAAGAGAAAGACAGTCAAGATGAAATTCAATATAATTAGTATGAGAACAAAGGAAAAATTATATATGTACCACTCTATAAGATTGTATGGGATGTGGGAGAAGCAGGGCAGAGCGGGGTGAAAGCAGATATAGGTAATAACTAATTGATAGCGAGGCGGGCTTGACAAGTATGAATTTTATTTAACTCGACCCAAACCCCTACTTGTTGCCATTCCTACACAGAGACGATGCGAGGGCCGAGCAATGATGCAGAGGGAAAGATGTAGTAACTAGAAAAAGGGTTAGAACCGAAAAACCCTAAGCTAGGTGAGGATCCTCCACATGTAAGGGATCCAAGAAGAGTCCTTAGAGAAAACGGTTGAATTGTGTGGTAGGGAGGATTCGTTAGAATTTGGAGCAAACGTAATCTCAAGCATAAAGAGAATTTTAGATGTCGGAGATGAAATCGGCGGCATAATGCTAACGACAAAAGGAGAAGTTCCTAGTGAGATTGTGGCGCATTTATTGTTGATCACTTTCGCTTTTGGTATATCTACACTAGGAAAGAACATTTTGATCAGAGAAAATATATCAAATGAAGTTGGGTAAGTCCTAGCTTGCCTTAAGAAGTAACATTGAACAACCAATTGGAGAGAATTGAAGATGCCTAGGCTGACCTGTAGGGTGTTAGTGAGAGGCTGTTCAATAAGGTTGATATTCTATTGGATGTTGCGTAGAATTAATCCATAGTGCAAATCCTACACGGAAGGTGGAAATAGGGCTGGTGCAGGATCAAAACAAAGAACTGCAAGCTATGATTGATAGATTAAGAAGCTGCTATAGATTAGAGAATTCAAAGTTAGTTTCCACAGGAGTTCTGAGTTAGCCTGAGAGATTGGAGATCTGGTAGCTCTGAATGCTCAGCTAGTGTTCCATCTATCTTCTTTGTGGGTTTTCCTCTTCTATGATGTTCTCCCGCAACTTGATCGGCTCTGTACCATGGCATTTTCCATGTCATTGGAGGAACTACAGTGCAGGGGCATGGCCTTACTACTTCCCAATGGCGAATGTGGAGAGAATGAGGCCTACTTGTGAGTTCATCAAAGCCACTAAGGCTTCTCAAATGAATCCATGGTTAGAGTTCCTCAACGTTGATGAGAATTTAAGGTCGAATGCTCCTACAAAAAGGAATGATCTGCTTTTACATAGTGTAACAGTTGCCTTCTATTGTGAGTTCTTAGAAGTCCATGCTTCCATCATCATTGAAGATGAAGGAGGAGATAGCTCCATAAGAGAATCAGCTTACAGTAAAGGGGGAGTTGAATGGAGCCTTGGAGCAAAAGAACATGGAGAAGCCATTAAAGAAGGAGAAGACGAACAATAAAGAATTCTAAGAAGACACTCCCTCGTCACTTCCTGAAGTCGAGGGACCAATGGTCTTTAACAGCAAAGCAACCTTCAATGCGGTACTCCACTAATGAGTATGTGACTCTAACTATTGCAGGTGAATTGGACTACATAAAAGAAGCTCTTGAAGGTAAAGAAGCTAAGTAGAGGATTAAGCCATGATAGAAGAGATTGATTCCTTGTAAAAAAATGAGACATGCTAGATTGTGAAGTTACCAAATAGATGGACGGCCTCAAAGAATAAGCGGCGTATCGACTTAAGATGGAGAATTCACAACAAAGGTATAAAGTGAGACTTGTGTGAATGCTTCAAATAGATGAAATCTTCTCTTCAATCATGATGATGGCGTCACTCTGAACTGTTCTCGAGCTAGCTAGATCTAAAAGTAGGCACAATGATGTGAAAATTGCATTCTTATATGGGGAGCTAGATAAAGAAGTCTATTTGCAACAACTAAAGAGTTTCAAGGTGAAAAGGAAGAACTTGTCTACAAACTTAAAAGAGTCTGTATAGATTGAATTGAACTCCTAGGCAATGGTACAAAAAATTCATGATCGAGCATAGGTATTGAAGAACCACATTAAACCATTGTATATATGTGAAGAATTTCAAAGATGATGATTTTATTGCCGCCCTACTACTACTCTATGTTGATGACATGCTTGTGGTTGGTAGGGATGCCCGATGTCATTAGCCAATTAGGCAAATACTAGGAATGAAGATGAGGAGAGATTGCCAGTAAATAAGCTATGGATGTTGCAACTATATCGAAAAGTTAAGGTAGAGGCACAATATGGATAAGGCAAAACCAATTATTATCTCTTTTGGAAACCAGTTTAGGTGGTCGAGGAGCCAGTATCCCTCCACTGAGAGATGTTGAAGACCATTTATTCTTTCTCTGTTGGGAGTCTTATAAACATGATGGTTTGTACGAGACTAAACATCGCAAAGGCGGTAGCTATTATAAGTAGATTTCTCTCCAATTTGAGGAATGTGCATTGGGCTATAGTCAAGTGGATTGTCAAATATCTTTGAGGCACAAGTAAGATTTTTAAAAGGGATGAGCCGAAAATCATCGAGTTTGTTGATGTAAAGACATGGCCAGAGATGTGGATATCCGAAAATCCACTTTGAGATTTTTGATTAACTTCGCTTTAGGAGCAGCATTTAATAGTCCAAGTTGCAAAAATGCACAGTACTTTCGACCAATGAAGCCGAATAACTTAGCAATGACAAAATGATGCAAGAAGTTGTTGAAGAGGTTAAGCCGAATAACTTAGCAATGAGTATTTTTGTATTATGGTAGTCAGAGCATCATCCACTAGCTAAAATCCGAGTCAACATTCAAAGGCCAAGCACAAAGAAACAAGCTACTTAAAATATTAAGTCTATCAAAGGCTTTTTAGATATGGAGTTCCTCTCATAAGTCGAGAGTTTGTTCGTATCCTTTCTAAGGAGGAGGAAATTGCGTAAGGTTTGTCAAAAAAGTCTACACGAACAGAAATGTCTCGAAAAAGGATTCTTTAGGAAGATCATCTGTCAAAATGAGAAGCCAATGATAGAGAAGAAAGTCGAGCAATTCTTTGTGGGAGATCAGTGAACGCATTCAATAAAGATTAAAAATAATGACAAATGTCGGATAAAAGTAACCTTGAGCCAAGCATTGAACTTGGAGAATGATAAAGGAGGATCAGCTCAGTTAGGCGTACTGCACTAAAGGCTGTGTAGAAGTCCATTCCTCAGTATTTTCTAGAAGCCATCCAGCTCTCCCATAAATGGGAGATGATTGAAGAGAAGTTGTGTGTAAGACTTTGCATCAGATTCTGCTGAAGTGAAGAGCTACCCCTTGAAGTATGTCGGAGATCCATCACCAGTCTCGTTTGTTTAGCTATTAAAATTAACCTGGTTTAATTTTAATCAGGCATATCACATCATACATAAAATTTAATATTAAATATTAACTTTATTTCACATCCTACACACATTACTAAAATAATAACTAACTTATATCATATCCTTTACATATCCCAACATAATAACTAACTTTATTTCATTGCATTGAACCAAATGCACCCTAAATATTTTTTAAAATATCTCAACATTTCTCTTTCGAACTTTTTTAGTTCTTCCATAAGTTGAATTAAGTTAAGGGTAAATAGCATCTGGGTTCCTCTAGTTTGGTCGTATGTGCAAATAGGTCCCTCGAATATTTAAATGTAGCAAACTGGTCCTCTAATTTGATAAAATATGCATATAGGTCCTTGGCCGTAACAGACGTTAGAAATTATTTTCTCTCTCCTCCCTCTCTCTCCTCCCTCTCTCTCCTCCCCGCATCTCTCTCTCTCTTCCCGATCGTAGGCCACGGGCGTCACCGCACGGCCTCCAGCGGGTTGCGCCGGCATCGCGCGTGCGTGGGATCAGGAGGAGAGAAAGAGGGGCGGGCTGCGGAGGATGGCGCGCGGCGCAGAGCAGCACAGGCGGGCGCGAGGCAGGCAGGCGGCCAGGCTGCGACGGCGGCAGGTAGGCGCGCGGGCGCGCGGGCGCACGCGCGCGCTGGTGCGGGGCGCGCGCGTGAGGGTGGGCGGGCGGCGGGAGCGCGGCGCAGGCGCTCTGGCGCGCGGGCTGCGGAGCGCCGGCGCAGGCGGGCGAGCGGCGCGGGCGCCTGCGCGCGGCGCTGGAGCGCTGGTGCGCGGACGCTGGGGGGGGGGGGGCGTACCCGGGCAGGCCGGTGCGGTGCGGGCGGGCGGAGCGGCGAGCGCAGGCGGGCGAGGCGCGCAAGGCGCGCGCGGGCGACTCTCAGGTGGGCGCGTGAACGGCGTCGACGCTTTCCGGTGGCCGGTGGCGCCGCGCCCAGGCGCCCGCGCGCTCGCCCGCCTGCGCCGGCGCTCTCGCAGCCCGCACGCCAGAGCGCCTGCGCCGCGCTCCCGCCGACGCTACCGCCGCCCGCCGCCCTCACGCGCGCCCCCGCACCAGCGCGCGCGTGCGCCGCGCGCCCGCACGCCATTTTCCGCAGCCCCCCGCCGCCTGCCTGCCGCCGTCGCAGCCCGCGCCTGCGCGCTGCCTGCCCGCGCGCCATCCTCTGCAGCCCGCCCCTCTCTCTCTCCTCCTGATCCCGCGCACGCGCGACGCCGGCGCAACCCGCTGGAGGCCGTGCGGTGACGCCCGTGGCCTACGATCGGGAGGAGAGAGAGATGCGGGGAGGAGAGAGAGGGAGGAGAGAGAAAATAATTTCTAACGTCTGTTACGGCCAAGGACCTATATGCATATTTCATCAAACTAGAGGACCAGTTTGCTACATTTAAATATTCGAGGGACCTATTTGCACATGCGACCAAACTAGAGGGACTCAGATGCTATTTACCCTTAAGTTAAAGAAAGAAGAGACCAAAGACTAAGGCCTCATTTGGTTCGAGTTTTTTTTTTTACATGAATTTTAAATTTATTATGAAATGCTTTCAATTTTAATATTCATATTTGTATTGGATGTGAAATAAAATTGATTTTTATTGTTGAAATTTATGTTAGGCAAAAAATTTGCCTCAAATTAAATGAGGCCTAAAGAGGTCTAAATTCTTTCATAATTTTTTTTAGATAAATTGATTATATAAATTGACTTCAATTTTTTAAAAATCTCAATTTGAACTCACGAGATGTAAAAGCACTACTTTTTTTGTCCGATTTTTAGAATTTAGTTTTTTAGCTGCTTTTCTGATAAAAATATGAAATTTATTTATTTTTTAATTAGTTTAAATAAATTACTAGAAGATTATTATATCTTTTTATTATCACTATTCTTTACAAATTTAACAAAAATTTAAATTTAATTTTTCTCATCTCATATTTTTTTTATTCTAAAAATTTAATATTTAAAAGTTTTAGTATTTAATATTTCTAAATTATATTTTAAATAGTCAAAAAATTAATGATCATGAATAATCTTAAGATATAATAACAAAATTTAATAGCTATATTTTAATTGGGACAAAATGATCATACTTTCACAATTATAAAGACCTAAATTAAAATTTTTAAAAAATTAATACTAATTTATAACGCTCTTTTAACCTTGAGAGCCCATATGCAATTTACCTTTTTTTTTTATTGTTTTTGTCGAAACTCAATTTGACAACTAGTTAAAAAAATAACTTATTTTAGTCATAGTCAAAATTTTAAATTTATTTTAAAAAATTTTTAAAAATTATTTTATATTTCATTCTACGTAAATTTTAATATTAAATAATTACTTTATTTTACATCTAATATAACTTTTAATATAACTGACTCACTTTATTTCACATTATATATATATTTTTAAAAATTTTCATAAATTTTTTTAATTATCTTTTTTTCCGGTTTACAGTTTTGCGCATACTGGAGACCTCAGAATTGGAGGTTAAATTCTACAACGTTATAAAAATTTAAATTATAAAATATTAAAAATTTAAAATTTTTTCTGACATAAAATAATTTGCTTACATAAAATTTAAACATAATAAAATAATATTATAATTAATCTTGATGAGTCCTCATATTTTAAAAATATTACAAAATTAACTCAATTTATTATTAAATTTATTAAATATATTTATCTTAATAAATATAACTAAAAATCATTCATTCAGAAATTATTCATCTTGTTTAGTAATTGATTTTTCACAATATTTATTACTAAAAATACCATTTTTACCGGTTTTTTTTTAAAAAGCTCTTTCTACAATATTATGGATAAATTAATTACAGGTCACATTTTTCAATAAAAATTATAGGTTTCAAGGTTATTGTTTTGAAAATACCAATCCAAAATATAACGGGATAATTCCATCAATTTTTAATATATATATATATATTATTTTTTAAAATAATAATATAATAACTAAATTTAATAAAATTCATAAAAAAACTTGTGTGACAAAAATAAATAAGAGGGTATAATTTTTATTTTTGTAAAACTGCACGAAATCGATATAAATGTTACACATATAAATTATAGATAGCTTAATAGGTTGAGTGAATGAACTTAATAAATGTTATAGATATAGACTCATAATTTTAAGCAGATTTAATAATAATTTTTAATACTTGAATATTTATTTATTTTTATTAAAAAAATAGAATCTCATTTTTATTTCGGATAATTACGTGATATTTTTAGTCGGGGCAATTTATACTAGTAGTTATAAGATAAAAGTGACAAAAGTAAGGCCGTTAATTTTGTTCAAAGATAAAAAATCGCTTAAAAATTGAATCGAATTTTGAATCTAATTGGGCTCGATTCGATTTAAATGAGCCGACTAATGAGCTATTTTTTAGCTCGAAAATTTTATCAATTCAATCTTGAGCCGGTATAAGATCATATCGAGATGTCTCGAAATCGGATCGATTAAAAAAATAAAAAATATTACATATATAAATATATCTATATATCAAATTAGATTTAGTATGTAATTTTTTCAGTAGTCTATTAGAAGGCTTCATCATTAAATTTTTATTAGAATTTTTTTTATAATCATTTAAATCATATTTATTGTAAATTTATTTTTATTTTTATCTTTAAATATTAGATTAAAGCGAATAGCTATACTTTAAGCTAATTGGATGAACAGATATATTTATACATAATTTTTGAATAAAAGATCAAAAATTAGTCGAAATTCGAATTGAACTTTAATTGATAGCAAATGGGTCAGACTTAGCTCGAATCGAGATCAGATTAAACTCTCCTGGTTTAATTAAATCGTGAACGAATCAAAAATTTTTAATTCAATTTTGAGCCGAGATCGCTCGCTCGTGATCGAATCGTTAACCGTGCACGGTTGCACCAGTTCTAGTGTTGATGTTTTTACTTTTTAAAATATAATGTTGAAATATTAATATTAATATTTTAATTTTTTATTATACTATAAATAAAATGTTAAATGATCTGCATATAATAATAATAATAATAATAATAATAATAATAATAATTGATCTTTAGAGCGGCGGGGAACCTAATAACCTCTCTTCGGGATCGTCTTCTTGTTTTCTCTTCAAGGTTTGCGGTCATGGCAGAGCACCCTATCCGGCAATACATGAAAGTGTTAGAGCAAGAGCGTCAGGACCTTCTGGCCTCTTCAATGGAACTTCGACATGCAATTCGTCTCCTTAACCAGGGTAATTTTCATCCTTCCTCATTCCTTTTGGTGTGCCTGCCGATTCTTCGTAATAATCCCGTTCGTTTTTCGCATATCCAGTTTTCTCGTTAACTTGTTGTAATCTTTCTTTCATGTCTTGGCTCTTTGATGTTGAGGCGGGTGGTTGATGAAGTGGCTTCAACCCTAGTTTCAAGTTCTCGTATTATCGCTTCCATCGCTGAATGGATTATTCACTTTTGTATTTGAAATTTCATTCAACAATCGGTTATCAGCTCATTCTGTTGGCATGAAAGATTGATTTTGGAACTGAAGGCTCAACATGCTGGAAAAGCTCCACATGGATCAATTGCATTTTGCATGATGCATTCTAAATCGAATGACCAATATTTCTAATTGCATGGACTAATGTTGATATGATTTTAGCATAATGGAAGACTAAATACCTTTAAGGAGGGTTTAGTTATTGGATTTTGTTCATGTAAAAAGAGAAAGAGGAAGACCAAAAAGATATGGCAAGAAACCATAAGGAATGACTATAAAGAATGACTTTGTTTACATGGAACTAAATGAGGAGTTGTTATTTAATAGAGTGCAAGAAAAATAAAGAATTCATATAGTCGATCTCACCTAGTGGGATAAAAGATTAGTCTGCTATTGTTGTTATTGTTGTTGTGAAGACTAAATACCATTAATAGTTAGGGTAATCAACAATCCTAGAGTAGCCATATCAGTTACACTTTAGCTTCTATGAAGTTTGTAACAAGATAGGGGAATAATTGATTTGAGTAATAGAGTTTAGATACCTGAAAACTTCAATCCACTCTGGTGGCCCAAAGCAAGCCATGAGACTAAAGGAAGAAACTCCAAGATGCCCATACATGGAGCACTAAAAGATGATGCCACTAGACAAGAACTCGCCTTAGAGGAAAGAATTCTCGAGAAAAGAAAAACTGAGTTGATGTCTTAGGAGAAAAGAAGCTAGTATTGACTAAAAGGGAACCTCAATTCAAAAGAAGAATTCAATGGAGAAGGTTCCATGAGAGAACATGCCCAACTCCGGAGAGTTTACAGGGAACAAAACAACAACTTAGAAAAGCTCAATGGTTATTAAAGAGTTGGACATTCATGTACTGTGACTTTGTGAGGATCTCTAGGGTCCACTGTAGGGAACCACAACAAACAAGGGAGGAAGATAACTGAGACATCTGGACAACCCCCGCAGGTCCTCCATCGCTGAGCTCCAATAGAAATAATGCTCGTCAATTTCCAGGTGCTGCGCAAGCCTGAAATTATGTTGAAGGAGTGCGAGAACTGCCCAAGGGAAAACCAATTCCCAAGGGAAATGAGAGTAGTCATTGTTCTCTCTTCTAGGTACTTTTGTGGATGGCAATCATGGAGAGGATGGAACTAGATGAATTAAGATACGTAGTTTGAAACCTTTATCATATCATGAATTAATCTCTAAGTGTTGCATTGATTGGGCAGCCATCCGAGAGTGCCGTTTGCAGTTAGATTCTGAAGCTAAGAAAGGGGTTGTAATGAAGCTTGAAATGATTGCGCTGGACACTCCCAGCGCAAGTGATTCAAATGCGGCAACACTCGCTGCGGCTCTCACTACTGGATTTGAAGAAATGAAAGTAGATGATCAGGAACACTCTGAAAGATAATTGTAAGAAAGCATTCATTTGAACATCTACTATTATTAACTTTGAAATATAGCTCAACTGTATTCTGATAGATATTATTTACCTTGCAGAGACAGTCCTAGCAAGTTCAAATATCCAGATCAAATAAAGCCTCCTCTTTGTACGGCTATCTTTTCCTGCTTTTACACTGCTCTTTGATTCCTGCTTTTTCTGCTTTCTTAATCTTAGATGAACAATCTAGCACTGTATAAAATTGCTTTAGGAATTAGACATTACTGTTGCACAGTTTATAATCTTTTTGATTTTCATCCAGAAATGCTATTATAATTTTCTCGAAGTGTATAAAGTTTCATATTTGAAGATAGATTGCTCAGATAATATATTCAAAATTTTTTCAGATTATGATGGGTATAAAACATATTGTTCAAGTTATTTGTTATGTAGCTTTAGAAAGTGAGGGTCTGTAACAGATGAATTGTACTGATGCTTCAGAATACCAATGTATTGTTGAAGGGAGTTAATAAAGTTGCATGATTTGTGAATATATGAACTACAATAAAAACGAGCTAATTTAACCTATCATAACCAATATCGGTTGCACATTTAAAAGAGCTGTTCATCTCTCATCGAATCAAGTTAATAGAATTTCCCGTTTACGTTATCGTAAGTATATATTTGTGTATCCCACAGAATCAGAATGCACTGATAGTCTTCCCTTCATCCTGTCTTAAACAATCATGTTGTTAACAAGAAGATATAGTATGTTGTGCATCTTTATGCTTGACTTCTAACTGGCCTATAATAGAAGTTCTTCATATCCATCATCATCGATATTTGTATGAAAGTGAAACATGTTGGGGCATAAAAAGCTTCACAATCTACAGCTCTCATATTATGGAAACTTAGGAGCCATGTGGTTAGATGTTATTGTGGTGTTATTATCTGAAGAAATATTAATTGTTTGGTTAGATACTATATTTATATAATATTATAAAAATTATAAAATTATCAGATTAAATTGACATTTAACTATTATCACCCTAATTGTAACGAAGAAAAGTAAATTTTGATTGATTTTCTGTTGTCATCTTTTAGCATTAAATTAAACACTTCCTTAATAACATTCTTTAACTCTTCAAATGTTCAATTTTAGATTAATTTGATAGACTTGCCATTTTATAGACTCTTCGATCTTCATTTCTTTTGGGGTGATTGGTGTGTGATTCAACTTTAATTTTAATGTTTAGATGTGTTGCTTCTCTCTTCAACTTTATTCCACTTGACAGATTTTAAAAAGTTTAGAATATTTATATACAAAGGAGAAAGGTTGAGATTTTTCAAAAATAATTATGGGGGCATTTGATTCAGTGTTATATAAATATTTGTGTTATTTAAATGTCAATGTTATCTAGGTGTTATTATAAAAAAAAATACTACCTATGTATTATTATAAAAAAAAATTACCTATGTGTTTTATCATCATTGTTATTTTTAGTTATTGTTTATTTGGTACAATATTATTACATTAAAAGATAACAACAACAACAACTACCACCAATCCTTAACCCCACTAGGTGTGGTCGGCTACATAAATCCTTTGTTTTCATTGCGTTCTATTAGTTACCAAATTCTTATTTAAGTTTAAGTAACTAAGATCACTCCTTATAGTTTTTTGCTATGTCTTCTTTGGTCTTCATCTTCCTATTTGTATATTGGCAAAATCTAATAATTCAATTTTTTTAACTGGAGCTTCAATCGGCCTACGATTTAGGTGTCCAAACCATCTAAGTCGACTTTCTCTAAGTTTATCCTCAATTGGTGCAACACTAACTTTCTTTCAGATATATTCATTTCTCATTCTATCATTTTGTGTATCCTCATTTCTGTAATATTTATTTTATTTATATGTTTTCTCTTTGCAGGCCAGCATCCAGCATATCATCGCTGGTCTTACTATAATTTTATAAAATTTATCCTTGATTCTGGATGATATTTTTCTATCGCACAACACACCAAAAGTATTTCTTCATTTTATCCATCCTGCTTGAATCCTGCTAATAACGTCATTATTTATTTCACCATCATTTTGTATGATTGATCTAAGGTATTTAAAGCGCTCACTTTTCTTGATAATTTGATCACTAATTGTTACATTTTCAATATAAGTATTTCTTTTTTGGCTAAATGTGCACTCTATATATTCAGTTTTTGATCTACTGAGATGAAAACTTTTAGATTTTAGAACATTTCTCCAAAGCTCTAGTTTCGCTTTAGCTCCCTTTTTAATTTTCTCAACAAGAACAATATCATCTATGAAGAGCATACACCAAGACACCTTATCTTGAATATATCCAGTCATGACTTTCATAATCAAAGCAAAAAGATACGGACTTAAAATCGAGCCTTAGTGTAATCCAACTGTAATAGGAAAATCCTTAGTCAAGTGTCCGTACACAGGTAATAACTCATTTATACATGTTTTTAATAACTTGAATATAAGCAAAACAAATCTTTTTTTTTTAAACTCTCCAAAGTCTTCTCTTGAGACTTTATCATAAGTTTTTTTCAAATTAATAAAAATCAAATGTAGGTTTTTCTTTTTCTCCTTAAATTTCTCCATTAAACTTCTTAATAAATGAATGAATTATATAGTAGATCTACCTGGCATAAAATCAAAACTGATTCTCAGATACCTTAGTATTATGACGTAACCTTTGTTCAATCACCCTCTCCCAAAGTTTTAAAGTATGACTCATTAATTTAATTTTTCTATAATTGACATAATTTTGTCTATCGCCTTTATTCTTATAAGTAGGTACTAATATACTTTTTCTCATTCATTTTGCATCCTTTTAGTCTTCAAAATCATATTAAACAATCTAGTGAGCCAAGAAACTCCTTCATCTCCTAAGTAAGTACTTCCAAACATCTATTGGGATATTATCTGATCCTACTGTTTTTTTTATGCTTCATCTTCTTTAAAGTTTTTCAGACTTCAGTTTTATTAATATGTCAGATGTATGAGTAATTTTTATTTTGTTTTGGGGTGCTTAATTTCGTAAGTTCAATTGAATTTTCACAATCTTCATTGAAAAGCTGTTGAAAGTAACTCATCTATCTATCTTTGATATCTTCTTTCATGAAAAGTACTTTTTGATCTTCATCTTTAATATATTTTACTTTAATTAAATCTTTAGTTTTTCTATCTCTTGCTTTGACAATCTTATATAATTGTCTTTCTCTTTCTTTAGTGTCTAACTTCTTATATAAATCCTCAAGAGCCATATTTTTTGCATTGTCTACTGCTTTCTTAGATTCTCGTCGAGTCACTTTATATTTCTCCCATTTATTCTTATTTTTATTTGTAAACCAATCTTTATAACAAATCTTCTTCTCCTTAATTTTTTCTTATACATCATCTTTCCACGACCAAGTATCTTTATTATTTGGAATCATTCCTTTGGATTCTCCCAGCACAACCTTTGCCACCTTACGGATACAGTTAGCAACTGTCAACCAAATAAGATCAATTTTCCCGTTAATGTTCCATTGCCCAAGTTTTAGAATCTTATTCTTAAATATACATATGTTCTCATTCTTTAGATTCTACCATCGCGTCCGAGGTTAGGATTTTGACTTATTATTTCTTTTCCAATACTTTATCTCGGAATCTAAATTCATTAATCGATGTTGGGTAGTTAAACATTTACTTGGAATGCCTTTACAATCTTTACAATCCAAGCTATCTCGTTTTCTTATAAGAAAATAATCAATCTGAGTTCTTAAAATTCTATTCTTGTACATGATGACATGCTCTTCTCTCCTCTTGAATAAAGTATTAGCAATTATAAGATCATATGTTGAAAAAAACTCTAAAGTAATTTTACTCTTCTCATTTCTTTCTTCAAAATCATATCCACCATGAATGCTATTAAATTCCTCAGCAACACTTTCAACATGTCCATTTAAATCTCCTCCAATAAATAATCTTTCTTCCTGAAATATCTCTTGTATTAACTCTTCCAAATCATTCTAAAATTTTTCTTTTATGTTCGCATCCAAATCTACTTGGGGGAGCATACACACTTATAATGTTAATAATCATTCTATTGATTATAATTTTTAAAGCCATAATTCTATCACAATTTCTCTTAACTTCCACTACGTGATCCTTCAAGCTCTTATCCAGAATTATACCCACTCCATTCTTATTTTTATTTTTACTAGAGTACCAAAGTTTAAAACCTAAGTCATCAATTTTCTTGGCTTTTCTCCAACCTATTTTGTTTCCTGCAGGCACAAAATATTATTTTTTCTATGAATCATAATATTCACCAACTCCATTGGCTTGCCCGTCAGACTGCTTATATTCCAAGTTCCTAATCTAATCCTACTAACTTGAGTTCTACTATGATGGACTAGCTTCTTTACCCGCATCCGTCCATGATGTGAGAACTCTTATTCACTTTTCACTACACCCGGGCGCCGATGCAGCGGCTCTTGCCCATTTTTCACTATATTCAGACAATACGACGCGTCGCTTCCACGGAACGCCCTAGCTTTAGCGAATTTTCTAAAGGATTCATGTCATGATTGATTCGACAAGTTTTACGTTGGATGTCGACTGCTTAACGCAACCCTCCGCGTTTCTCATCCGGAATTTGGGACCCGGCAACGGTGCGTTTACATTAAAAAGGTAATAATAATAAAAGTTAATTTAATTAACATCTATATGTCATCAATTAAAGAATTAATTTTTCTATATAATATAATATAAATGAAATGCTCCCTTAAAATTTGAATGCCTGTGCTGGAATAGGAAGAAATATGTCTCGCATTGAACTTTTTCCTTAAATAATGCAATCGCGACTCTGATGCTGGTCTTCCACTTCTTCCAGCTAGGGCTGTTATCGAGCCGACTTCGAGCCGAGCCATACTCGGCTCGAGATCGGCTCGCTCGAAATCTTTACGGCTCGAAATCAACTCGTTAGTCGAATAGTTTCAATTTCGAGCCGGCTCGGCTCGAATGGGCTCGACTTCGAGCCAGCTCGATCACTTTGAGCTGGCTCGAAATACTTATAATTATTAATTAAAAATACACAAATTTAATTTTTTAAAATTAAAATACATGTAAAAATTATATTTTTATATATATGCTATTTTTTACAAACATAAAAATAAAAATATCATAAAACAATTTAACCCACATCCTAAAATAATACCATAAAAATTATCAATATAATTATGTGCAATAAATTTGTTCATTAAATGTCTAGTTAAATAAATAATGATAAATAAATTCATGATCGTCTGATCGAATCTCTCTAATTACATGAATAGATTATACATCATAATATCTAATAATATTTTATAATTAATATTATATAATATATTTTAAATCGAGCGATCTCGAGCCAAATTGAGCCGCGATCCTACACCTGGCTCGAAATCGGCTCGAAAAAAACATCGAGCCATAATTTTGGCTCGTTTGTCGGCTCGTTTAAATCGACTCGATTTCGATTCGATCCAAAATCAATTCGATTTTCGATCTTCGATCCATATTAACAGCCTTAGTTCCAGCAAGTTCACTGCATCATTCTTCTTTTTCACAAGCAGTTCTAGATATTTCCTCTTATGTTTAACAAAATAAGTTAGTAAATTGCAACGACTCGGCATTGCTATGCAACGAGCCGACTCTATTAGGCCGACTCAGACCATAGCCATGTCAACCTAGTCAAAAGAGTGATTTTTTGGGATCGACTATGGTTAGGTTGACTTTAAGGGACATGTTAGAGAAACCTAAATAGCTTATATCGACCTAGGGACCCTAGGTTGACCTAACTTTGAGACGTCAAAGCATTTTTGGCGAATAATCAAGTTAAAGGGCACCTCCACCTTTGTCTTGTTTGCATCCTCTCTTCCTCTGGCTCCTTGCCCCCGCCTTTGCCTCGTTTGCATTCTCTCTTTCTCTGGCTCCTGAATCTCAAACTCTCTTTTATGGACTTAGTATTTTCGACGGTTTTCTAATATGAACATATTTTCGACGGCATGAGCCCAAAAAAGGCAAAAAAATATCTTAATAATATTTTAAATTTATTATAAATTTTAATAACTTTATTTCATATCCAACACAAATTCTGATGCAGCGCGGGGATAGGTGGGGATAGGTTTAAGGCGAACCTAACGCTACCAATATAGGATTGTGCCTTAGGACTAATTTTTACTTAGAAGCATACTATTCTAGGGACCCAAATATGCAAATTAACTTAACTATATGATGCCAAGGAGATTAATCAAAATATAAGCAAATTATACTATCTAACAGCATTTGCAGAATCACATAACCTTCATGGAGCTTCTAAAGAAAATTAAATATGTTTCGTGCAAATTCAGTAAACTTGTGCAAATTCAGATAAGATAAACTATCAAATTAACAAGAATTAATTAATGCGCATAAACAGAGTTAGCCTTCACATGAGCTTTAAGAACTTGCTATTAGATCCAATTACATAAACCCCTTTGATAACAGATTCAAATTGATATTTAATTCAATGACAAGGAGCAGGTAACTCATCAACAGTATAAGGCATGACATCTTGGATTTACAGCAAGCTAATACTTGTAGGAAAATTCAAGGTGTACAGGAGGCTAAGATGATTATCAAAGAAGCTGAATATAATCCAAAAACAAAGAAAAGCTGAGCTGAACATGAATTTATACTCAAGGCAAAGAAAACAAATCTGAACATGAAATGAAGTTCCAAAGCAGGAAACAAAGAACTGGACCAAAGCAGTGAAAATAAAAATGAACCGAAACCAGAACAGGAAAAACCAAGGAAACCTGCAGCCCCTCTGCGTTCCCGGTCTGAATCGACGCCACCTGCGGAGATTCGCTTGAAGATCAAAAACCAAGGGAAACCACCTGCAGCCCCTCTGCGTTCCTGGTCGAATCGACGCCACCTGCCGTAGATTCACAGCGAAAGAGTAAACTCTCACCACTCGATATCAGGTAGAAATCATCCCACAGCATCATCAACTCGCTCCTCTCTGAGTCCTGTTTTAATAGCAGAGGAAGGTGGAGTAGAAGTTGGGCGTACAAGCGTGAGAACGTGGCCGACGTGCCGAGTAAAGCGCGGAACTTGCTGAACTTGGTCGCGACCCGGCGAAGCAGCAGAAGCGCCCGAGCGAAAACATTGCCACCGTCGGCCCTCAGCGAAGGGGGTGCGACCACGATCGACGTCGGCGCTGCGAAATAGCCGCGGCCACGAACTGACGCGTCGGCGAACGGCGTGGCTTCCATTCGGGCTCAGCGAAGCGAACGCGGGCGAACCATCGCGAGCCGGAGCAGCCGAGCGATGGAACCGCAGAGAGAACAGAAGACAGAAGGCCCCATCATAATTTTTTAGGCGAGGGCTATTGGAAAAAGGAGTTTTCTATTTTTCAAATAAAGGTGAAATTAACCGCGATCAGTCCTCTATGCTTAGCTGGCATCACTAAATCTTAATCCTAAGCTTGCTCTCCCATTTTCAATCAATTGGTTCGAAGAGTAAACTATCCTTTGAACCCATTATGATTTCGACGATGCCACCAATGAACTCAGAATCTGACCCATTTTAATAAGCATGACACCAAAGTGGGCATTCCCACCGACATAAACATAATGTACGACTCCAATCAACTCGAAATAAATGCAGAATAAAAATAACTATGTACAAGTGAATAAATTGTTATAATCTACGCTCGAGGTGTAGATTATAATGAAATCATTGATGCTGGTGATCTGGCGCTACATCAAATTCCAACCTTAAAAATTAATTTTATTTCACATTCAACACAAATTCCAACCTTAAAATCAACTTTATTTCACATCTTACACACATCCCAATATTAAAATAATTTTTTTCCCCATCAACTTTATAAAATAAATTATTTTCTCTTACCTTACCCAAATTCATCCTCCAACCAAACAAGGCCTAATAGCTTTGTTTGGTTGAAGTTCATGTTGTATAACTTAAACTAGATTATAGAATTACTATTTTATTCATGATTAGATCGGTTGAATTAATTATTGAATTGATTGCTTTTTAATAATTCAAAAAATTATATTTATCAAAAGTAGTGATAAATATTCAAAATAAAGAACTTATTCATTCTCTTAATTTATAGTTATTATCAAATAGTAAATATGCTATAAATAGAACAATTATTTATGATTTGATTAGATTTGATGTATCAGTTTTGATTTCGAACTAGATTGGATGACATATCAGTTCACGATTAAAATTAGATGTTTTAGTTCGATTTTTATAACATTAACTGGAGTTTTTTTTAGATGGTTTAGATTGTTTTGAGAATAAAAAAATATATTTTAATATTATAATATAAAATAAAATTAATTTGTTATTAGAAATTATTTAAGAAATGCAATAATTTATTTTATTGAGAGATGTATAGGATATTGAATAAAATTAATTTTTAAAATTTAATTTAAATTTATTAGGTAATTTATTACATTAAAATCTTGAATCATAATTAGTTAATATATTGATGTGATTGCATTTAGCAATTTTTTTATATAATTAATTTTTAATATTTAAATTTTTTAATGATATAAAATTAATATAAAAATGCTATTCGACCTCATCAATATATTATTCCAATTGACGAGAGAAATAACGGGAGAGAGAAGCATTTTAATGATTTTATAAGTTTTATAATAAACAATTATGTTTATCCATAAAATATTGACAAATATTATCTCAGTGGACTTGCGTGAGCTATTTAATTCTGAATGTAATTGAGAACTTTAACTCATCTATGATTTAAAAGTCTTTTATTTGATCCTTAGATTTTAAAAATATTTGATATTAAATTCTTTTATTAAAAACAAATAAGAAAGTATAAATTTAAGAATTTGCCCTCTATCTTTCTCTCTAATTTTATTCCAAATTTTATTGAGATGCTGTGCGCGTAAAAATGACTCAATTAAAAATAATTTAAAAATTAGATAAAAAAAAAAGAAAAAAATCATATTTTTACTTCATATTGCTTCCTATAAGGGCATATTTGGAATAAACCCAAAAAATAGGCAAATAAAATAAAATAATAATATTTTAAATTTATTATAAATTTTAAAAATTTTATTTCACATACAACACAAATTTCAATATTAAAAATCAATTTTATTTCACATTAAACATAAATTCCAACCTTAAAATTAACTTTATTTTACATCCTACACATCTTCTAATATTAAAATAAAATTTTTTCTATCAATTTTATAAAATAATTTTTTTTTTACTTAAATTTATTCTCCAACCAAGTAAGTCCCGAAAATATAATAAACCAAGTTTACTTCGAGCAATACAATTTACAAATATGTAACTGATTTTTTTGATACAAAAATACATGGCTGATGTGATCGCAAAAATAATGGCGGGAGGACTAAATCAGGACCAAAATGATACTAATTTAAAAATAATAATAATAATAAAAAATAAAAAATTTTAATCATTTTATACAAATTTTAATATAAAAAAAATATTATTTTATTTCATATGCTCAATAATTTTTAATAAAAAAATTAATTTTATTTTACATTATAGGCTACATGAAATCTTTATTTATCATAGATGAAAGCAAGTCAAACATAAAATATACATTATTTCATTTGATTATGAAAATTTGGATATAATGTTTTTATTTTCTCACCTAGAGCCAAAATAATTCATTATTGCTCTTTAACCAATATTGGTCAATGGTTCATATCGATAGTGCGAAACCAATTTTGAACTTGAAACTATTTGTTTCTTTATAATAAAAGCCAAAATTAATCTCATCATTCAGTTAAACAAAAAAATTGGTTTGATTTATGCGACTTTGATTTGATATTTATTCTTTTGGTGAATTATATTTAAGTTTTTAAATTTAGGACGTAATATTATGTAGATTCATAATTTTAAATTTTTAATGTTTCAGTCTGTGAGTTTTAATATAATTATTAATTAGATCCTCAATTTAAATATTTTAATTTTAGTAAAAATAATATTTTTTATATTAAAATTTATATAAAATAATTAAAAAATTTATTTATTATTATTATTATTATTATTTTTTAAATTAATATTACTCTGTTCTAGATCCTTGCGTCAAACAGGCCAAGCTTCAAAACCGTTTTACCCTTGAAATAATGTGCACGACCTCCGAGAAGATTGACTGGCTTGGCGCAGCATGTGACCGTCGGTACACTAATCCGCGGTTATCTTTCCGCCCTCCATCTCGGCGCTTGCAATCCTTCCACCACGTGATCCGACGTCCCAGACAAAAACGAAGGCCCCGTTTCACCCGCGGGTCAGCGTAAACACTAAACACGTGTCGGTTCGAGGACCCGCCCGCAACTCTCGAAACAGGCGGCCGAACCCTTGAGAGTTCTTCCGTCCGCATTCTTTGGTTTTCCTTGCGAGACCGAAGGCTCCGGCGGCCTCGTCTTCGTGTGTGTGATTTCACTGCCCCGCCGTCGTTTTCTGTTCAGTCCGACAGAATCTGCGCAACTCGACGCTCGTTTTATTCTGGCGGAAAATCGCCGCAGATCTCTTCTTCGGCTCTGCATCTTTCCTTCAGTCGGGTTTTTTGTTAGGGTTTAGAACCGCTGCAGATTTTTCTTTGGCTTGAGAGAGATTGGTGAGTTTTCATTGTTTTTCATTTTTTTAACGTTGGTAATTCCAATGTTTCTCTGACTGATGGGTTCTAAAAGTGTAGCTTCTTTTGTTTGGCGTGGTGAACCTGCTGCAGTATTCGGTGAAGTTAGGGTCAGATGTGATGTCAGCACCGGAGCACTGCAGCCTTGGAACACTAATATTGCGCTGGAGTTCGAGTGGTTTTTCTTTTCTTTTTTCTTTTTGTTTCAATGGAGGGAATGGAGAATAGAGAAGAAGTTGATGGAATCACAGCGGGAAGAAATATTGATGCGAGGTTTGACAAGGATTCAGCCTTTATTGCATGGGATTCAGGCAGTTTACTTGCAAAAAAATCGAAATTTTCTCCATCACTTCGGCCTGGTAAGTATTTGCCGATTAGCTAGCAGGTTTATTCTATCGTTCCTCTTGCATCATTTGCGTGATTGCATAATTCTTCTAATTGATAAGGAAAAAGTGAATGGCACAGTGAATTTATAAGGAATATGTGAATGACACATTGACTTGAGCCATGAGACAGCCAAGATAGGATCTAGGAGTGGTTGTATGCTTTTTACAGTTTAACTGATTGCAATTTTTTAATTGCTTCCTAGATGTTTTCTTGATATCTTCCAGTTTTTTCATCATTGAACGGCTAACTTTGACTACTTAGTGTAATATGCTTTTTATAATCTGATTAGCTGGTGTTAATTGTTGAAATTGTCTTTTTTATGTAAATGAAGACTTTTCTTCCATTTTGAAATATGATGTCCTTGTGCTTTGAATCTGAACCCTGCTGAATGTTGGAAGTGTGTTAACATAAGGATCATGTTTAAAGCAATGATTTCTCTAAGCACAAGTCAGACAAGATTGTGTTTATTAATTATTTTCCAAATCATTTATTGTTCATATCTCCTTCTCTTTATTGTTATGATTTGAAGCCTCTCACCTTTACATACAGGACCTTTAGTGGTTGACAGTGGATATGGATAAATCATCTTAAGTGTAGTTGGGTGTCAATCCTCCTCTTCACTCGATCATCCATTTGAGCATTTGCATATTTGTTACATTACTCCATAGTTTATACTCTTATTTTCCCTGTACTGGGTTCCATACAACGTAGTTTGTCAGTTAACAATTTTATGTTGAGCATATTGAATGTTTTTGCACCTTCTCATAAGGGATTAAAGTTTCCCTTTTTTTCTTTTCCTTTTGCTCATATTGACATCACATTGATGGGATGTTTTAATGTGCCTTGAAACATGATAATTGATATGGCGTTAGTTATTTTAACTGATATAACTTAAAATTTTTGGTTTTTTTTTTTTAACTAGAAATTTATTGTGTTGAAAACTCAGGGAAGTAACAAACTTTTTAAATTTACAGATTGGTCAGCTGGACAATCCAAAATCATTTATAGAAAGTTTGAGTCTCAGAAAACTGCAAATTTCTAGTTTGGTCAACTCAATCAATGGATTAGTTTGTTGGTTTCCCATTTTTTAGTATGCCTATGTATTCCTTTATGCTATCTGCTTAATGTCATTTTTATTATTCATTTGTAGGCTTGCAGCATTACGGTTCTGCACCATTAAGAGCTAATGAAGATAGCTTACTTTGCAAAGATCTTGAAGCTACTCTATGTAGATCAAAGACAGATAAAAAGGAATTTTCAAAGTTTGACTTGATATTGGACAAGTTATCAAATAGTGAAAGGGTGAGTATTTATTACTGGGATTGTTAAGCTGTTTGTTTTGTATGCTTGTGAATGTGTAATTTTGGATGTTTTCTTGGCTCTCATGGACTGTTTCAGTTCCAAAACAGCGTTTGACCTGAGAGATAAAATCATGCATTGCTGAGTTGTCCTCCTTTATTTCAATTTACTATATTTAGCTATTTACAAGTTATTCAGCCTTCGATTATTATTCAGTTTTTTCCCTTGTTTTTATTTTTATTTCAGAAGTTTATAGAGAATCTTTTCAAAATTCAGAATAATGCCACTATGGAAGTGGACATAGCTCAGAGTTCTCCAGTAGCGTCAGAGCTGTTGAAGCTTGATGCTGTTGATTGTACACATTTTGAGTTTGAGGACGGTCCCTTTGATTTTAAGAAGTCGATCCCAAGATTAAAGATTGTGATGCTTGTGGTTGGGACAAGAGGAGATGTACAACCTTTCATTGCTTTTGCCAAGAGACTGCAGGCACGTGTAATTTTTAAACTTTTAACATTAAGTGTTATCAGTTTAATTGCGGCTTTTCCTGTCACCTAGAAAAATTAATAATTGACATTCTGGTCTTTTTAAATGAAGACAGTGATACTTGCCTTGGATAGGCCTTTCACATGATGTAATGACAAAATTGCTTCTGAATTTGCTCCATTTGTAATCTGATGAGCTTTAATGTTGGCACTACTGCTCATGGTGGATTGGTCAGGGATGGCATTGTGGTGGGTTTGGTGTGGGTTTGCCAAAATCCTAACCCACCTCCACCTTAATAGCTATATGCTCAATTCATGCCCGTCTCAAAACAATGTCAGGTATTAAACATAGAACCTCCAGCCCTACCTTCACCACATTGTGCCGTTAAATTGAAATGTTCGTTGGAGCAATCCCAACCCCAAAATACAACTTGCCGGCTTCCTATCATAATATACATTATATATCAATAAATAATACACTTTAAGTTAGTTTATATATAAGATAAATTTTCTATAATAAACATTTCATAAAACCAAAGGTCCAAAATGCAGATTTTAATTATCAATATATGAACATGAAGAGTGAAATAATTTTAAGATATCATATGTAATATTTAATGGTTGGAATTGGTGGGTATGGGCGACAAAAACCCATACCAGCCTGGTCTAGTCACATTGATTTAATATGCAAGTCCATATGCATCCTGTAGGTCTAACTTTTATCCCCATACTTGTCCTATTAGTGATTGAGTCATGTTAGATGAGTTTAATTGCTATTTATAGGCTCAGTCAGGTTGAAATTGGGGCTGATTTGGTGCAGGTTTGGGAAACTCCTAACTCGCTCCTACCCTGTTAGCCATGTGCTAATCCCATACTTTTCCTAGAACAGTGGTAGGTATTAAACATGAAGCTTTGCACTGCTTCGCCTTGCTCTGCGTCCTGCCTTGCCCCTCCTTGCCTGCTTTATGTGGTTTCATTGAAATGTTTGTTGGTGGCAGACAGGCAGAGCGATCTCAACCTCTGAGTACAACTTTCCTAGCTTGACCTGATCCAACCATTCCAACTTGCTTGGCATACCATAAGATACATTATAAATAAAAAAGGGAAAATTACATGTCACCCCAAAAGAAGAGCTTTTAATTCATTTAACTCCTAACATTAGATATTTGTTATATATGTCACCTCATACTTTAAGAGCATAATTACAAACTGCATCCTTTATCAAGTTGAAGAAGATCTAGCCTTTCATCTTGTTTAAGGAGAGGAGGATCTAGCCATCCATCAATTTGAGTTGGTGTAGTTGTAATCATATATTCAAGATATAGAGTGACATATGTACTAAGGGTTAAATGAATAAAAAAATCTTTTTTAGGGTTAAAAAAACAATGCACTTCAAATTAGTTTATATATAAGATAAATATGCTATGATAAACATTTTCTATAACCAAAATACAAAATGTAAGATTCAATAATATGAATATCAAAAGTAATTAATTTAAGATTAATATACTAATCATATATAGATATAAAATATTATATTAATACTCGGAATTGGCTGGTATGGATGACACATAAACGCCTGGTCTCATCAAATGGATTTGACATGCGAGTCCAACCACCTGCAAGTCTGAATTTGATCCCCATACTTGTCTCATTAGAAGTTGAGCCCCAGTTGGTTGTTAATGACGATGTTTATATTTGTCTTGTGTTATTTGGTATGATGCTAAGCACTTTAGGACTGTCTTTTAATTGAATCCTGCATATATATGGACTTGACATATAGAATATTCATGTGTTCCAGTTGGTATCGTGCAGGAATTTGGTCATCATGTTAGGCTGGCAACTCATGTCAACTTTCGCAACTTTGTGCTATCAGCTGGTGTTGAATTTTATCCTTTGGGTGGTGATCCTCGAATAATGGCCGGATGTAAGTGCCATGAATGAATCAAACATTTGAACTAGTTAGATTTAATCTTCTTTAGTGAATTGAATGCTAGATTATGATCTTTGACTTTACTTTGAGGAGGCTTCAAATTTCACTCCTCCACAAATTACCCTTTTTTTATGTGTTTGGCGTGCTCTAAGGAGATGGTGCATGCCTTCAATAACTAATTTGATTTTTATGATTATTATACAAGGAGATAATTTTTTGTTTCCCTAATGAATGTGAATATGCTTGAATAGCAGACATGGTAAGAAATAAGGGACTTCTTCTATTTGGACCTACTGAAATATCCATTCAACGGAAACAGCTTAAAGAAATTATCAATTCTCTCCTTCCAGCATGTACCGAACCTGATATAAATACTGGAGCTTCTTTTAGAGCTCAGGCACTCATTGCGAACCCTCCTGCTTATGGTTTGACTTTTATCTGTTTATTTTCTTTATTATTTTGCTATTTTTTTTGTAAACTAAAACTGTGGTTACGAAGAGAAATCTATTGTTTTCAAAGGCATCTATTGTGTCTGGGAAATTGTTATTAGTCTTATACTAGTGTATTATTTTGTAGTTTGGCATTTTATACTTGGCATGCCATAAGGAAACTTCCCTTTTGTTTCGGTTTAACTGTAAATATTCACTGCTTTTATTGCAAAAATTTTACCATGCTAGAAAGCTCACAATCTCATCTGAAATGACTGTTATCAAGCAATTAACTGACAAATGGCTCATCAACTCCTAGTAGATTAAGTGATTCAGTGGATAGGAATCTAGGCTTTTGGCTTTTTAATATGGATTTAGGAATCTTGGAATTGAGGTTTGGTTTCAAATATGAAACATCGTGGAAATTGGAAAAGGATAAATTGGAGTTGTTTGTTGGACCCAAAGTCTTTGAGTTGGGGCTTCTGGTTGTAATGTCTAATTGAGGTAGGGGACTTGCAGTGTGTGGTGGAGTTTCATGTATATGGCAATGAAATAATCTGGGTGGCTTGAAGCTTTGGACTTGGGAATCTTGTTGGGGGACTTGGGACATGATGAGAAGTTAGGATCCAAGTATAATGTTATTGGAACTTTGGGGTATTTGTAAGTAATTTCTTGATAAAATGATTGTGGCTGGCTAAGCTCAAAGACTTTGGGGAGAGATCACATGTACTTCAAGTACCTAGTCTTAAAGGATCAAGGTAGTTTATTTTAAGTTTTAGACTTAAAAAAACTAGTATATTTTGAAAAGGTGGGACCCTGAATATAGGGTATAATGTCACGCAGGTTTATGTTTTTAAAATTTTAACATTTGGGTCTTTAAATTTTAATATAATCATCAAATAGATTCTTTTCTAATTTTTTGAGTTCCTATTTTACCTCTTCCTTTCTCTCTCTCTTTCTTTCTCATTCTCTAGCTCTCTCTGGCAGTGTTGGGGGACACCTGCCCCATCTCCTCTCTCCCTCCCCCCCACTCTCTCTCCCTCTTTCCCTCTTCCACATTGGCAGAGCGGCCGCTCGCCCATTGGTGAAGGGGCGGAGGGGATGCCCACTAGTGGAGGGGGATGGGGACCTGCATGATATATGTCCTAAACTCAGGGACCCGGGTGTAATTTACTCTTTGTTTTTCTCAACCCTTGACACCACAATTTTTCAACCCTATTTGAAAATTATAATAATAATGTGATTCGAACTTAAGACCTCCTAGTTCTCAGGCAAGCTCCTCTTCCATAAGGTCAGGAGAACACCATATGCATATGATGGTTTGGATGGACTTGCTTTTAGACTTCTATAGGGATTTGATTAAAAGGATTTTATCTAAATCGATGGCCGTGATTGGACTGCGCAAAGTGCTGATGACGGAGACCAAAGTCGAGTTATGGTGGGTCTCACCATGAACTTAAGCATTGATCGAATGTCTGACTTAATGGATCTATCAACTTGCAAACTATATGCAATAGCTGTCTTGCCATTTTTTTCCTCTTAGCGATGGAGGTTTCTTGCAAGGAAACCTTTGTTTCATTGGTCCATTTATCTGCTCACTAGCGTGGCATACTAGGTTAGTCTTAGGGAGTGAACAATAGCCAACTCCGATGACTTTTTGTTGATGGTGAGCCTATTGCGAAATTATCATTTTAAAACAATAATTTGATTGCTTGAAATTTTGGCAGCATAACAGGCTTCTAAAGGGTGTTAGTTGATTATATTACATTTGGGGATGTTTCTCTTGTGGTTTGGAGCTTTCTACTACATGTTGGTAAGTTGGATTGGATCCGCCCAATATGTCACCGTAAAGTTGCCTCTGTGTGCGATTTCATTGCTAGATTTGGTGAGAGTGATGGAGGATAATAAGGAGCCTCGATGGCAGTGTCACCTGGACTTGGTTGATCAGATTTGAGTCCATTTGATGGGAGAGAAATTTCACTAGAATCTTGATTCCTAGAGTTTCAATTATTGTTGATGCTGACTGAGGGAGAGAGAGCTCTCTGAGGATATAATAGTGTTCTTGAAGCTATTTGGCCAATTTTTTTTGTATCCAGTTGTGTGCCTTTTGTGCTCTGACGATGGGCTCTTTCTTGATGGTAAGGGAGGGCAATAAGTAGTTTCTTCGTCGCTTCGTCATGGAATGGGCTAATTCGGATAGCTGTAGGTGAAAGCTTAATTTTGTTAATCGACTGTTAGACACACCCTGGTATGCCACAATAGTGATTTGACCTGAAGCAGTGCCTAACACTATTCGAACAGCTGTTCCCAACCATCAGTTGATTTGGATAGCCCTCTAAGTGGGAGGAGTCAAGTGCTGAAGTAAATTTGTGGTGTTTCCTCCTGTTGGCCGTATTGGGGTTGCTTCCGTTTGTACGCACAGTCATGCATGGCGGTTACTTTGATCCTCTAATTTAACCCACTCTTGCCCTATTTGCCAATAGGTCCCTCCATGGATGAATTGGATTTTGACCCAAGTTGGGTGTCAAATTTACTTCAATTATGAATTTACTGGAGGGTGTTTTAGAGTATATCAAGGTGATACTAGTCATAAGTTTGTTTTATCTGAACTTAGTCTGACTTATTTTATACTTAAAGTTGGCACTAAGTCAGTTTGCTGAAATTCATTAACTTAGCAAATTCTTCCAATCTCTTTTGCATAACTGGGGATAAAATCAACTAATTTCCTCTGGATGTTTTTTCATTGGTTTTGTCATGAAATTTGATAAATTTTCTCTTGATTTTCTGGCAAATTTAACTAGGCCCAATTATGTAATTTTATCAATTTACTTTGAACATTCAGATGTCCTAGTTTCTTTGACACTATGATGGAGAATTCTTTATGCTAATAGTCATTTCATTCATATTTGAAAATATTTTAGCTGCAGGACGTGTTTATTCTGATCTTTATCATAAAATAAGTGATTTTTTTTTGGAATGATAAAAGTAGTGATTGTAGTTCAGTCAATATTCTTTAATATTTTTTCTTTTCGCTTTTTGGTGTTTTACTGGCTTACAGATGTGGACTATTTTAAAAATTAAAATGTGCAAAAAGAACAATCATCAGTATAATAAATCCAAAACTGGTCTGTCCGCATTATGCTATCCTTTGGTCTGTCTGCATTATGCTATCTTAAAGCATCTGAATTTTGTGACGAGTGAAAAGGGTTAACTTACAACCAAAATGAATTTGTTACTGATATTTGAATTAGCGAGAACCAGCTGCTTAATACATTTATGAGTATGCATTATGATTGTTTCTTCTAACTTTTGAACATTAAAGTCTAGTTAGTTACCGTATTAGTGTTATATCATAGATGGTGTGGGAAGAAATTTGGAGTGTTTATTGTTTGTGATTCTTGCAGGACATGTACATGTTGCTGAAGCCCTTTGTGTACCTCTTCACATTTTCTTTACAATGCCTTGGACGTGAGTTCAACTTTCATGAAATTACACGTGCTCTTCTTACATTTTTATCTAATTTATCTCATATTTGACTTTGTAACTTTTGCTATTTTCTTCCTAAATCATGCAATAAATAATAATCGCAATTATATTATTAGTTTGATCTATTGCACATTTTCTACCACACGTTAGATGTTACGTATCCGTGAAAATAAATAAAATTTTGTGTTTTGTATTTTGAACGCATAAGATGGAGTTATCATAAAATAGTCAAGAATTATTGCCCTGTTGTTAACCAATATTATCTGCAATCATAGGTGCACAATTTTATCAGTCTAGCTTTTTCTTTAAATTTTTCCCTTGTAAATGGTCAACTATTTTCGAAATGCATATTGCTATCGAAGTGTAATTTCGTGAATTTTGATGTTTGTAATGTGGGCTATAGCTTGTTTTGCCATAGTATTTATTTTTAGTGGCATTTACATATATGCCACAAAAAACTTTAATTTTTACTCCCTTGTTCAAAGTTATGCTACCCTATTGTTCAAATTTCATAAAAAGGGTGGTGTGTTGATGATATTCAAAGCTTTATATAGCATGTAGGTAATTGTCCCTTATTTTAAATTTAATAACTTTAAAAGCGCATATTTTTGTAATTCCACTTTCTAAAGTTATCTTTTCTTAGGTGGTTTAGTTCACTTTTATAAAGACTTGATATTTTTAGCAGTGATATTTTTTGGTTCAGTGTTTTAAAGAATATATTCATTCGAATTTCAAAAAAAGAATATATTCATTCAAGTGGTACTTGATAACATTTTTGCCGAAGGAGTAGGAATGAAAAGTGTAGGCCAAAAGTAACATATTCAGAGATGATATTAAATGTTAGGATTAACACCATATCAACATCAACATGTATAGTGCCGTCAGAGTTAAATGGCCGATCAAGCTGTCTTCCCTTGATTAGATTTTTATTCCCTAGATTTTGAACGATAGTTACTTTTTCTGTGCTTATCCTTTTTCTCACTAATTTCGTCATCAACAAAATAGCTCTCCTTTGAATTTCTGATTGGCTTCTTCGTTTGACTTACTTGTTTTACGAGATAAGGAATATTTGGCAAAATCAGGCAATCCATCTTTGTTGCAACTATGCATAACTGCTTTTTACTGGTTGGCACGTTGTACTCTCTATTCCTGCATTATACTTTAGAAATGCTTAGTTGTTTTTACATAGTGGTGTACATTCTTACTTAATAATTATAGGCAGGCCAACAAGTGAATTTCCTCATCCTATGGCCCGTGTTTCTCAAAGTGCAGCATACAGGGTATTTATATATCCAGTGCAACTTATGCTTTTTCAGTTTTTATGGTTTAGTGGTTTGTTTAGGTTTTATAATTTGTATGCACTATTTCAGCTTTCATATCTTATGGTGGACTTGATTGTATGGTGGGGCATCAGAGGATTTATCAACGACTTCAGGAAAAAGAAGTTGAAGTTATCCCCAATTGCTTACTTCAGCACATATTGCGGATCCATATCACATCTGCCAACAGGTTACTTATGGAGTTCCTACCTTGTGCCTAAGCCAAGTGGTGAGAATTCATTTTTTCTCTGTTAATGTTGTTCACTGCTTGAAGTTTTTCGTTCCAAGGCTAGAAGAATACTTTTCAGAGTAAAGTCTAGTACAGTCTTTTATCTTCTGCACTAATGAACTAAAGGTTTCCAGATTGGGGTCCCCTAGTGGATGTTGTTGGTTTCTGTTTCTTGAACCTTGGAACAAAGTATCAACCTTCAAAGGAGTTTGTGCAGTGGCTTCAACAAGGACCAAAACCAATATATATTGGATTTGGTAGCATGGTTAGTTTCTTCAACTTAATTTGTCAATAATTGCTTTTATATCTCTTTTAGTTTCCTAATTGTAGATTGTTATAAGTTGGATTTGATCCCAAATAAGATTTTGCACTGTATTTGGTAACTGCTTTACTTTTTTGAGTGAACGTTTAACATTTTCGGCTACTTAAAGCTCAAGTAAGTTAAGTGGTCTTTCAAGTAGCTACTTAACTTGGGTGGCTCAGCTCCAAGCTCAAGCAAGTTGCACAGTCTCCCAGATAGTTTAAAGCTAAGCTGATTAACTCACATTTTAAGCACTTTAGGCAACTTGAGTAGCTTAAGGTAGCTTTTCTTTTATGCAAAACCTTTTGGTCACAAATATTACTTAAGGAGCTTAACTTTAAGCAATATGATACAATTTGGATGCAAAAATGACTTAAGTAGCTTAACTTTTAAGTTAACCAGTTATCAAACCCAAATATGTGAGAGGGACTGTGAGAGAAGGATGTTTCATCTCTATTGAATTGTCAACCTTTATCTTTAAGAACTACCTTTCTTTTTTGATTATCAAACTCAGTTTTTTATTACACTTCTTCATAATTTGTAAGAGTCTTAAGTTTTGAAATTCTCTCGATTATGATTCAGATATCTATGGTTAATGTGTCATTGCAGGTAGTGGTGTTTGCTTGAAACCCCCTGGTGATTATTATGGATATGCTGTTTATGTGAATAATAAAGAATTTTAAGTGCTTTTCTTGTTTATTTTATATCATAATGTAATCAAATCAGTAAACATACTTAATAGATGCGCTAGATTCCAATATGGTTTAATTAGCACCAAGTGGAATCTTGTTAGGGGTGACAATATTATGCAAAAATCTTTAATCAATATTTAATAGATTTGGAAACAAATTGATTTGATTGATGAGTTTTGCGTTAACCTTTAGACCCTAAATTTTTCTCATGCCAGTTCAGAGTTGTGGAAGGCTTGTAAAAATTGCAAGCTGGCTCTAAATTTGCACCTTAAATTTAGTAATGTTTTCTGGGTTTACCATTACGGTTACTCCATAAGCCATTTGGTTCGTCCCTTCTGGAAGACCTGAGGTTCCAATCCTACTTTTTCCTTTCGGGAATTTACCAGTACTTGTTTTTCATTACCTTCATTTTAGTTTCCACCTAGTTAAGTGAGACACTGACTTTCTTTAATTCTTGCCTATAAAATGTCCACCTCCTCTTTATCTTGGCCTAGAGCCACCCCTCCCACCCTTAAAGCAAATTCGAGTATGTTCTTTTCTCTTCTCTTTAATGTGATTGGATTGCATTCATATGAACCATGAACCAAAATGACCTGTGTCCACTCAGATGCCATCCTATCTATGGATGGAGCTATTGAACCCAGTTATTGGCACAAAGTGCATTCAACCCTTACTCTAACTGTCTATGTAGGGGAAATAATCCCATTATCAGCCTTGTTTCTATTTGTCTTCATTCCTCTTCTAAATTAATTGATCTATACATATAGGCAATTGGCTTAAAGGAATGAAGACAAATAGAAACTAGGCTGATATGATAAATCATTCCTTTATTGATTATTTCCCCTACATAGATAGATAGAATATCTCCTGTTCATGGATATATAGAACAAAAATAAATTTAAAAAATGCCAGCTAAGTCTAAATAATGATTGCAAACACTTTTACTATTCTAATCCTACACTGTCCCTCAAGCAATTGAATATCTATCTTTTTTAACTTGTTAGTTAGCATCTTGAACCCTTATTTTGGCATAGCCTTTGTGAATATGCCAGCCTTTTGTTAAGATGTTAGTCACATACGTGAGAGTGTTTAGGTTGCCTTCCATCTTTTTAATGCATGAAGTGTTGGTCTATTTCTGTATGTTTTGTCCTGTCATGATGTATGGAGTTATGAGCCATACTTATAGCAGACTTGCTATTGCTGTATAGTTTCATAGGACTTTTGAAATCTTCAAGTCTCTAGCTGTACTATTCACAGATATCAAGAGCAAAGAGACTTTTGCATTTCTACGAGCAACTACTGCTTGCTTCTTACTCCTCGATATCATTATGTTATCCCAATCATGTTGCACTGTCTAGAAGTGTAGGCTTCTATATCCCTCTTTTCATTTTTCTTCTTTTTTTTTAACAGTAGACCTTTTTCAGGAGAACCCTTTAAGTACCTCAAGAGATGACCCACTATTGAGATGTTGCTTTATAGGAGACTGCTTATATTGGATGACAAAAGCTATAAATATTTGGTTTAGTTAGAGATAAATATATGAGTTTACCCACAAACCTCTGATAGGTCTCCTTTTGTATGAGTTTTCCTTTTTCCATAACCCTGTCTCTCAAGTGTAACTCAAGAAGCATTGCAAGAGGTTTGCATTCCATTTTTCCAGTCTTTCTTAGCAAATCTAATGTATAACCTTTATGATTCTAGCAATGTCCATTCCTAGAAAGTATTTGATACCACCAAGATCCGTAATCTCAAACTCTGTGCTTGGTCTTATTTTCAGCGCTTTCAAAATTTTCATCACCTACTATGATAATATCTTCAACGTACACAATAGGAAAGTTTGTTCTTTTTTTGCATGAGATGAGATCAGTCATATGGACATAGTTTGGTCTACTTTCTGCTTATCATAACCAAGCTTCCTTACAGTGTCATTGAGCATCTTGAACCAAGCTCTACATGAGTGCTTCTAGCCATAAAGTGATTTCTCCAGAAGGATTGCCATGTATATCTCATCCAATTCTCCATTAAAGAATGCTTTTTTTTATCCATTTAATGTAACTCACAATGCAAGCTAAGCAGCAAGAGAAAACGAGAAGAGAATTTAATTTAGCAACATGAGAAAATTTTTCTTCATAATTAATTTCAAATGTCTTCCATTTTGGATCTTGCAAAGACACATCAATATTTTTTGGACTTTCAATAATTGTCAACATTCACATTAATTGCCTAACATTTAGGAGACATTGGAATGAGTATATAATAATGAATAGAGTGCTCTGTGCAAGATCTTACCCCTTTCTTGAAGCGATGAGTAAATCAAGATCAACGACCTCTTTTACCTCCTCTACTTGTGAATGACATTCCTTCAGTTTATATTTTTGACTACCTTTTAAAACTGTCTTATACTACACACTAGAATGTCTTTTAGCACATCCTTTGGATTGTCTTCTTGGGACTCATAATTTGAGGGGATAATTTCTTCTGTAAGAGGTATATCAGAATTTGGTGTAGAATGACTGAACAGATTAGAGTCAAAAGGAACACAAGAGATATAGGATGAGAAATTGAAAAGTCTCAATCTTCCTTTTCATAAGTATTCAACCCCTAAAGAGGAATTTTGGTTAAAAAAGGTTGATTTTCTATGAACTTGGTCTTGATTTTTGTATTCAGCCACACTTTGTTGTTGCGGGGTGTAAGCACATGAACTTTGATAAAGCATTCCCTTTCTAGCAAGGTATTGAGTGAAATCATTTATGAAGTATTCCCTTTCATTATTTGTACAATGGATATATGTGGATTTTGAAATATGTTGGCATTAAGAGCGTGAAAATTTTCGATGACTAAAATGGCCTCTAATTTTCCTTTATCATGTACACCCAAGAAAGCTTCGTATTATCATCAATGAATGTGATAAACCATCTTGTATCTGATAAGTTTTCGGTTCAAGTGTCATATGTCATTATGCTTTTTGAAAACTTTTAAGAGTTAACTTTGATAACCATTCTTATTTGTTTAACACAAATTCAATTTTCACAATGAAACAAACTTAACTCTTTCTTGTTGAAAGATGAGAATACATTGATTTTAAGTACTTAAAATTCAGATGACCTACGTTGTTATGCCATGGCAAAACATAAGATTTTGAAATAGTTGAAAAGGCTAACATGAGATTTAGAACTTAGGGCCAAATGAACACCATAGAGATAGTTGTGTCCCTTATATGTTTAGCATTGCCAATCGCATCCCCAACATTTATAGAGTAGTTTAGTGAGAAGAAACAGTGGTTATCAAACAATTTAGATTTTTTGTTACATACATGCTAAAATCAAATTGCATTTAAAATTAGGTATATAGAGCACAAATGTACAAGAAAATTTGAGGAGAACAATAGCCCTTTGACCAATAGCATAAGAGATATTTCTATCTGCATTTTTTGGATTGAAAATTTAGGACGGCTTTGAGCTACAGAGGCACTTATAGTGGTAGGCATCATATTTGACTAAATATTTGCTTCACAATATCTGTTCGGTCATAGAAAATAGAGCATTTCCTTCTCAAGTTCTATAGTTTTGTCTGTCACATTGACATTTTTGATTGGTTTTGGGGGTTCTAATCTACAGTGTTGCCATGTATGTTCCAACAAATAACATTGGTATGGTATGGCTTATTTCAATGGTCACACCATAGCTTACTATGCTGCCCTTCATATGATTTAGAGGAGTTTTTTGTGATAACAAAACTTTGAGAATCTTTTGGAGTGATGATGTAGGTGAGATCCATCAGCATATTTTTCTCACTCTAAATCTTTGAAAATTCTTCTCTCGGTAGTGGTTTGGGGCCAAGTAGGCGCCTTCTCACTTCATCAAGATCCTTATCCAGCCTCTACAAAATCATTCTAACATTCTCAACGTCCTTTGCATTGTTGATGTCATCTTCTTTGCCATGCCAATTGTTGTCATAGAATGAATCCATCTCTTGCCATAACTCCATGAGAGTGTTCTGGTATTGTGTCACACTCATGGTTCCTTGCTTTGTCTACTAAACCTTTGAACAAATCTGAAAATATTAAGCAGTGGAGAGATTTACTGCTCTTTATGAGCTGCGAAATGCCGTACGCTTGGCGGCTAACTACACCCATATATGGATTGAGAGAGATTCCCTGGAGATGCTTCACTTGATCATTCAAGAGATGGACCTCAGGTGGGGACCCATTAGGAGAGGGAGTGCATGATAGAAGAGATTGCAGACTTGATTTCTTATTTTCATGTATGTAAACTTACACATGCCCATTGGAGGCTGACTACTTAGCCCACCTAGCTACTCTAGGGAATTTTGATTGAGAAAGGGCAACACACCTCCCTTTTGATTTTTCCAACATTTTTAATAAGGATGTGCTTTAAGTTGTACTTTTTGTGCTCTTTGATTTTAATAGATGGCTCAAGCCATTTTTTCAGGAAAAAATCCATATTACTATATTCCAAATCTCTTTTGCAGTTTTACAAAATAGCTTTTCCTGATGTTGTTTTCCATCGAATTCACTAACTGAGCTATCTTAATTGAATTTTTTTGCTTCCCATGTTGAAAAGGTCGTAGAATTAGGTGGAGATGTTAGATTTGCGCTAGTGATGTACCCAATTTTTTTCTTTTCCCTTGATTATCCATAACACAGATTGAGACTACTCTTGATAATTGGATCCATCGAGTTTTTGTTCAGTAGTTTGGAGAGTAAGGTGTACAGGAATTGGTGGGGTTGTGGTATTCGACATTGAAAAGCAGAAGTGGTTGTGGCTGAATCTCGTGTGGGTGAAGAACTAGACACGGTGGGAGAATTCCCTTGGGAAAGGAAAAATGATGGACAACCTAGATTAGGGCACTGATACCATGAAATGGGCATGGGCTTGAGAAAGGATACACAAATGATTTTACTCCTTAGGACAACTGCCTATATGTGTTAAATCAATTTACATGAAGGAAAAAGGAATATAAACAAGGTTGATTTGAGAAATCATCTCATTAATAAAAAAAATCTCCATACATGGACAGCTAGGATATCTCCCATACATGTTCAATTGGAAAAAAATTGAAATAAAAAACAATTACAATAAACAAACCGACAATTTGTTAACCCGTGATTTTCTGAAGACCCCAATCCTTGAAGGTTTCTTTTGTTATGCTTAGTCTTCACTTTCTGCTGTGGCTTGGAGAAAGAAATAAGGAAGACAATGCCATGCATTCCCAACATCTTACCCTAATTTTTCTCTAATGAGCTTTCAAGGGACACTTGTGGGAAGAAACTTGGATGTTGTCTTATAAGATACACGATCACATGAGCTTTCCTAGTTGCACAAAATGTTTGTTTGTTTTTTTTAAAAACATTTGAAATTGTTTATTTTGAATTATTTCTTCTAAAACTTCAAAGTTTTTCATTGCTTCGGTGGTATTTTTTTGTTTATCAAAGCGTTTTCATTACATTGAGAATTTCAATTTCTATTATTTGAATTTTTGGTGTTATTTTGTTGTTGTTAAAGAGTTGCTGGCCATTTGATTTGAGTCAAAAACTTGAAGCCTTCTTTGGCCTTACTTGTTATCTTGAATTGACTGTGAATCAAAAATTTCGGTTTGACTTGTGCAAGCTGGCTTGTACTCAACTTGTTGCCAACCCTTTTACTTGTACCATGATGAAATCAACACTGAATAATCATCCAACTGTGTCTACAACTTGCATGATTCTAATTATTTTCTTAGTATTAACTCTTCTTATTTTCTGTAGTTCAATATTTTTTATGTGGCTGCAATGTACATTTGAGCAAAAACTCTGCATGTAATATCCATATCATGATATTTTTTTTTTTGTCCTTGTTAAGCCTATTGCAGATGCAAAGAAAACAACTAGCATCATATTGGAGGCGTTACAGGAGACTGGACAAAGGGGAATTATTGGTCGTGGCTGGGGAGATCTTGGAATCAGTGAGTTTTTTGGCTTGAAATTTCTCTTTCAATATACTTTAAAATCCTCAAGTGGCTACATTCTGTGTGTAAATTAACTACTATTGTGCCCTTACCTTTTCTTCCTCTCAAGTTCTGCTTGTCCACTATTGGAATTATATGGTTGTTAAAGATCTAGTATTAGTTTTGAAGTATTATATCACTTCATGAGGCATTTTCTTTTTGAACGCTTAAACAAAAGGTCTTTAGCATGTCGACTGAGATACTCTTTAAATGTTTCGGTGTACATAATTAAACTTCTAGTTTTCTCCATAAAAGATGCATTTTTCTATTTACTTTTTTATTCTTGTCAAAATTGTTGATGGCATAACCTTTGTATTTCATTGCGTCTTTGTGGATCATATTGAGGTGTCCTTGTGAATATATTTTGGAGATAATGCTACATATCTTGGATATATTTTCACAGCAGCTTTCTTTTAATTTGACGATATTCAGTGAGTTTTTTGGGCTTGAAATTTCTCTTTCAATATACTTTCAAATCCTAACTGGGTTAGTGGTTGCATTCAGCGTGTAAATTAACTACTTTTTCTGCCCTTTCCCTTTTTCTTCCTACTTTTAAGGTTTGCTTGCCCGCGTATTTACCTGGAATTATATGTTGTTAATAATCTAGTATTAGTTTTGAACTATTATATTGCTTCATGTGTCATTTTCTTTTTGATCTCCTGAACAAAAGGCCTTTAGCATGTGATACTCCTTAAATGATTGTGTGTACATAATTGAACTTCTAGTTTGGTGCATAAAAGATGCATTTTTCTGTTTACTGCTTTTTTCTTGTTAAAATTGTTGATGGCATAACCTATGTATTTCTCTCTCTTGGTGGATCAAATTGAGATGTCTTTGCAAAGATATTTTTGGAAATAATGTTTAATATCTTGGATATACCACCATGGCAGCTTTCTTCTAATTTGACAATATTTCTGAATGCAGTTCCTGAAGTTCCTTCAGAACTTTTTCTTATCGAAGATTGCCCTCATGATTGGTTATTTCCGCGATGCACTGCTGTGGTGAGTTTCATTGATTTTTTTCACATATTTGCTAAAACGTTTAGCCTTGAAAACCAAGATCGTTGTGCCTAAATTTTCTTCTGCATAGTAAAAGCTTCTCATTTGAATGCTGCCTGCTAATTTTGTATTTGAACATATGTTTTTTTTTCTTTGCTTGCGTATTTAAACATATGTTTACAGTTGAAGATGATGCTCTTTGTCTCCATTTTCCTTATCTGAGTTGTTAGCATGATTTTTCTTCTTTTGTAGTTTTTCTACGCTAGGGTGCTATAGAAAAATTGTAGACAGACAAAGATGAATGAATGTTTCAAGTACTATTTATGAAAGATCGACTTATCTTTTAGCTTTTATTTAGATCTAAAGTGTGATGTTCAAAAAGGTTTTATTGTTGAGGATCCCTTCTTATGAGCACAAGGAGGGAAGTCGAGAAGGCTCGTCAAAAACCATCTCGAAGAAAGTCATCAAAAATGACTCATCAAAGTTTTCGATGAGTGTTGGGAACCCTCAACGAAGAGAAACCTCGACTGAGGTTTGAACAAGAGGATTAAAATTTTGATGTGGTACACAAGGTTTGGAAACCTTAGGGAAGGAATCCATGAACGAGGAAAGGTGATCCTGGCATGAGGAAGGCTTTCGAGGAAGCAATCTTCAAGTACTGACATCCAATCTTCGTGAGGGAATCATGAATCAAAAGGAGTTGTTTGTTCACCTATTCACTGAGAAGAGATTTCCTCAGGAATAAACACATGCTTTTATAAGCTTAGAGAATCCCAAAGTGGCCATGCAGCTCACTAAAATGTCATAGGGAAGTGACTGCACTAATAAAGCTATGTGTATGGCACTTTCGGGAACAAATGACAAATAGTTGTTCTATCCTTGTGCTATGAAAGTGAGAGAAGGGTTGCGTGTGGGTGTGGTTGATGGTGAGGATTAAGTACAATGTCGTTGGAGTGAAGTCGAACGTTTACAAACAACATCAGGAGATCTTTTGTCTATGAAGCATAAACATGACACCGAGACATAGCGACATGACACATGTTGACCGGCGACTTTCCAAAATATAAGACACTCAGGAAAGTTCTTTGAAGACTCGACAATTGACATGAATAAGGCCAAGCCAATTGCCACCTCTTTGGGAAGGCATTTTTGACTATCTATAAAACTTAGCACTTTCATAGATGCTGGGAAGGATGTGGTATCGAAAATACCCTACACATCGACGATAGGAAGTTTAATGTATGACGTGTGCACGAGGCACAACATAGCTCACGTCATTGGAGTTGTCAGCATGTTCTTTTTTGTTTTTGAGAAAGAACATTAAGCAGTAATCAAGTGAATTCTTTATTATCTTTGAGGCACCGAAAATGGCAATGATTTTTGTATTCGATATGCCATGTAGTATCAATTTTTATTTTTATTTTTTTAAAAATTGATATTTATTTGATACTTCTAATTAAAAAAATATTCGAACAATTGGTGCAGTCCGCACAATAAAAGATAAAAAGCATCTGATATATAAAACATGACCCATGCATAGACTTTAACATTAAAATTAGGTAAGCGATACACTGGGTTCATACAATTGGGATCGCAGAATTTTATGCATATTAATGTTTCGGCAATAAGAAATGATTTGGTATCCGCAAATTGCTGCGTCATTTATTTAGTTGATTTTTTTGTGGTCTTACAAACACTAGTGAGGTTGCTATTTTTTTATCTCAACTGGTACTTTTTTCTTTACTTCTATTTAATGTCGATCACATTTTTTTTACCTTAATCAAGCTTGTATTGTAAAAAAGATCTTGTATTGTAAAAAAGATGGGAGTTTTGACATTTTTTGTTTTATTTATTTATTAAGTCAAAAATTCGGAAAAATGAGAGCATGCATTAACTTTGATTTGGTCAATATATTTGGTTTTAAGTAATAACATTTATATTATTATCAGTTGTATCTCGTTTGCATCGCGTTGATTGATTCTAGTCAGATTTAAATTGAAACAAAATGTTATCTACTAATATGTATTTAAATTGTCATCGCACTTAAACAATATATGATAGATTGGAAAGCAATTAAACAAATTTTATATATTATTTTGAATTTAAATTTTTTGTAATTCAATAGTTGTTGAACAATGTTTTTATTTTTTCAAGCTGGATTGTCCATAATGTTGCTTTAGTGGTATCAAAATTGTTCACGAATAAGTAATTAATTTGCAAAAGTTTAAAGGATATTTTGAAATGCATATCAATAAGATGTATTAGCCATTCTAATCTACTATATGAGCTAAACCTTAAATATGAGAATAAAATGCTTGATACACACATATATAATAGTCATGTCTTGACGTATATCTTATTTGTTTTGAGTTTGTTGTATTGCTGTAGACGTCTATCTTCATGTTAGTATAAAGTCATAGAACGGTGTTTCTATATTTTTATTCAGTTGCCAAAGTGTGTCCTCGAAGATTCCAAGATTTTCATTAGTATTTGATTTTTACCTTCGATGAGGTTTCAGCTTCTTTGACAGTAGCATTTTTGTCTTTGGAATTCTCTGGGTTAGGAATCCATGATTTGTTTCTTTTGAGTGTAGGATAAAGTCTATTTATTTGAAAAATATCAGAATTATTTCATTTGTCTTTCAATTTGTGAGCTGTTTTGTTTATTATTGAATCTTTTTTCCCTGTTCAAGTTTAACAGTCCTTGTTTCATTGGTATGATTGGTAGAGAAGCATTTATCATAGAACTTGCTAGAAATTCCTGATATTAATTTGCTTTTGTTTTCCTTCTTTTTAAGATTCATCATGGTGGCGCTGGAACGACTGCTGCAGGACTTAGAGCTGGGGTAATAGTCCATTGGAAATATTTCATTCATGTTTGAAAATGTATACTTTTTACATGCACAGTTTGTTATTCAGTTTGGAGTTTGGATAAAATTGAGACTCAGAAAATCATGTTGCTGAAATTAAACTTTGTAGATTGATGCACCCAAGCCACGCACCTGCCTCTTCTCCTTCACGGCTTGCACATTAAATGCCCATTCTAACTGCAAATTTCGCAAACTCATTATATCATGCCAGTGAATCCTTCAAATGTCGTAGTGGCAATTTGATTTGCTAAAATAGAGACATGGGCATATTTGTCTTCCCCCAAACTTCCAACTCCTAAAAATATTTTTCTGTGCAGATTTTATTCCTTTTTTTGTTTGAAATTAAAATTTACTAGATATCTGGCGTTTCATGGTTAATTTTACAGGTTGGTTCCTCCTTTTTAAATTCTTCTTGTATTTTAGTAACATGAAAATCCATTGATCTATTTTGTGTATAATTTACAGTGTCCAACTACTGTCATTCCTTTCTTTGGCGACCAATTTTTCTGGGGTGAAAGAATACATGCACGAGGAGTTGGACCTGAGCCAATTCCCATGTCAGAGCTTAATGCTGAGCGGCTTTCTAGAGCCATACGGTTTATGCTTGAACCAGAGGTATAATCTTATCTATCCCTCACTGAACTTGAGTAAATTATGGAAGAAAATTATAATTTTATTGATTCATTTGTTTTGATTACAGGATTATTATCCATCACATTTGAAATTGGCATTTATTAGAGCTGTAAAAATAAAATAGCGTGAAATTTGCTCGAATCTAAGCTTGACTGAAGTTTTTGAGTCAACCTTTCGAGCCACAGCTTGAACTCGAATGTCATTTCAAGTCGAGTTCAAGCTATGGTTGGCTCACTCAATATCAGCTCGTAAACAATTATGTGATAAATATATTTATATATTTATATATGTATATATATTTTTATACATTGTATATAACTTTTTTTTAAAATATGCTTGAATAATTTTGAGTTCATGCTAACGCCAGCTCATTCAATCTCAGCACGTTTACAGCCCTGCTGGCATTGCATTTCTGATGTCTTTTGTTGTTATCTGGTTTCATCTTAACAGATACCACTACTTGTAAAGTAGGTTGAGAAAAAGTGCTTTAATTCCTTTGTCTTTTATAATGGTTGCTGCTACTTTTATCTCATAATGCATTCACGGATCTCCCCGGTAATCTAAGTGCGCAAATCATGACTTGCATTCTTCGATGCATTGTTTTTCAAAGCAGATGGTCTTTTTCCTTCAAAATTTTGACAATGCTATTTCTATCACAAACCTATTCAACTTTTCTCAATATGTAGTAGCATGAGCACTTTAGAATTATTTGCTTAGGCTTTGTCATCAAATTAGAAATGGGAGAGTTTCCTAAATTCCCAAACCCACTCGAATTACAAATTCAGATCCCAAATTTTTTTTTTTATGGTATTCAGATCTCAAAACTGTAGTAAAACCAACGATGATATATGGTGCTGAATGCTGGCCTGCAAAGAAGAAACATACAAATAAAATAAATGTTGCAGAAATGAGGATGTTAAGGTGGATGTGTGGATATACACGAAAGGATAGAATGAGAAATGAGTATATTCGAAAGAAAATTGGTGTTGCACCAAATGATGATAAACTTAGAGAAAGTCGGCTTAGATGGTTTGGACATCTAAATCGTAGGCCGATTGAAGCTCCAGTTAGAAAAATTGAGTTATTGGATTTTGCCCATGTATAAGAGGAAGAGAGAGACCAAAGAAGACATGGCAAGAAACTATAAGGAGTGATCTTAGTTACTTAAACTTAGATAAGAATTTGGTAACTGATAGAGCGCAATGGAAACAAAGGATTCATGTAGCCGACCCCACCCAGTGGGATTAAGGCTTCGTTGTTGTTATTGTTGTTGTTGTTGTTGGTATTCAGATGCCAAACTTATGATTTATGAAACCACCTCTCAAATTTTATAAGTACCACATTATTGTTCATATATGGCTATCAAACTATTATGTTGATGGATTGTTACAGTAGAGTTTTTGTATAAAAGGAGAGAGGGACTAATTTGTATAAAGGGTACATATGTCCTATTAAAATCTAACTATTTTACATATTTGATACCCAAATCTTTAATATTACATACTGACCACTAAAATCAAATGAAATTTATGAACTTTTGTGGCATAAGTTGTACGAGAGATGTAATTTTCATATGATTTTAATGTTCAATATGTAATTAAAGATTTTTGAAATATTTGTAATATTTAAGATTTGAGTGTGAAGTATATAAAATAAACTTTGGGTTTAGGTAGGAAGTTGCTAGTCTAGATTTGTGAGTACAAGATTGCTTAGCACTTGTCAATTTGGGTTCTTCCCAATGCAGAAATGGTGGCATCTAAGATTCTATTAAGTGGGCATTTATTTTAATATCATATCATGTTATTTAGAGAAAATAATTATTTAGTTTAATGACATATATAATTTTCTAAAAAATTATGAAATTATTACTTAAAAGATAATATTGACATTTAAATTACATAAGATCAAGATTACATTGAACCAAACGCCTCTTAAATTGCAGTTGTTAAGGGTTGAAAGTATTCCTTTCTTCTCATCCTTTTATTCATGCTCATCATTTAGGTAAAGCTACGAGCGATGGAGTTGGGGAAGCAGATAGAGAACGAAGATGGAGTGGCGGGTGCAGTTAATGTTTTCCACAGGCACTTACCACCAAAACTCCCTATACCACCACCTGCTTCATCCGAGGATCCTCCGAACCCGTTTAAGTGGTTTCTTGCTTTAATGGAGAAATGGTGCTGCCTTCCATTCAACCCCTATTAATGGTACTCCCCTGTACTCTGTACATTATAGTATTTATTATTATTTTTTTTTGATAAAAAGTATTTATTATTATTTTTGCCTATTTATGTGTTTGATTTTTTTTTAAAAACTATTATAGAATAAGCATGGCCTAGTTTTCTCTCAGCTGTATATTGTGCTGTTTATGCTGTTTTAGTAAAGAATTCACAGTTTTGGAGGATGCAACAATGACAATTTTGAGGGAAGCTATTCTGTTGATACTGTAGTGAGTTCTCCCTCTCCCTCCTTTTTTTTTTTTGGGTCTTTCATGATGATGCAACAATGTATACTGCATTTCTGTTTTGCTTTGCTTTTTTATATTACTTTTGAAGCTTTAGGTTAGGGCTACTTCGACTTAATTTCGATAGAGATGGGCTCAGTTTGAGTTTGAAAATTTTACTTTTCAGCTTAGGTTTGGTTCAAGTTGATCAACAGTTGGTAAATTCGAAGTTAATTTTTGAGTTGGTTTGGTTACATAGCAAATATATTTCCTTTTCACCCTGGCATCTCAACTAGGGTATCCTGTATGATCAAACTTAAGAGCCATTAGGACCACTTGAGGTCCTTTAAGGACTGATGATAAATACTCGAGGTGAAGATGGATGCCTGGACATGGCCGACCTAAGCCAAGGTTTAAGGATAAGACTCGATGACAACTTGAGCAAAGTTGTATTGAGTTTAGTATAATACTCGAGTTGAGCGGAAATCTGGAAGCCTTAGGCTCAAGACCTAGCTCTTGAGTGTAATCCGAACCTACGCAGCCCCTTCCAAGTGCCTTGAGTTCTTGAGAGATCATCCGTAGGGTACCTCGAGGGCAACACAAACTTTTTTAGGGCTAAGAGATTGGCCAAGCTCTTTGTAGGAGCATTTCCTCTCAAGGTTTTAAGAAGAATCATTTACTTAGCAACTCGAGTTAGAGCGCACGAATTTGAGAACTCGACAACTTCTTGGGCCAATGATGGAGGGAAGATATTCGATCAAGCTCTAGACTTTGCTAGAAGATTACTTCGATGATTGGGAACAAATCTTGATGTTATTTCAATGGCAACTCGAAACTTGTCAAAAGAAGGAACAATGGCTATAGCACCTCTAATATGTCTTCTTTTGTTTTTTTGTATTGGAAAAAAAAAAGACAATGGGTCCCTTGGGCATTAAGTTATAATCCTCCTATATTTATAGGAAAGCAATACAACAATAAAGCTTTAATCCCACTAGATGGAGTCGGCTACATGAATCTTTTATTTTCGTTGCGCTCTATCAATTAACAAATTCTCATCTAAGTCTGAGTAACTAAGATTACTCTCTATAGTTTCCTGCTGTGTCTTCTTTGGTCTCCCTCTTCTTCTTTGTACATGGGCAAGATCCAATAACTTGATTTTCTAATTAGAGTTTCAATCGACCTAAGATTTATATGTCCAAATTATCTAAGACGACTTTCCTTAAGTTTATCCTTAATTGGTGTAACACCAACTTTCTTTCGGATATACCTATTTCTCATTCTATTCTTTCGTGTATATCTACGCGTCCACTTTAGCATTCTCATTTTTTTAATATTTATTTTATTTGTATGTTTTTTTTTGCAGGCCAGCATTTAGCACTATATATCATCGCTGGTCTTACTACAGTTTTATAAAATCTATCCTTAAGTTTGGGTGAAATTTTTTTTATCGTACAACATACCAGAAGTATTTCTCCATTTGAGAGCAATAACGCAAGCAAAATAGAAAATGAACTAGTGAAATTTGAAGAAGTTTTCAGCGCTTCATCTTCTTTCCCTAGTGCCTTTTTTTGTTCATTCACGAAGTAAGTGTGTCAATTCAGTTCCGACTTGAACCCAACCTATGTTTGGGTCAACCAAACCCGACTCATTTGACTTTGGGATCTCTATATGCTCCTTGATTTTAACTTTGTTACAACATAAATGAGAAAAATAATCAATAATTAGTATTAATTCCAATCGTCATTGAGATATCATGTGGCACTTTGCACATGTTTAAAAAGAAATTCAAACTTTCATTCCACCCTAATTTAATTCATAAATTTTTCTTCAATTCAATCTCAACCTGAAATTTAAGTAGTTTAACACTAACCTGAAAATTTTGAATTGGGTTGTCACGTCGGGTCGAGTTTAACCTTGACAGCTCTTCCTCAGACCACAGCTTCGTGAAAAAAAAAATTATATTTAAGTTTAATGAAAAAAAAAATTATTTTACTATTAGAAAGCATGTGAAATGTGAAATATTTTAAATTTTAATATTCGTATTTGTATTTAATATAAAACAAAATTGATTTTTGTTGAACAAAAAAACTTCTTCGAACCAAACGATGCTATAGAGGCTGCGAGATTAGGGATGGGTGAAAAGGACGAATATCAAAAATCACAGATCATTAAGGAAGAGTTTGATTTAATATTATTTTTATTTAAAAAATATAATTATTTAGTTTAATAATATATATAAATAATTTTTAATAAAATTATAGAATTATTAGTTAAAATATGATATGTAAATTTTATAATATATAAATATATAATATAATATTAGAATAATAACGAATTAAATAGCCTCTAAAGTTTAAAAAAAAAGATCTTTAAAAAATAAATCATTGATCATTGTTCGCATAAATAAAACGGTAGCTAAAAAGGCTGGAGAGAATTTCATTATATAATGCAGGGTTTCCTTGAGGGATCATATCAAAAAATGAAAGAATGCAGGAGATAAGGAAAAAGAAAAAAGAAAAAAAAATGCAGTTTTCTTTTTTCTGGAATTTTGGAGGTGATATATAAAAATATTTCTTTTTTTTTTCTGAAAATTTATATAGAGAATATAGGAGGGATAGGTTCAGTAATATGATAGATGTAAATATTATTTAATTTTAAATGTGATATATGTAAATATTAATTTAGATATTAAACAAGTAACACTGCCATCTTTGAAGTAACTTATGTAACTCTCTCTATCTCTCTCTCTCTCTCCCTCCCTCCCTCCCTCTGTATGTATAATTATATTTTTTTTATTTAAATGTGTTGAAGATAAAAAACAACCAGAGAGGATCGAAAGAGGGATTTTAGTGTGGAAACCGACTGAGCGGGAAAATTACAGCGCTCGATTTTCAAAGATTTGTTTTATGTGGTTATTGTTTTTCATCAAATTTAGTGCTAAAAAAGAAAATCTAAATCTTGCAAAATGACATATTATAGCACTATAAATACAAATATTAAATATATAATGATATATAATATAATATATAATCTCTTTACTATATTAGTAAGTGGAGGGAGAACGTTAATAAAAAAAATTGGAGAGAAAGCCGAAGAGAGAGATCCATCGCCCACCCTTCTGTCTCTCTCTCTCTCTCTCTCTCTCTTGTTTTCTCTTTGAATCCTTCCCAAAAGCCCAGCTTTCTCCCTCTAATGACAGATGTCGTTCTCTTCTCGTTCCTTTCTTTCTTTCTCTCTCTAACACATTAGAACTAATAAATTTACATTTTAATCCTCTTTACTTTTACTTTTGTTAACTTATTTTAGCTAGCTCTACTGATACTTAAAGAAAATATGAATATAAAATTAGAAAGCATATTTTAACCAATTTATAGTACCACTCTTAATAATATCATAAGAGACGTTCATAAATACCAGAAAAAAGTTGAGTTAGATAAAAGAAAAAACTTACTTCATTTTTGTCAAACCAATAATTTCGAGGTTGGCAAAAGAAATCTGCATCTGCCCTCATAGGCCAACCTAAACGAAAGCAATCAGACGACTTATGTATCATCAAAATAATAAACTTATTAATAGAATAGTACGCTAACAATAAAGTCCAAATAAAAAGATCTTGATATAATTACCAAAAATATTCATTTAAGTCATCATAGTTTCTCCAATCAGAATGTTTTGCTTTTTCTCTTTTGCTTCTTTCAGCTTCCTGCGCTAAATAAGAATGTTAAATAAAAGCGATGAGAGAATGAACTGAAAGCAAGAAAAAGGAATAATAATGTGTCAACACCTTCGCTATTGTTTCATAAATAGGAGTTACAACTTTCCTCAGAAAGGCTTCTTCATCACCCCCATAGGCTGGCCTTATATTTTCACCTGTCATTGAACTAACATTCCCAGCGAGCATGCTATAAAGTTCAAAGGCCATCTAGTAAAAAATGCAAAACATTCAATTAAAATGCTTCCCTAAGTAATATTATATATACAAGTACCGAATAAAGCATATGGATATATTATTATAGAAATTACTGAATCCTATTAGAAGGATTGTATGAAGATATTCAATGGACTATTAAAAGGATTCTATAACCACGTTCAGCTCTTCTATTTTTGGTGGTTTCCTGATTAAGGAGATAGCGAGTCTCATAGGTAAGCCTTTGGCAATGGACTTTTTAATCAATATGGTAAATTTAGCCTCCTCAACCAAACACCAGCGCAGCCTCCTAGTCATCCTTGACAAAAAGAGTTTGCTTTTTTCACGAGGTCACCCAGCACCAATCAACTAGTCTTCTCAACTACAGTAGCACAGCAACGAAAGGATGATATCTCTTCTTCTCCGCCTCCTCAACACCTCTTTCTTTCTCTCCTCTTGCTCGAGAGCTCTCAACTCGTTCACCAGAGAAACTCATCCCCTATTCGTAGAGTTTGAAATTCATGCAATGAGTCGATCTATTCGCAGAAGACCGGCAAGGACCCATCCCAGCGGTGAAGCTTGCAGAGAACACACAAGGTGTTCATCCCATCTTCAAAGTATTACTGTGAATCTAAGGTTAGATCTAAGCTTTCTTCGCCTTCGAAGTTGTCAATTTAGTTCATCTTTTTTTTCTTGTTCTTCTAACCGTAAAACTCACAGCAAAAGAGATGTAAGGCTCTTTCTACCTTGATATACATGATCTACCCTAAAATTTCATAAGCGACCCATCTCATCTGTTTCTTCCATTTTCAACATAACGGAATGTTAACACTATTTTGTCATATCTCTCATACATTTTAGTTGGCAGTAAGTTCAATATTAATTTCAACTAAAATCAATCTCGCAAAAGTTCAACTAAAATCTCACGTGAAAGGCTCATATTTAATTTCAACTCGTAGTCAAAAGTTCAATATTGTGTTGCCACAAGTCGTAAGGCTTTAAAAGAGTCAATCTCAAGCAAGCCGAATGTTATAGTTGTGACAATCAATAATGTTATTTTGACATATAAAAATACGTACATATATATTAAATTTAATAAAAAAATTTAATTATAATTTATAAAATATACATTAATTACTATAAATATATTATATATAACTGAAATATAGTATTTAGAAAATTATTAAACATTAAGTTAAATTAAGTTTAAGTTGAGTTAAATTTAAGTGAATTTCGAGCTAGCTTTTAAGTTTGGAGCAAAATTTACGACCGCGTCGAGTGGCGCCAAAAGTTGGTTAGAAATTCTACCAAAAGAAAAAAAAGTTGAACATGGATTGTGTTCTTTTTCAAAGGGCTTAAATATTCCAAAATTGCAAGAGGAAGCTGGTCAAATTAGTAATTATATTAATTAATTATTTATTTATAAATATTTTAAAAATTAACCGTGCGATTTTATTGTGAAATAATACGCAGCAGAAAATTCGGATCACCGGACGTATAGTTAGTCAAATAAATCAGAGAAATAATGATAATAAAAAAACAAAGCAACCACAAGAACACGAGATTTACGTAGTTCAGAGGTATTCCTTCTACATCCATAGGGAGAGCAGAGAGATACTTTATTATGTAGAAAATTAGATAGAAAGAGAACCTTACACCAATCACCTAGTTCTCGATCTCAAACGGGATACAGAAATTGGATCTTTTCTTCTTTCAGGTTAAACAATTCAATCGCTCCTTGAGCCTTAGATGATTGCTTCCAGATTCCCACGAAATCACCTTTGTAGCCGATGAAGAAGATCCAAGAGAAATGATTGCTGATAATCCCTTTTTTTATTTCTCTTTCCCTCCAATTTTTTTAACTTATCTGATCATTTCGTATTTATAATAGTAGCTTATAACAAATACTGTATCTGATTTTCATAAAAATTTCAACAGCTTAACAAATAATTTTTATAATTTAAATTATTTAATTATTATTCAAATCATATTTTAACATGATTTAAGGAAATAATTAGGAACGATGTTCACATTAAATGTTCTCCGCGTGGAGCGCGCGGGTGGTGACTCACTGATTCTATAAAGGCAGCAATCTGAGCGCGATTCTTCGAAGCAGACGAAAGAAAGATAACCCCAGACGCCTCTGGGTCTTAAGCCCGCCGCCGGCGAGCAATGGGAGGCGACGGCGCCGGCGCCGGAGGACTCTCGGCCGGTTTCCAACAGAGAATGCCGAGCTACCTCAATCTCTAGCGGACTCCTCAGCGCAGCAGATCCATGGTAAAAATTAAGTTTTTAAGAGACAGTAAAGGAAAGTAAATAAATTCAAGGGTAAATTGCATCCAGGCTCCTAAGATTAGAATTGTATTAAGCATTAGTTCTAATCTGAATCACCGAGGTTGTAAGAGCGTTGTCGTTTAATCTTAATTAAGATATAATCGGTAAATTTTTACTATTATGTCATAAGATTATTCCCAATTGTTAGCTTTTTTCTAGTTTTTTTTAATATAATTTTAAAATTTTGATATTTATATTATATAGTTTTAAAAGTGAAGAAAGTAAAAAATAAGAGAAATTATATTTTAAATTTTTATTAATTTTTTAAAAATAGTGAGAATAGATTGGTATGATGGTCTTTTAACTATATAATTCATTAAAATTAGTCAAAAAATGATCATATTTTATGTTTACTATCAAGAAAATTTACGAGAAAGTCAAGACTTTGAAAGAGAGATTAAAATCACATCGCTTTTATAATATTAGGGATCAAAATTAAACTTTTACACATATTAATATAAAAAAATATTTTTACACATATCGAAACTATTTTGCAATCCCTCGGACTAAGAGCGGCCCCGGATGCAATTTACTTTAAATTTAATGGTGAATCGGAATGTATATAGTTAACGGTTGTATAGGTGATAATTAATAGATATCCATTATCAAAAAAAAAATCCGAAATAATAAATTTACTTGAGGTTATGATAATTGATGAATTACATATAAATATTTCGACTCATAATTTTTGAATAGATTGTATTCTAAGTCAAAAACGTGCTGTTTAAAAAGGAAACGTTGCAAATTAGTTTAAAGTTTTTAAAATATTTGATTTTGACTCTTAATTAAGTTTTAAGAACAATATATTTAATCAATATATTAAGAACTAAACTTTTTGTTAGACGTAAAATTTGATCATTTTTATCATTATTTATATTTCTTTATCTTTACCTCAAATTTCTAAAAATTTAGAAACTAAAGATTTAAGATATAAAGTATAAAAATTTTAAAAGTCTAAATTAAAATTTCTTTTGTTTCTCGCTCACACATTTCTAAAAATTAAAATATTAATATTTTAATAAAATTTAAAAAATAAAAATAAAAAATAAAAAGTCAAGTGCTTTGTTGTTAGGGGCTAAACAGCTGTACTTTTATACTTAGGAGTCAAAATTAAGATTTTTTAAAAGTCTTGATCAATTTATAATATCTTCCAATCTCAGAGCCTGTAATGCAATTTATCCAAATTCTTAAAATAATACAGAATATTCGGTGTTATTTAATTATGTATCTACGTGCATGTACGTAGTATTTCTACATTAATATCACTTAAATTTAGAAATGAATAAATTTAGATATATTTAAAGTCGTGCACGTATTATTAGACATAAATTTTAGATGTTCATAACTTCCATTAAATACTATGTACAATATTTTTGGAATTTAGTTTAAGTAGTTAACGGCTACTAGGCCTGTCGACGGATCAGATTCGAGTCAGGTTCACTCCGACCTGGATCCAAATTCATATATGTCGGATCGGGTTATACATCAGATTGGGTCGGGTCGGAAATCTAATCGGTTCGGAACTCGAGTTTTCGGATTTAATCCATTTACAATAAAAGCAGTTATTTTTAAGTAATTTTCATAATCAAATTTAAAATAATGTTAAATTTATTGGAAATAAAATAAGGGAAGAGTATTATATTTTTATGAATTAATTAAATATTTTAATATAAAAATTACTATTTGTAATTATATATATATATATATATATATATATATTATAAAATATAAACTGAGCAGTATAAACTATAATCTACTAATATAATATATAATTTTTTTTATTAATTAATTATAGTGACACTTTTTATTTGAGCCTTCCAACAAAAAGATTATTAGCCATAATGTATCCCTGTATGAACTACAAATTAGATTACATAAATGGATCGAATTTTAAATGAGTCGGGTCAATAGTGATCTATATCCGATCCATTTATTTGTAAATAGATCGGGTCAGTAAATGGGGCTGATTGACGGGTAAAAAAAGAATTCATTTGGGGATTTAATCGGATCGGATCGGGTCATGATCCAATCCAATGACAGGCCTAATGGCTACCCATCAAAATTTAACTATAACATTACTTAAAAAATTGAACTTGTGAGAGATATATCAACATGAGAAATGATGAACCTACAAAAAAAAAATTAACCAAAAACTACTTAATTATTTGAGGTAAATTATGTCGCGCTCGTAAGCATGCCCTCTATCTTGTATGTTAATCTCATTATTTTACTAACACGATATTTTCCTCATATGAGATCAAAATATTTCCTTTTTTTTCATCCTTCTCATACTTATTTTACTAGTCATTAATCATCGTCTCATAATGAATAGCGCACGTTATTACTCCCATAATATGATTTAATTTTGATTTTAAATGGTCCAATAATGCCTAACACTAGTTTTTGTTTTATTTTTTTTAATATGCACATTTTTTTATAATCCTTTATTACAACATCATGATATCATCCAGCACTACTTGTAATATTTCTTTATATTATTTAGGAGATATTTAATTTAATATTATCTTGATGATATATCATGTTACATAGATGTCAAATATCATTAAACTAAATAATTATTTTTTCTATTCGAGGAGTGTGTTAATTTGAACTTAATTATTAATTTTTTTTATTGAATTAATATATTAATATTTTTTTAGTAATATTCATATCTATTATAATTAAGACAAAAAAATAATGTTAGATAAATATATATAATTATCAGAAAAACAAATTCCATACCCGTTAAAATTGAAGCAAAATTTCATACGAGTTTTAATTGATGAAATGGAAAGAAATAAAACATTTTTTGCCATCTAATTTGTGAAATTTCATATCTATTTTTCATCTGTTTTGTGGTGATAATTTTAATTAACACTCATTTTTTGAGTTAAACTTATTTAAATTAAAATTAATTTAACTTGTAATTATATAAAATTAAAATGCTTTATAAATATAGTATGATAGTTAACGTAAATATATAAATATGTACGTAACTTATAAATGAATTTATAATCTGTATCTTAATATATATATAATATTATTGAGTATTTTGATAACAAATATTATTTATAATTTAACTCAAAAATTTTGGCTCAAAATGGAGAATAATTTACCTAGGGCAATTATGGATCCGATTTCGTTCGATTTGAAATTTGCTCAAAGTCACGGTTGAGTTAATTCTAATTGACTTCGAGTCATTTTTGAGCCGGCTTGAGATTGACTCGGTTTATAATATATATAATATGTATTTTAATTCGAGCAGGATCGAGCTGAGCTTACCCGGCTCGAAATCGCTCTAAATTATTATCGAGATCGACTTACTTCGATTTGATTTAAAATTGATTTAATTTTCAATTAATTTTTAATCTTCGATGCTCGTGAACACCCTTAAATTTAGCTAAATCAAAAATAAAAAATTCTATTTCGAATTAGAATCCAACTCCACGACAGTTGTATGCCAACGGCAAAGCCCCGTGAGTCACGGATGGCGGTTAGCTTTTCATGGTGTTAAAGCACCGTAACTGTCATTTTATTTGGACACAGGGACTAAACTGTAATTTCTCCTAGGGCACTGTTATTTCAACGGAACAGCGGACCATTCGCAGCCGCAATCGCTTTCTTCTGCCTATTTAATGGCCACATTTCTCCAAAACGAAGGACGCTTCTCCTCGTCCTCTGCCGCTGTCTCTTCTCGTTCTTCCTTCCTTTCTCCGCCCGCGCTGCCGGGGAAGATGGCCTCAGTAGAAGATGGACATAGGGGCCGGGAGGAGACGTCAAAGGAGAAGAACAGCCAGCATCAGATCTCGAATTCCTTGAGCTTCGTTAACGATTACAAGATTCCTCATCGCAAACCATTGGTAATCTCATAATGCATCTTGTTCTTATTTTGATTCTACTTCTTCTCCTCCTAAATGTTATCTTTTATGAGTCAGATATTAAGAAACATGCATGATTCGATTTTCCTGGATGAAATCAATGAACAAATCCAGAATTTACATTGCTAAATCATGAAGATCCGGAACATTTCTTCCCTAATCCGAATTAATGTGGAACGTCCATAGAATGCTAGAATTTTGGATATCCGAGATCGTTTCATGCATGGCTTTTTTTTTAATATCAATTAATGTGGATTACGGATGGTGCCATCCCGAATTCATAGAGCTATCAAAATTTTATCTTACACTAAAAACTTATTTTTTGTTTCTTGAATGTGGTAGGATTTGACGCTGGTGCAAACGTTGTTGTTGGGCTATCAATCCTTGGGAGTTGTGTATGGAGATATTGGGACTTCTCCTCTTTATGTCTTCTCTTCAATTTCACTTTCAGAACCTGGGGAGAAGGACATTCTTGGTATCTTGAGCTTGATTTTCTGGACTTTGACGCTGATGGGTTTGATCAAGTATGTATTCATTGTCCTTCATGCTGATGATCATGGTGAAGGTATGTCTACTGCCGATTGACAATTTTTTTTTTTTTTTGATCTTTTATTGCATGTATATTATCCTTTTTCATTCGCCTTTACTTAAAACAATGTTCTTAGTATTGTAAAGCCCAAATAAGTCATGAATTAAGTTCATTTTTAATGATTATATGCATGTTATTATTGATCTTCCCTTGTGCCTTTTTACCATTGTGACTTGAAGTATCTTCATTTAAGAGGCCTTTTAGAGGTTGATGACAAATTTGATCAAATCAACTTAAACAAATCTCCCTCAACACAGTAATTTCTAATACCACTACTCTAGTTCAACCACTCATTCATTTGGACATTCAATTAACATAGCTAATCAAATAATAATTTGATACATTTCCTTTCGGTTTGATTTTCATCTTTTTTATCATATCGCATAACAATACTATTGCACTTTTGTTCCTCACACCATCCAATAGCGCAATAACTTCTTCAGGTGGAACCTTCGCTCTCTACTCACTGTTGCGACAACATGTAAATTTCAAGGGCAAGATGATCGTCCCTACTACAAGGTTAGCTTCAGATATCAACTTGAGTTTCTACAGCAATGGAAGCAACCTACAATCGAAAGCAAAGAGGTTTCTTGAAAATAATAAAATGGCGCAAGGAATTATTACGTTCATTGTATTGCTTGGTACGTGCATGGTTATTGGGGATGGAGCTCTCACTCCAGCCATCTCAGGTACTTTATTATACTTGCGGTAAGAAAGTCGATGAAAATAGAGATCAAAGCACACATGTAAACTTAAAGATTTAACCACACCTATGCCAAATTAGGTTTGTCTCCGGGAAATGACACTTGAGATATTCATGTGATAATCACTGGTCATTCAGGGGAGAAAGATGGGTATCTAAAAACATGAAAGAATTCGTATCGTAGCTTAAAATTTTATATAGTATTCCAAAAGAATTCTTTAATTCTTAATGCTGGCGCTGCCATCAGACCCCGTAGCATCTATGTAGCACGTAGTGGTCTACTCTTGTTGTTTAATTCATGCTTGTCATCTTGCAGTTCTCTCAGCAGTTCAAGGAATCCAATCAAGGTCAGCTAAGATTACACAAGGCATGTGCTCCTCTCTGTTCAATGAGTAGAATTCACTTCCTTTATAATCTTTACCACTATTTTTTTTTTTTAAGATTATCATATTCTGTCTTGCCACAGATGATGTTGTCCTCCTATCAGTGGCAATCCTTGTGGTCTTGTTTCTCTTCCAAAGATTTGGCACAAACAAAGTTAGCTTCTCCTTCTCCCCAATAATGGTGCTCTGGTTCTTATTCACTGCGGCCATTGGGATCTATAACATCATCAAATTCTACCCTATGGTTCTGAAAGCTCTTTCTCCTCATTACATCTTCTACTTCTTCGAAAGAAACCATAAAAAGGGATGGGAACTCCTCGGCGCCGTGGCTCTTTGTATAACAGGTCTGCCTCAAGCTTTATTTAACACGGCCTTCTGCTTAATTGGTTCACTCTGATGCAAGCAATTTTTGAGTGGTTTAACAGGTGCTGAAGCTATGTTTGCTGATCTTGGTCATTTTAGCAAGAGAGGAATTCAGGTGAACCCCACATTCCTTATAGAACACCATATAAACTTCCTTGAAGGGAACCCTTCGACTAGCATGTTTCTCTGAATTTATTCTGTTGTTGAAGTGTTCTTTGATGTTCTGCTGTATGTGTGCAATCAGTTAAAGAGCTTGTGATGTTTTTAATGAATATTTTATGCACTAGCTTCAGTTTAATTTTGTTTGAAATGCTAATTATAAACAAGCACTAACTTAAGATTAGCTCAAAACTAGCACTAACTTTTTTATGTTAACCTAATATAACTTAAATTTATTGCAGCTTTCTTACTCCGTGATTGTGTATCCTGCTCTAATCCTTGCCTACTCCGGCGAGGCGGCATTCCTGATCAAGAACCCGGAGAAGATCAGCACTGCGTTCTACAGCTCGGTGCCTGAACCAGTCTTTTGGCCCATGTTCGTGGTCGCCACTCTCGCCGCCATCGTCGCCAGTCAGGCCCTGATATCAGCAAGCTTCTCGATCATCCGGCAGTCCGTCGCCCTCGGCTGCTTTCCACGTGTCACCATGATTCACACCTCCAATAAACACGAAGGCCAAGTCTACTCGCCGGAGGTCAACTACTTCCTGATGATCGTCTGCATCCTCATCACCGTGGGATTCAAGGGCGGAGTAGAGATCGGAAATGCTTTCGGTAAGTTTTACCCATTGTTTGCAGGTCTTGGAATTAGAAGACAGAGAGAAATTAGTAACGTGCTGCTATCTATCATTCTCCTAACTCAGTTTGGGCGACGCAGGTGTGGCGGTGATATGGGTGATGCTCATCACAACATTCCTAATGGCAGTGGTGATGCTGGTGATCTGGGACACGAACATAATCATAGTTCTCGCTTTCTTAACGGTTTTCGTTGGCATTGAAGGCGTCTACATGAGCTCGCTCCTGAACAAGCTGGTGCAAGGCGGCTGGGTCCCCTTCGCCATTTCCGCCTTCTTCTTGATCATAACCCTCGCATGGACCTACGGAAGAAGCAAGAAGAGCGAGTACGAAGCCGGGAAGAAGATGAATCTACAGGAGCTTACCCAGCTCGCCCAATCCAGCGTCAGAGTCCCCGGAATTTGCTTCTTCTGCACCGATCTCGTCAATGGAATCCCCCCGATCATCCGCCACTACGTCCAGTACGTGGGAACTCTGCGCGACGTCACAGTTCTGATCACCGTCAGAACGCTTCCGATCCGATCCGTTCTTCCGGAAGAGCGCTTCATCGTCGCGAAGCTCGGAGCCGACGGAGTCTACAGATGCATGGTCCAGTACGGGTATATGGATCGGCAGAGCATGGACGGAGCAGATTATGCGAGATCGATTGTCGCCGTGTTGAAGGAGATCGCTCGGGACGGCAGGGAGGTTGAACAGTTGGACTCGGCGCTGACCGAGGGGGCCATTTTCGTGCTGGGGAGGATCATCCTGAATGCAGGGGAGAAGAACGGGTGCTTCAAGAAATGGGCTATAAACAATTTGTATAGGTTTTTGCAGAAGAACTTCAGATCGAATGTGGCGGCGCTGAGGATTCCGCCGAGCAAAGTGCTTCAAGTCGGAATGCTTTATGAGATCTAGGGCTTCGGGGGTTCATGAAAAAGACGATGGATCATATGAAAAATTTGATCTTTTTCATTTTGCTTGCTAGTGATCAAATGCAAGGGATGCTACTACGAAGGGTTCATCTTCTGAAGATTTGATTTATATCTTTAGTTGCTTTTGTTGTAGGTTTTTTTTTTTTTTTTATAAAATCCTTCAGTGCAATAAACTTAAAGAAAAAACAGAACTACACTAAAAAGTACATCTTACACATGAGCATTTTTTTTTCTAATAATGACTTGAATAAAACACGAAGCTTTCTTAATCCACACTTTCTGAGTCTCTATATGAAGTTGCTTCTGTAGTTAGTTTATAGACAAACATTATTGATATTTACTCACTAATTTTGTAGTCGATTTCAAGTAAAGCTATTAACATTGTCCGACAATAAAAAATGGATTGAATTTTAAATCACATCAAATCCAAGCGAGTTAATTAATGAGCCATCTTTGTGGTTTGAAACTTTTTTTCAATCTAATTTTGAGTCAGTGAAGGATAAGATCGAGTTAGCTTGAAATCAAATTATTAAAAAAGTTATTTATAAATATTTTCATAATAATTCAATATTGTTCAAATTCTATTGATTTTAATTAATTTTTATTTTCATTTCTAATTATTAAATAGAGATGAAAAATATTGAGATAAAAAATTAATCGAAAGTCGGATTAACATTAGATTTATTGGGCTTAAATCGATAATAAATAAGTCAAGTTTAGCTCACTTGAAATTAGCTTTTGGATCGGATTAAGATTAAATAAAAAAATTTTAATTCAATTTTAAGTTTTAGATTCATTCAGCTCGAAATTGAGTCATTAATAGCTAGCCTTAATTCCAAGCTATCATCTCTTGTTGCCCAAAATAATGAAATTCAAAAAAAAAATTAATGAATAGGTTAAGGTTGAATATCTATAATATTTGCTTATATATACATCTATTAGTTCAACAAGGAAATTTCATGCAACTCTTTGGAAAGATTAACTTTATTTTTATTAAATGCAATAAAAACAAAATAAAAGATATTTTGTTTCACTTAAATAGTAAGATAAATTTAAATGAAAATGCATGATCATTTCTTTTCAATTAAATGGTTAAAAGAAATATTTAAATTAATAAATTTATTTTAAATTTTTAATTATGATTGATATTTAGATTTCACTCAATTTGGATTCATTCAATTTGTGTGATATCTTAAAATTTTTTATAATTTTATTTAAATATATCACTAAATCAAATAATAAATTTCTCTCATAACCAAAAAAAATATCACAATAACGTTAAACTAAAAGAATAATTACTTTAAATGCTATAATTATAAATTTATTATTTTGTATATTATATATTTATACTAATAAATTATGTTGTGCACACTATTTATACTATATATATATCATAAATTACTAAAAGTATTACATTTGGCACACTATAATTGGTAATTTTTATATATATTTTGTAGTATGTAAAATATAATTTATTAAATATAAATATATATAAAATAATAAATTAATTATGATACAAAGATAATCATTCCTATACTAAATACTTAATTTTTTTCGTATAATGAATTTCTTTCACTCCATATGGGCTAATGAGATCTATCACCCAAGTATCCCATCAATAGACTTCAATTAGATATTGAGGTAGATTATATATAGTTTCAAGGGTTACAACTCTCTTATTTAGGAAAAATTATTGGGTGCGGACGGCGCACCGTTCGGACACCCAATCAGAGGGCGCCACGTGTGCACGGACCCAACTGTGTGGCATACGTGGCACCCTCTGATTGGATTCCAGACGGTGCGCCGTCCGATCCCAATAACTTCTCCTTATTTAGGTCTATATATATTTAGGTTTCTTTAATTTTTAAATTAATTAATTAGGTTCTTTATATTAAGATAATATACAAATAGATCATTTGACATTAATAAATGAACTTAATGAAAGATATTTTCTCTAACTAATGAACTAATTTTACTAATTTAAAAGTTAAATTAATATTTTAGATAAAAATATAGTACAAATAATTCTAGGGATAATTACTTACATGTTACACAATTTAATTTTATTTATGCCTTATCCATCCATTCTTAATTAATTATACTATGCACACTCAAAATATTATAAAATCATACGTACACACATTTGAGTTAAAACTTAATCAAATTCTATTTGAAAAAAAATATTCTGTTAATAAATTATTAAAATTATATTTTTACTCTTAATAATACATATTTTTCTCTTCCTCAATACCACACTAAAGCACTGATTTATCCTAAAATCAATTCACATCGCGGATGTCTTATTCCTTTGCCGCCACCTAAACATTAAGGTTTTAGGATTTTCACTCAAAATATATTTAAATATCCTTAAAATAATATGATGAACGGCTCAGATTTTTTGTAATCTAACTAAAATCAATTCACGTCGCGGATGTCTTCTTCCTTTGCCGCCACCTAAACATTAAGGTTTTAGGATTTTCACTCAAAATATATTTAAATATCCTTAAAATAATATGATGAACGGCTCAGATTTTTTGTAATCTAACTAAAATCAATTCACGTCGCGGATGTCTTCTTCCTTTGCCGCCACCTAAACATTAAGGTTTTAGGATTTTCACTCAAAATATATTTAAATATCCTTAAATAATATGATGAACGGCTCAGATTTTTTGTAATCTAACTACAGTTAGGTTATTGAAAAATTATGATTACTTATTATAATAGAAATAAGTTAAAATATGTGTATGTAAGATTTTATAATATTTTGAGTGTGCATAGCGTAATTAATTAAGAATGGATAGGTAAGATATAAATAAAATTAAATTGTATAGCATATAGGTAATTATCCTATGATTCTATCAATAAGAGGGAATATCTTCTATTAAATTCTTTAATTAATATTAAAAAATTTATTAAAAAAAGGTGATCACTTTATATGATTTAAAAATGATCTTCTCACACATAGTAAAATTTTTTTCACACTTAAAAAAAAAATTATATAAAAGTTCTTCTTAATAATTAGAATATAAAGGTGAACATTATGCATGTTGGCGCTTAGCAAACAGGTGCATAATATTTTAAATTAAAATTATTAGCGGTTAGCAAATATGAAAAAAAAAACATAATATTTGAAAATTTAAAATCTTGAATATATTTAAGATTTTAATATTTGAACATTTAAATTTTAAAATTTAGGACTGTTTATTTGTAAGATTAAATTTAACAAAATTAAAATTAAATTTAGATAGAAATATTTTTTAATTGAAAGTAATGAATGATGTGAAGTAAAGTTAGTTATTATATTGGAGTGCGTGAGGAATGTGATATAAATTTATTTATTATATTGAGATATGTGAGTGATGTGATATAAGTTAGTTATTATTTTAGTAATATATGTAAAATGTGAAATAAAGTTAATTTTTAATATTATATTTTATATGTGATGTGATATGCCTGGTTAAAATTAAACCAAGTTAATTTTAAAAGGGCAAACAAACGGGGCCTTAATTATAGTCTCGGATTCACATATCGTCAAATTATAAAATCTTAGGCCCCGTTTGTTTGCCCTTTTAAAATTAACCTGGTTTAATTTTAACCAGACATATCACATCACATATAAAATATAATATTAAAAATTAATTTTATTTCACGTTTTACACACATTACTAAAATAATAACTAACTTATATCACTTCCCTCACATATCTCAATATAATAAATAACTTTATATCACATTCCTCATACACTCCAGTATAATAACTAACTTTACTTCTCATCATTCATTACTTTTAATTAAAAAATATTTTTATTTAATTTTAATTTTAATTTTGTTAAATTTAATCTTACAAACAAATAGGCCTTAATCCTTCCCTAATCCGGACGCTACTGAGGAGGCCGCGTCCGTCCTAATCCGGTCTTCACTCTTTTATTTTGCCCTAGGTCGATCTGCTCTCTCGCCGGAAACGCGTCGGCGTTGCAGCGAATCCCAGGTGATTCTGTTGATCGCCGGGGTTCAAACAACCGATCGTCACAAAGGCGAAGCGGACCCTCGGTGATCAGCAATCGGACTGTCACCCAGGCCGGGAAACAGCGTTGAAGGCTCGTCCAAGTTTGGCTTGCAACATCGGTACGTATTCCTTTTTCCTGTTATTGCATTGCGAGATACCCTAATAGTTGAAGAAGAGAGAGCAGGGATGGGGAACACGGAGAAGCTTATGAACCAGATCATGGAACTCAAGTTTACATCGAAGAGCCTTCAGCGGCAGGCGCGCAAGTGTGAGAAGGAGGAGAAGGCGGAGAAGCTCAAAGTAAAGAAGGCGATTGAGAAGGGAAACATGGACGGCGCGCGCATCTACGCCGAGAATTCCATCCGTAAGCGCAACGAGCAGATGAACTATCTCCGACTAGCCTCACGCCTTGACGCCGTCGTAGCTCGTCTCGACACACAGGCCAAGATGCAGGTCATCGGCAAGTCTATGGGTTCAATCGTCAAAGCCCTAGACTCTGCTCTCGCCACCGGCAACCTGCAGAAGATGTCTGAGACAATGGATCAGTTCGAAAAACAGTTTGTCAACATGGAGGTCCAGGCCGAGTTCATGGAAGGAGCGATGGCAGGATCAACCAGCCTGTCCACTCCAGAAACCGAGGTCAACAGCCTTATGCAGCAGGTAGCCGATGATTATGGCCTCGAGGTCTCCGTTGGCCTGCCCCAGGCTGCTGCACATGCCATTCCCTCTGCCAAGGAGGAGAAGGTTGATGAAGATGATCTCTCCAGGCGTCTTGCTGAGCTTAAGGCCAGGGGTTAGAGAATGAATGGGAATGAACTATGATTTGGTAGCTTATTATTGCTATTATTGCCTTGCTGACTTTATCTTATGATGGTAAGAACTTTATGTTATTATCATCTAATCTTTTTAGCTTCCTTATCTGAGCACGAACTACTGTAATAATTCTTAAATTTGGGTTTATATGGTGTATTATGATATATATAATTAGATCTCAAGGAAAACTCTTCATGACATAGCTTTAGATGTTTGATTCAGCTTTTTCAACCATGGCTATGGATATTTTTCTTGTGCTTCCATGTTTTACTTACAGTTTGACGGAAGGTCAAGACAACATGTATGCTTACTAATCTTCAATGTGTTCTTGCCCCTTGTTCATTATGCAATCAGATAAAACTACGCGAACTTCTTCATTTTCCGGATCTGTCCTTGATCTGTGGTGTTTAGTTGTTCCTTTCAGCAGCGATCAGTTCCCAAGTAAAAGCCCAATGATCTTAGTTTTAAAAAATTTTGAGCAGCTTTCTTGCTATTATCTTGTCATTGTTAGGCAAGGTGCTTCCTGGTTGATGCTTATCCGAGTTTAAAATGAAAACACATTTCAAATGAAAGGAGGTACATTTTTTGTTTGTATTTTGCTTCAGATCTTGAAAGTGGCTGGGTTTAACAATGTAAATCTGGTTGCAAGGCAATTTTGACTCCTTTTTGGCCAAAACTGTGTTTAATAACACATTTTGTGGAATCTTATTTTGCTCAAGAGATGAAATTAATAGTGTTTTCTGGGATATTTGTATTGTGTGCCATTGATTTATTTGCAGTTTTAAAGAAGTGCTTTGAAGAACCCAGAGGTAATACTAAATTGGGATTAATTCATCATAAGATTGAAGGATACTTATGCAACATTTGTTTGAGAGTATGTGCACTGCAATCCGCAAGAAAATGATATCCAGAATACACAAGGCAAAGTTAAGGTATGATGACGTTCATTTTCATATGTAAATGTGTCAAGAAGAATGTAGATATATAATATCTAAGCCTTGTATGTTTAGTGTTTGCTCGACCAATTCTTTAGTGCTAATATTTTAAAACTTTGATTGTGGCATATCTAATTGAAGTTAATTGTCATACATTATTAATTGCTAAGATGCTGTGATGCAACCATTATGACTATTATATGGGAATTGTAATGGTAATTGTGCAGTCAAAAGCACCATGATAGAAATTTTGAAACAATTTGTTTTGGGCCCTGCAAACAATGATCAAAGCATTACTGCATGGAACCTCTCAAGATATTTAAGAAGGACCTTGGTTAAATCTAACCTTGACCTCTCAGTAGCTTGATTTCTCAGAGAAGCATCCTATTACTGGTCAGTAGTTTCAAATTTATTATTTCCACTCCCTTCTTGGCAATAATACCACGACAGATGATAAACACGGAGTGTAGCTCTCAACAATACCATTATTGGCCAAATAAGAAAGAAAAGTCTTGATAATTTCAGTGCTAAATGCTTGTTGATGCCAAGCATTGGGATTAGGTATTATATAATCACCATAGAACTGTCAATCAGCTAATGATCTAGGAGGCATCAACCCATAATTTTGCTGACATTATTAAATAATTCCTCACAAGCATTAACCGCATCTAGCAATTTACTTGTGTGACAACCTAGTAGCAGTTTCTACATGTGTTTTGGTTTTTTTTGCAACCCTTCATAAGCTGCTTTACTTTCTTAGAAGCATTCCTTGTAATTTCGTTACTTTTAAGTTGTTTTAAAGTTGAGATTATAGCTTGCTTTCACCTTTCATGAAGATAAATTGAAACCAGATGATTTTGGTTTAAGCACAGATCCCCTCTTTTTCGAGGGGGGGAATTCTAAAGCTTATTTGGTCCAATAGTAGATAAGTCCTCCCAGAGACGGATTGACCCCTTGTGATGGTTTGCCTCTGACATCGCACAAACCATCCTCTGGCCAATTAATTGCATAACTCCTTCAGTTCTTGCATGAGCATTTATACACACCTAGGGCTTGCGATGTAGGATCCCCACCATTATAAAGTTCTACCTACTGTATTGTTAACCCATATCAACTGAAGTGGTAAAGACCCATGAGCCTCCTCCAACGATCTCCATCTTTGATGGGGTGGATCCCTAAAGCTTACTTGGTCCAATGGTAGACAAGTCCCCTTACAGACGAATTGACCACTTGTGATGGTTGGCCTCTGGCATCGCATAAACCATCCTCTGGCCAATTGATTGCATAACTCTTTCAATCCGTGCATGAGCATTTATAGACACCTAGGGCTTGCGATGTAGGATCCCCACTATTGTAAGGTTGTTTTGCCTGTTGTATTGTTAACTGATGCAGCGCGGGGATCGGTTTAAAGCCGAATCCAACGCTACCAATATTAAACTAACGCCTAGATTTTTATTTTTATATAAAATACTAAATGCAAATGGAGAGGAGATTAAACCAAGTTTTTTCAAATTATATTAAATATAAATATTTGCATTTTCACATAAGCGTCATGAAATAACTGAGATGATTTAAAATGCGATCCAAATAAATTCAGACAAACTTATGCAAGTAAGATAATTAACTTTTCAAAACCCAAGATGAATTATCGCATACACATTTACCTTGAAATTCCGGCACATGATAATTTTATCCAAACTATTCAATATATAAAACCTTCACTAAATATGAATTTCACTCTCAATAGCTAGCAGGTGAAACCCAATTCCAACCATAGTTTATACAGAAATAAAGGTATAAAATCACAATATTGCAGGAAATAACTCTATCTGAGGGCATGCTTAAGTAGGAACTAAAAGGAGTAACAGAGCCATGAATTTTATCTTCACAGCAACAAGGAAGATAAATCTGTGAAAACACTTGAAACAGGGAAAACAGGAAGACAGAAAACAGTGAACTAAGATGCACTCTAAGCAAACCAAAGAGAATCAGAACTCAAAGTCGAAGCCTCAGCCCCCTGCCGTAGCCTCAGACGAAACCAAACTGTTCCCGAGATGAAACCGCAGCCACCTGCTCGGTTCGATCAGTGGAAGAACGTCGACCGCAGCCGCCTGCTGCCGTGCCGACGACGAAATCCGCGACCACCTGCCCGGATCTCTTCGAATCTCTGCTCTGAGGAGAATCGCTCACAGAAAATTCATCAACAACTCCCCTCTGCTGTCTTCCCGTCGGCCATTTTATAGGAGAAAAAGAGCTGTGGGCGGAACTAACCGTATGCGTAGAATCGGCGGAGGAAGAGCGCTGATGTGGAGGAAGTGGCTGGCGACGTGCGCGAGGACCACGGATGGGCCGGCGACGTGCGCGAGGACCACGGATGGGCCGGCGACGTGGACGGAAGGACCGGCTGCGAGCGACCCATTGGAGAAGAGGCGTGATTGCAGCCATGATCGGGTGGTTAGGGATTTAAGGGCAAAATTGCAAATTAATTTGCTATTTTATCCCTTATTACAATTAAGTCCTTCCCTTTCAAATAACATAACTAACCCATTAAAAACTCAAATTGGGCTCAAATCGAATTCAATTCAAGTCCAATTGAATTTTTCCGACTCCAACTGACTCGTACTAATCCCAATTGATCTCAATTGAACCTTAACTCAGTATACCTTAGTTCAATTGAATCAAATCCAAACTAATTTGATTAATTTGAATTTAACTTGACTCAAATTGAATATAAATAATTCAATTTGAATCTAATTAACCCAAATTGACCAAATAACACTCAAAATAATTACAGGACATCATAGTGGGCATTTCCACCGACATAAAACATATTGTTTGACTCAACAATAACCCAAATAAAACGTGTAGAAAATAAAATAACTATATACAAGATAAAATTGTTATAATCTACGCTCGAGGTCGTGGATTATAACGCAGTCGTTGACGCTGGTGATCTGGCTCTGCATCATTAACCCATATCAATTGAAGAGGTAAAGACCCACGAGCTTTCTCCAACGATCTCCCTTGTTGCGGTTAGCTTTTCCCGACTAGTTGTAAGGTTCCCCAGTCACCTCATTAATCGCTCAACGGTTGCATCTATTCCTGTCCACTCAAACCTCTGTCCTATGGATCAATCCTCATTCTAGGGGTGTGCATTCTTAGAAGCCTATTTGCATCTATGGTAGATGCGTCCTCCTCGGAGATGGATACTATCCTTGAGATTATTTCACTGAATTGAGTGATTATTTAATTTATTAGTTATTTCTCTGAATTGAGTGGTTATTTTTTGCTGAGGGGGATTTCTAAAGCTTATTTGGTCCAGTGGTAGACAAGTCCTCCCAGAGAGATTACCCCTTGTGATGTTAACCCTTTGGCCAATTGATTGCATAACTCCTTTCTGTGCATGAGCATTTATACACACTTAGGGCTTGCGATGTAGGATCCCCGCCATTGTAAGGTTCTTCTAGTTATTGGATTGTTAACTCCTATCAACTGAAGGGGTAAAGATGAACCATCCTAAAGCCGAAAACTTTATTATTACTATTTTTACGCTAACCATTTTACTTTTGTCTTTATTTCTCCGAATGCTCCTTGGGTTCTCGAATCTTTAAATCTCTCATAGGATACACAATCATCTTCCTTACTATTGAGCGTTGAACATATTTGAACAGTCTAGCTCGTATCATAACTAGAGTTAGTAATAGTACCTTATTGGTGTGTTGTCATCACACGCCTCAAGGCTTATGGGATTCACCTATGGAGGTAAACACAAACTTATTAGTTATTTGCCTTTGAAGGTCCCTCCCTCCCTCAACTCACGGAGCCTCACTAGATTTTTCTTTAGAGTATTTTGTGTGGTAGTTTTCTTGAAAGTATTTAGATATTTAGGAAAAATATGTTAAGAGGGTGAATTGTAGTCATGGATGAAGTTAATTACTACTGTCCGTTCAAGGAGGTGGTGGTTCACTTCTAATCAATTCAGGAAACAATACAAGTTCCAAGCTTAAGTGCTGTCGGTCGTGCCTAGTAGGGTCGTCCTGGGGTAGGCGGCACGCCTGTTGTTCGCCCGGTGGTGGAAGATTTTCGCCATGAGTGTTCTCCATGGGTGTGAAGGGATCGGGTCTGATCCTGCGTGAGGGCACCAAATTGTTATGACGAGAAACAATCAAGATTTTTTACGTGGAAAACCGGCTGGGTGGAAAATTCACGGCTCCTTTCGAGGAGGCTTAAAAATCACTAGAATCACTTTTTTTCTTGGGTTACAGTGTGCTTCCAACCTCCTTTGGGGGCTATTTACAGGAGATATATATACTCTGGTCTGCTCTGTTCAGTATCCCTTAGCTTTCTTTGAGTTATTGTTTTTAGTGTTTACTCTTCATTCTAGACTCCCCACCCTGATTACTGTGTTTTTGACATTATTTGAATTTTTCCTACATTTTCAAAAGCCTACTAATTGGTTTACATTTTTTTTTGTATGGAATTTTTTTTCTACACTTTGTTTTTTATGTGCCAGCCAGACGTATTTGCTGTCCTTGCTGCTACTGGTGCTGTGGTTCTCATTCTGAATGTCTTACTTCTGGTAAGAACTATGTTTGCCATATTTGATCCTAATATCCATTTCCGAAGCCGAATATCACCTCTATGAAACTGGGACAACCATTTTGTTCATCAGAATTCCGTGTTTGTTTGTCTTCAGGATAAGGCTGCTCTGGAATTTCGAGTCTGATGTTTCTCGGATCAAATCGAGTAGGCCGTCTCCTTCATCCGCGGGTCGTTACAGCATGACTGAGGTACGACACCAATGGAGCTACATGAATCGTAAGTTCACTCCTTTTGCTGCTGTTGTGTTATGATAATTGCATAACCAATTCTAAGATCATAAAAAAAAAAAAAGGATACCCAATTCTCAACATCTATATTACCAATTTTGCCCCTCTACTTTGAAATAATTTTGATATTAATAAATGAATTCAATTGAGGAATTTTCTCAGACTAATGGATTAAGTTAATTAATTTAAATGATAAATAATTTAGATGAAATAATGATTAAATTGATCTATTAATTAAAAAAATATCATATATTAGATAGTTTAATTAATATTGAAGAACTTATTTGTACTTTTTTCAAAATAGAGGATCGATTAATTAATTTAAAGCTTGAGGGATCTTGCATATAGGCTTATATTAGAAAGGCTTAATTGTTATTAGCCCTTTTTATTTTTGGATATCATAAAATGAGAGTAAATAGTGTTTTTGTTCTGTTACTGTCATTATTATTATTTTAAGAATAAATTGTGTTTAGATTCCTCAATTTGAAACTAGAAAGAATCCTGTCAACTGAAACTTCAGAGATTAACCTGATAATGATCAACTTTGTTTAGTTCAAACTCAAGTTAGGTATCATTATTTTTTTAATTTTTTTATAAAAAAATATAAATATGTTTTTAATATATATATATATATATATATGATAAAAACTAAAATTAAATAATTGTAAAAATATTAAAAAAAATTAATTGATATATTGATAATTATATAAGATACCTTATTTTTCAAAAAATAATTTTCATCAACTTAGAATCAAATAGGGGTTGAAAGGTTGATCCCAAACACTCCTGAAGCGCATGTTCATATCTGTCACCTATGTGTATCATTTGTTCGTTTGATTGAATTTTTTTTTTTAAAAAGGAAATATATTAATTTATGAATTTAATAAAAACTATATATAATATGTAAAAAATGATTTTAATGTTAAAATTAATATTAACGTATGAAATAAAACAATGATCGAGAGCTTATGAGTTATATAAATCAAACAAAACTGTATTTTCAAAAATTTATATTATGTTATATTTCAAAAAATACACTTAACAAACAACGCAAACTAATGGAAGTTTAAACAAAACTTCATATACTCTAGGAATCAACCGAAAGCCATACAGATGAAAAAAAATTTAAGGAGAAAATCACAGAGTTTAAACAGACTTCTGATTTGATCTTCAGCAAACCTTTCCTTATCTTTATGGAGCACTCAAATACCCTGCATTTGGGAGAAGGCAATCCTGATGACAGACCCACGGATAGCACTGCCATGCTTGCAGACTAAAGCTTCTGTTGCCTGCTCTTGGCTCTCAAAAAGGACCAGGGCTTGCCTCTTGCTATTCATCTCAATCAGCTTTTTGTTGATGATAGTTCCATGCTCTTGCAGATGAGCTGAAATCTCATCCTCTGAGATGTCAGGAGGGAGAGCGGATAGGTGGATCATCTTGGTTGGGGCACAAAAATGCCGGTGGTTTTTAGTTGCGTTATTGTTGAATCTGTTGAGGTTAGATCCGCCGAACTCGCAGGTGTCGGGCGAGGGAGTGACGGTGGGATACTTTGAGAAAGTCAGTTCCAACTTCTTGCCAAATAGCATTGCGCCCTGGGACAAAGACCATATTGAGCTCAAATTTATTAAAACCAAGATCAAAAATTTCCCAGAGCCTATAAAACACAGTTCAATTAAGACCATATTGAGCTCAAATTTATTAAAACCAAGATAAAAAATTTCCCAGAGCCTATAAAACACAGTTCGATTGCAGGTATTTTATTCAGTAGAATACCTCAGCACAAGCCTATGCGAATATCTCTTGAGCAAATCAGACAATTTAACTGTCATGGATCACAAGATAAAATGTACAAGTGAAGCTCTCACGTGGTGTTTGGAATTAGAATTAGAACAAACCAGTGATAGTCTTTAGCCATTGTTTTATTGGAGAATTAGTTTTTGACTAGAAAGAGAAAAATAAACTATTTTAATGGCCAGACCAGTTCCCAGGGTCATGAAGCCAACTGGATAAGTTCCCACTGCATGGAAACACAGCCAATTTTGGACCAAAAACAGGTCCAGTTCAACCTTGAAAAGCATTAGAACAAAACAATTGTAAAGTTGCATGAAAAACTAGACCGGCTCAAGGCTAGAAAATATCTGCAAAAAAAGTATATATCAAGGCACTTCATTTTGAATGTATCTAATCAGAACTTTTATAACTAATGCAAAGAGATACAGACTTAAATTTAAGTCTCTTGATGTAATCCAACTTCATGCATATGATTAGTGCGGTAAAAATCATCTCAATAGTACACACGATTGCCTATTAGATCATGCATATTCTACATTAATTCGACAAAACAAAGTATGTCTTGCCGCTGAGCAAATAGCTGAAATGGGAGTTAAAAGTGAACAAACCTTTAAGAAGCGCAGAGCCGCCTCAGCCTGATTCCCATCTGCCAACTGTACAAGCGCATGGTCTGGTTTGCTGCGTAGTAACTTAATTCTCACAATGTTCCCATACATGGAAAACAAATTGAAAAGCTTGTCTTCATCTACTCTCTGCACACAAAATGCATCCAAGACGCACATAACTTTGCAGTATAACAAAAAAATAAACAATACCAACAATACAAGGTAAAGAAAGCTTGGAATTTACTTCTGGATTCAAGTTAGTTGCTAAAATTGTGCATCCACCAAAACCAGAAGGAAAAGCTCCACCGAAAGCCGTTGCCATTGCTGCATGACCCATCTAAAAAAATTTCAGGCTCCTCCAATTCTTTAAGAAAATTAGACCAAAAAAAAAAAAATCCAAGCTATAAAGTGATTATGGTTTCACCAAGCAAAGAAACAAAACATTATGCACACACATTGCAAAGCACTAACTTGTGCAAATGCAAAGCATGTTATATATAAGATAAAACTAAATTTGGTTCATTACTATCCCGGCATTATGTCATATAATCTAAATATTATCCTTTAAGTGATAATTTTGTACTTTTTTAGAAGGTTATTTATAGATGTCATTAAAACAAATAATTATTTTCTGTAGATAACATGACATCATACCAAAATAATATTGAACCAAATGTCCCTTAAAATTAATCACAACAGTGATGAAAACAAATAAATGAGACAGGTAACAAGGAATGGGTACCTGGTCTTACTCCAGGTGCTTGAACAGCATATAAACTGGCAATATCAACATAACCAGGTTGCTTCAAGCATCAAGTGAAAATACATGAGTAATTACATTAAGTTGAATGCCATTTCACAAGTTTGAATGCTTACTAATTTTCAAAAAATGGCAGAAGTTGGAAAGAAGTGAATGATCATAATTCAAAAAGACAGTTGCTCACTTGGGAAGAATGACCTCTTTGTTCAGTCGGTAAAGACGGATTTGTGTAATCTCTGAGAATGACGGTGAAACTAATCAGCAAAACTGATGAATCAAAGTTTAAAAAGATTTTTGCCTTTTTTTTTTTTTAAAGGAAGATGTGGGATGAAGTAAAAGGAATATTTTTGTTGCAAGAGATAAAGTATAGACCCTCTTAGAGAGATTAAACATAGCCATAGTTCACTTAGAGATCGCTAGTTATCTACAATAAATGTGTAACAGAATCTTAATTTACTGTTAAAAGATTGTCTTAGAACTTCATTGTTCGGTGTACAGATAATCAGGAAGAACATTCAGCAAAATAAGGAAACAAAGAACGGGCAGATTATGTGCAAATAAGGCAAAGTCTCTAAAGAAAAGGGGGAGCGCACAATGACATGTAAAAGAGGAGTGGCAACGTTTTGTGAAGAATAGGATAAAACACCTCCAAACATATAGGCATGAGAATGATCCAAGTTTAACTCAATTATGCACAGATTCATTCGAGCTTGGATTGTGGCTTGAACTTTTAAGATCGAGCTATCAGTACTCAGCTAGCATTTGATTTCGAGCTGGCTCGAACCCTTAATCGAGCCGGTTCGAGCCAACTCGATTGCCCCGATGAATTGAGAATTATTTTAAGGAAAAAATTAAACAGCCTTCATTAGGTTCTAAATGAGTCAATCATACCTAACAATTTACCCAACACAAACTTTAACTACTATATTTACATTCTTTTTATAAAAGTAATAAACAAATATATTGTTTAAACAAATTATATTATTGTTATTCAAAAAAAATAGTTGAACTCAATTCAGATTGGACTAGTCTGACCATACATCAAACTTGGCTTGATAAAATTATGAGCTGTAAATATGGCTTGTCACTTAGCTCAATAAACTTGACTCAAACTCGATTTGAGCCAAATATTGATCCAAACATCAAGCGATTATCAAACTTCGGGGTAAACTCTCACCCCTACATTCACGCAACACAAGCTACAAGCACATCCACTTTCTCCCATTGAGCAAAGTTGTTATAACTCAATAGCAAATCGAAATGCTATTGAAATGGCTTTCAATTCTATAGCATAAGAGAAACAAGTGTTTCTTCTTTTGGATTATCACGAATGATCATACATGTCATCTTTACATGACCACTCTCACATAATGGTCTGTAGGACTTTGATGTGGCTACTCCAACATAGCCATCATCTTCTACATCTTCTCGAAATATGTTGCTTTATGATTGAGACAACTCCTCTCAAAGAACTCCTTCAAGCCTATCATCTTACAACCATGTCAAGATCAATTTTCTTCGACAAAGTTTTTCCATCTCCATGCTCGTCAAAATCTCGACAAGTCTCATCAACCATATGTTCTTAAAAAAATAAAAAAAAAACTTTCTGCTAGGATTACTTCCTTAGGCTCCATGTCAAACTTCATCACTCTCATAAGAAAAGGGTACCACAACATTATCATCACATTTTAAATGCTTTTTACACATATACCATGGACTAGTTCTTCTATACACTTAAGCTACTTCACCTATAAGCCAACCAATCAATTTTATGAATTCTAAGTACACAGTAAACGTGTTGGGATGAAACATAATCAAACAAAATGTCCGAACCAATCAATTGCACAACAAATATTTAATAAATTTCAATAGGACCTATTAATTAATTGCACAAAACCTATGCCAAGATACGAACATACCTAGAACGCTCATTATTGTAATTAACCTGCAGCTCATTCAAACTGCAATCAAGTAAATAAAGGAATAAGATGGAAACAAAAACAATTAGTTTAAATGTCAAGCACAGTAGCATACTTTGAGAACTGTATGTCTAACTGACAACAACCATCATAGATATTACGAGCCTGCATGAATAATGTCATTTCATCATCATTTTCCATATCTAAATTAAGACAAATAAAATGATCATACAAATAAATTACACACCTGCAGGGAGATTTTTGCCTGAAGGGCACTCTGATGTGATTGATACTGAATTAGAGATTGAAAACCTGACAATTCCATAAAAGTTTAAATTATTTAATAACTTAACAAGTCAAAAAAGGACTACACACCATTATAAGTTCATAAATCAAAATAAAATCACAAAGGAAGCTCACGTGCACATTTTAAAAATTGTGCAAACACAGTTATTAATTCCAAAGAAGCAATGAACCAAGGAGCTAAAGTAAAACTTTTGAGAGAAGTGATTGAAAGACAATATAATAAGAAATGTTATAACTGATTTATGCAGCAAATGTCAGCCCCTCCACTAACAAAACAACTACTACTAATACGACTACCACTAATACTGCTAATATACAACAAAACTTCTATCCCAAACTACTTTTCATTAGCAACAACTACTACTAATACTACTACCACTAATACTACTAATACAACAAAACTTCTATCCCAAACTACTTTTCATCAGCAACACGGATTTCTCCTTCAGCTTCATTTTAATAGTTATCTACATACAAAAGTGAGTCAATTCATGTTCAGTAAACATATCCCATGTCATAGTTGGGGGGTGTTGGTCTTCCCCTTTCTCTCTTTACTATTGTCACTTGGATCCCCTCACAATTACAGGTAGGAGCCTCTAGAGTTTAATAACGGAAATTGTCAACAACAATGACCACAAAGCCTCTGTCCCAAACTACTTTGAATCTGCTACATGGATTTCTCTTCTCAATTTAGGTTGATTCAAGCACTACCCTATAAACGCTAGTAAATCAATTCATGTTTGATGACCATATGCCAGTTCATAGTTGATCTTCCCCTCCCTCTCTATATTATTGTTACTTGCAGCCCCTCATATGTAAGGATAAGAACCTCTAGAATTCGACAATAGACATGATCACACGACCATAAATGTCCCTCCCTCACCTTATCCTTTTGAAAGTGTTATGGCCAAATCACCTTAACAGCCCTTCACCAACACAGATAGAAAGAAACAGAAAAATTAAAAAAAAATAATTAAACACAAATTCAGCACTTTCTAGCTATAGGATACCACAAAAAGAAGTGACCAACGGAGAGACAAGGAGCTCACCTGCTGACTTATTAAACGTGACAATCTTTTCCACAAATCCATATGGAGAAAATACTTGATGAAGCACTTCCACTGTAACAGGATAGAGCATTGAATGTATAGTAATTAATAGAATTCTGTTGGGCTCTGAATCCTGAATGGCCAAAAATAGATGTTTATAGAGCCAGAATAAAACAATAAGAAAGCAGCAATATATATACATACACACATTATAAGCATATATATATATATATATATGTAAATTAACATATCTACTAGATGTTTGTAATTACTTTACTAGAGAAGCTGAAAAAAAAAATAATGGTAACATAAAAAATGTGTTAGATCCATCTCTGCTACAATATTGAACCATAAAGTTTTGATATGTGAAGAAACAAAGGACACAAAAAAAATAAGGAGAAAATTGCAATAACATGAGTAGATATCAGTTCATGAAAGTTGAACCAGAAAGCAAATATAAAATTGTGTCCAAATAAAATGAAAATTTGACGTTCTGATTTAGACAAAACATACTGCTAAATTTCTAATTATCAACTAGAGGTAATACTTATCATGATTCTTCATAGTTGTGCCGTATTACCAGTAAATGAGAACCAAAAAGTTACCCACCACTTCTTCATAGGAAACAAATTCATTAATTAGCTTTCCTCCTAAAGCAAGCAATCACTCATATAAAACTGACTTCGACAAAAGAACCTCCGGAATACAAACCAGCACATTGAGCTTGACCAGTGACTTTTAAGTAGAGTTCAAAGTTACTTGGGATATTGTTACAAACGTATAGGGTCTATTTGGTAAGAAAGCTAAATTGTGCAACTTTTATACTGGGTAAGTGTGTAGAATATGAAATAAAATTGATTTTCTATATTGGATTTTGTATAAGATGTAAAGAATATGAAATAAAGTTGATCTTATATAATCGATTTTGCGTAAGATGTGAATAAATTAATTTTTCACAAAGAGGAAACATACAAATAAAATAAGTGTCTGCAGAAATACATTCATTGTGAAAAAACAACTGCATATAGCAACCTAGTAGAAAAAGAACAAACCTGCTCACCACCTTTGCTTCCTAAAGAATTTGGGTCTGTCGTCGTCAGTTCTTGATGTGATGAGAACTGCATGTAAACATTCCTTCCCCTGAAATTGCACAACAATAACGTATTGTATAAAATCACAGGGAACATAAAAAACTTTTCTTCCTAAAACAGCATCATTCACATAGTTTCTTCTAACAACCAAGTTATAATGCCTTACACTGCAGACACTTTCTGCCAATTACAAGTAAAGAAAATCTAAACTGAGAAAAATATCAATCTTTATGCAAATGCAACAGAACAACAAATTTAAAAAAGTAACAGTTACTAGAACATAACAGCACAGTTACTAGAACATAACACCTAGTTCTAATAGCAACATGAAAACATTTCTTCCTGAAACATCAACATTCACATAATTACTTCTAGCAACCAAGTTATTAATTTATTATGCCTTACATTGCAGATAATTTTTGTCAATTAATCTAAGCTTAGAATAATATCAATCTTTTTGAGCTTTGCCTCCTGAAATAAGGTGAAACTAAACAAAACGACATGCAGTGGCCTCACCTAATGCTTGGTTGGACAGTTGCATAATACTGAAGCGCATTAGAAGCCGAGGAGACATCATTCATCTGAACAAGGGCCTGTAACAACGTTGTGAAGGCCGTGTCATAAGCAACATGGTTCACCAAAACAATCATGCCAAGAAGAAACAGCTATAAGGAGCCAGAAGGAACAAAACCTGATTTTTGGCTCGTAATATGACAAGCTTTGTGACCACACCGAAGGGCTGCACTAACTGAAGCAGATCATTCTGAATAACAGAGATCAAACATTCAAGAGCTATTTCTTTACAGTCAACAGAAGGAACAACATAAATACCTCAGATATCTCGTGTCCCACGTTCCGAATGTGAACGACCTTGGAGGGCTCCGTCATCCCCGGATGATCTTCTTTGAACTAGTGCAACAGAAATTCTCAGTTTTCTTCTTCCATAATCCGCTAGAACAAAAAAAAAAAAAAAAAACAGATGCGAAATTGAGATAGCAAGGAGCTCTTAATGAAACCTTATGAGAGAACGAGCGAAATCAAGCCCACGGCGTCGATGTATGTCCCTCTCCAGCGTTCATGATTGTTCTCGCTGTCAACTTGACATTAGAAGCACCACCAGTAGACGGAATGAGAAGAGCAGAGCTCCGGAGCCGCAACCGCAACTGAGTGCAGAAACCCTAGACAGTAGACGGGCTTGCAGACTCGTTCGATGGTCCGGATTTGGAGCTGCGGAGAAAGGCTCTCTCAGGGCCTCACGCCCTCAACTGCACTCAGGCCTGTCAATGAATCGGATCATGACTCGATCCGATCCGAGTTTCGATTCGATTAACCTTCAAATGAATTTTTTTTTTATTCGTCAATCTGTCTCGTTTACTGACCCGATCTATTTATAAATAAATGGATCGGATATGAATCACCATTGATCCAACTCATTTAAAATCTGATCCGTTTATGTAATCTAATTTGTAGTTTATACAGAGTTATATTATTAGCTAATAATCTTTTTGTTAGAAGGCTCAAGTAAAGAGCGTCACTATAATTAATTAATAAAAAATTCTTATATATTATATTAGTAAATTATAGTTTATAATGTTCAGTTTATATTTCACAATATATATGTATATATATTACAAATACTGATTTTTATATTAAAATATTTAATTAATTTATAAAAATATAATATTTTTTAAATTTTATTTTCAGTAAATTTAACATTATTTTAAATTTGATTATGAAAATTACTTAAAAATAACTACTTTTATTGTAAATGGATTAGATCCGAAAACTCGAGTTCCGAACCGATCTGATTCCGACCCGAAAGGATATGGATCGACCATGACCCGATCCGATGTATAGCCCGATCCGACATATATAGATTTGGATCCGGATTGGAGTCAACCCGACCCGAATCCGATCTGTTTATAGGCCTAACTGCACTCGTTATATATCAATATCGTCAAAATGACATTAATTTAAATTAGATGTAATAAATCAAATAAACCTGCAATCGAAATAAAACAATTTTTTATTAAAATTAACGTACGATGTAAAATAATATATATATATATATATATATATATAATTTTTACATATAAATTCTTACAAAAATAGTATTTGCTTATACAATACCCTAATTTTATAATTCACTTATAAATTATGTTTCGAGTATGTTTGTTTGTAAGATTAAATTTAACAAGATTAAAATTAAATTTGAATAAAAATATTTTTTATTAAAAATTATAAATGATGTGAAATAAAGTTAGTTATTATGTTGGGATATGTAAAGAATGTGATATAAAATTAATTATTATATTAAAATATATGAGAAATATGATATAAGTTAATTATTATTTTAGAAATATATATAATATGTAAAATAAATTAATTTTTAATATTAAATTTTATGTGTGATGTGATATGACTGATTAAAATTAAATCAGATTAATTTTCAATAATCAAACAAACAAACGTGACCTTCATAATTATTTAAGTGATATATATATATATATATATATATATATATATTAAAAAAATGGTCCTTAAATAAATTAAATAATTTAAATTAAAAAAATTAAATATAATTTTTTAAAATAATAAACAAATAAACACTCCCATAAAAAAATTTAAAAATTAAAAATTAAAAATAAAGTTATTTTAGATTTAAACCAACAAAATCTTCATAGCAACAAGCCTCTATCATTAGTTCATCACCCTCCACCTTCCTTCTGTGAGTTAAAACACAATTTTAATTTGAATTTGACTGACTTTATTACTACAACATTCAACGTTATATTAAAATAAATGTTAAATATAAATTTCAAAAATGAAAAGAGCATATAATTTAAAATTATTTTAATATTATTTTATTTAAAAAAAATAATTATTTAATTTGATAAAAACTTTTAGATAATAATCGAAAAATACTTCTGTGATGATTATGAGATTTCAAGACAACATCTGAAATTTCAATTTTCTATTTAATTGATTCTAATTAGATTTGAGAGAATCTCTCCCAAAATAATATTTGGCTGATGAGAGGCCAAATTTAAAATTCTATCAAAAAAATGAGATTAAAATGATCATGAGGACCCAGTTTTCCAATAAACAAGCAAAAGTTTAACATCATAGATCAAAACTTTTCCTTCAGAACTGCAACTTTATAGAAATTTCTTAAATGAGAATATCTTATTCATTAACATTTTTAGTATTGAGACAAGTGAAATTTTCAATAGGAATATAAAATAACAGTACAGCACCAGCACATAAATATATTTCATACTTTTTTTTTTTCATAACATAATTCAAGATTAGCCAGGGAATCTATAAATAAAGTAGGATCAATCTAAAGATTGATTTAAAGAGACGCTGATGCAGTATATTGCAGTTCCACAAGAAATGAGTCATTTAACTTCCACAAGCCATACATGCTTCTTTGTTTTCAAAGGAGCAAGCCATCTGGGCCAGGCCAGCTTCCACCTCACCATTCTCTGCTGGTTTATCTTCCTAAACAATATTAAGCATCAATTTGGTTGTTAAGTATATAATTTTATATTTGAATCACAATCCACAAACTAAAACATTGTTCAGATCTAAACTTAAATCACACTAGATGGTTTATATATTGTGTTCGATCTACAGTTTTTTAAACTTTTTAAGTTGAGTTGAATATTTTAAATTTAACTATATTGAAAACAAGACTAGTTTACCTTGATCATGGATGTATCAACAGTGAACTTTATTGCATCTGCAGCAGCATGGGTTCGCAAATAGTACATGCCAGTTTTCAAGCCCTTCAATTCGATATTAGGGGAAAAAAATTAACGTATCACATTTTGATTCGTGATATGCATATGCGAAAAATAAATAGCATCTTCTACCTTAGACCAAGCATAGAAGTGTAGAGAAGTTAATTTCCCGAAGTTGGGTCGGTCCATATGAATGTTCATGCTCTGACTCTGATCTATGTAACAGCCACGGTCAGCAGCCATGTCTACTATAGTTCTTTGCTTAACCTCCCATACAGTCCTAGCATGCCAATTGTCACTTAATGAAAAAAAAAAAAAAAAAAAGTTCTTAGGTGAAAAGGAAAGAGAATCCATACTTGTAAATTGCTTTCAGATGATCAGGAATTTCAGAAAGCTTGAGAATGGAACCGTTCTCATAGAGAATTTTGTTTTTAAGAGCACTGGACCAAAGGCCCAGCTCAGTCAAATCATGCAGGAGATGCTTATTCACCACGACAAATTCACCACTGTAGAATAAGCTATTCATTCAATCCGGGAAAACCTTGTGCATGTTTCAAGATTTCGCTACTGATAAACATTACCTAAGAACTCTACGGCTGTAAATATTTGATGTATAGGGCTCGAAGCACTCGTTATTGCCGAGAATTTGACTCGTTGAAGCGGTAGGCATTGGAGCAACAAGGAGGGAGTTTCTCGCTCCATTTTTGGATATCAGTTCTCTCAATGCATGCCAATCCCAACGGTCAGATGGTGTCACATTCCACATATCCGGCTGTAGAACTCCCTGCAGGTCATTATAATCAGTAGGATGATACTATGAAGAAACAGTATATATGTGAACCTATGCCATGTATAACATTGTTGAATAGGAAGTCGGTCAGATGTATGTCAATTTTCTGTTCATTTTCCAGTGGTAAAAAGACTTGCCTTCGTGTTGATAAGAACCGACCACCATGAATTTAAAGGTGTTGATTGGAACCATGTAAGCAATAGGATAGTTCATATCATGAACCTACCTCACGTGAACTTGGAAATATGATTCTATATTACAAAATAGAGTAAAAAATTGCATAGAGGGTAATAGCATAAATAGTTAAACACTGTTTTAGTTGTTGTGGTGTTAAAGAGTATGACGACTAAAAATTTATTTTCAGTCTGACCAGGAGAGCTCACAGTGTGACAAATATCAAAAAGTTGTTTGGGGATCTGAGGTGGAACCAAAGAAATAACGTCGATACTCATCAGATGTGTAAGGCAGAAACTTTGTGGTATGGACCTATTCTATTCAGCCTATTAAATGGTTCATCATGAGACTAGGTTATCATATACTATATATATAGTGCTTCATGTTAGGACAGAATAAATCATTAAGTTCTAGAAGCCAGTGCTAAATCTCCCCTCTATAATCATCTTTGGTATAGAAATCTCATACTCTTCCCATGGAGTTTTCCCTTTTTGAAAATTTTCATGTAAATTTGAGTTCTTTCGTTTTTCATATTGTCTATCGCCTCTTTTGTTTCGCAAATTATAAACAAAATAGTGTATTCTTTCCTAAGATCTAAGTTAATGAGAACATAGAATATTCAAATTGCAAGAAAAAAGACAATTATAATAAAACAACTACTGTCTCAGAAAAAGTGCATCTAGAAAATACTCACGGTAGAGCACTACAAACCTTGCTCATAGGACTTCCTTGATATGTCTCGTATGGACCTTCTTTTGCAGCAAGGTCAGAGGAAGATTTTAGAGCATGGTAATATATAGTCTCAAATATATCCTTGTTAAGTTGTTGAGCCTGTATATCAATGTTTTTAATTATTAGAAATTAGTATGCTATGAATTAACAAACTCAATAACACTAATTACCTCCGGTGAATCAAAAGGCATGCCTAGCAAGATGAACGTATCAGCTAAACCTTGAACCCCAATGCCAATTGGTCTATGTCGTAAGTTCGATCTCCTTGCAGTCTCAGTCGGATAGTAATTAACATTAATGATTTTGTTGAGATTTTCTGTAACGATAGCAGTAACCTGAAACACAACTACTATAAATTTTCATAAGAATGTGATAAAATCCACATTATAACTATGTCTTACCTCAGCCAACTTGTCAAAATCAAAATATCTATTTTTTGACTCATTGCTACCAACGAGCTTAGATGGGTGGGGCTCTATTGGAACACCCTGCATAAAATAATTAGCACAAGTGATATGTGTATGTCCACAAGGAATAAAAGTATTAGTCAAAAGGAGCATACCATCTCCCTTACAAAGCGAGGCAGTGCTACGGATGCCAAGTTGCAGACAGCAGTTTCAGTTGCACTAGTGAACTCAATAATCTCAGTACAAAGATTTGATGACTTAATGGTCCCCAGATTCTGTTGATTGCTCTTTCTATTGCATGTATCCTAAATATGCAATTGCAAGATGACAATAAAGAAGCTAAAGGATATTTCTCAAAAAAGAAAAAGGAAGTCACAAGACAGACAGCATTTTCTTGTTTGTCACCTTAAAAAGCATAAAAGGTGTTCCAGTTTCTATCTGAGATTTGAGAATCTCAAACCATAGGTTTTGGGCAGCAACAACCCTCTTAGCTTTTCCCTGTGTTAATGAACATAATTATTTCATGAATAAAAAAATTTTAAGCTCCAAATATTAGGCTCTGTTTGGTAATAAGAAAAAAAAGAAGATTTGGTTAGAATTTATAGTGATTTTTGAAAAATGTGTATGATGTGAAATAAAGTAAGTTTGTTATATTAAAAATTATGTATGATGTGAAATAAAGTTGATTGATTTATTGAGAATTGTGTTGAATGTGAAATAAAGTGATTGTTTAATGTTGGAATTTGTGTGAGATAAGATATAAAATAATTTTTAAAATTTTTTTAAAATAAATTTAAGATTTTGACCATGGGTAATTTTAGCCATGATTTTTAGTTCATTGCCAAACAGAGCCTTAGAAAAGGAATAAGTTACCTCTTTCTCATATTTAGTGTATAAGTTGACAAACTCATCGCCCCAACAATCAGCTAATCCTGGAGCTTCATTGGGGCAGAATAATGACCATTCTTCATTTTTCTGGACCCTTTCCATGAAAAGATCAGGAATCCACAGTGCATAAAAAAGATCCCGAGCTCTTTGCTCCTCCTATAAGATCAATTAAAATTTAGTCCGAACAAAAAGACAGAATTCAGAATAAACCATTTGTATCAACAATTTGTGAGGTGGTTAACGGGCTAAAAGAAAACAAGCTCATACAATTGGGTGGAGAATGGCCATGGACCATAATGGAAAGCAGAAACAGCACAATACCTTTCCTTGGTTTTTTCTGAGGTCAAGAAATTCAAAGACATCAGCATGCCAAGGTTCCAAATAGACAGCAAATGCACCTACATAAAAAATAAACGTAGACATTAGCATAAAACAAACAAAATGACTGAAGTAGTTAAATAATAACTTTTAAGAAAAGATGATTGAAAAAAAAGAATACCTTTTCTCTTCCCTCCCCCTTGATCAACATAACGAGCAGTATCATTAAATACACGCAACATTGGAACAATCCCATTTGATGTTCCATTTGTCCCACGAATGTAACTACCTGTTGCACGTATGTTATGAACAGATACACCAATTCCTCCAGCAGACTTGCTTATGACTGCACACTCCTTTAAAGTATCATATATTCCCTCAATGCTATCATCTTTCATGCAAACCAGAAAACAACTGCTTAACTGCAAATACGCATTAGGATATGTAAATAAGTTCATTTTGATGTTAGAAAAGCTTCAAACTATAAAAATATATTGATTAAAATACCTGAGGCCTGGGAGTGCCAGCATTGAACAGAGTGGGAGAAGCATGAGTGAACCAACGTTGGGACATCAAATGGTAAGTCCTTATAGCAGATTCAATATCATCCTTGTGGATGCCAACAGCAACTCTCATCAACATATGTTGTGGCCTTTCAACAGTTTTGTCAGAGACTTTCAGAAGATAGGATCTCTCAAGAGTTTTAAACCCAAAATAGTCATAGTCAAAATCTCTGTCATATATTATTACACTATCCAAACGGGCTGCATTCTGATGCAAGTAAATTGCAAAAGGCCATTAAAAAATCTACTTCAGAGTGATAGAAGCAAAAAACTGCCCAAACACACATTGCAGAACTTTGTAAAATTTTTTAATATATAAAAGATGATCAAACCCATATTAGCGAGCATACTGAAAATTGAACAAACAAAAGTTAAATAATGGTTTAGTTGAATTAACAGCCAATGGTAGCTTTTTAGGCACCATTTGGCTAAGTTTGACTAGTGATTATCATATGATCAACACTTTAGGAACCATTTGGTATGAGAAAATTTGGGGGGAAAATGATAGGTTTTAGAGCAATAAAACAAGTGTATGATGGGAAATACAATTTCTTTATTATATTCAAAATTTTTGTAGAATCTAAAATAAAATCAATTTTTTATATTTAAATTTGTGTAGATTGTAAAATAAATTAATATGTTGAAGCTTATGCATGAGGTGAAATAAATGTATATTTAACATTTTAAATTAATATATAAGGAGAGGAAATAAGCCAAGCATTCATTTTTTTCTGCTCCCAAATGAGTCTTTATAGAAGGATGAATAAAATAAACCTTTGATGGCTAATACAAATGCTTAGACTATGATATTAGCACATACTTAAATGGCTAAACCCCTGTCCATGTATAGTCATTCTAAGTCCATGTCTCATCACAACTTTTAAGTCCATAGCTAATTAAGCTAATTGGCTATGGACTAACCATCTGGGATGTTACTTGAAACCTTCGGTTGTTATTGCAGGCTCCATGAATACATAAAGAAAATCCATTAAGCACATCAAGTTGATGGTAGAAAGAGGAATAAACAAATAATATAACTAAAATTCCTCTCTTTAAACCCTATTTGTTCTCTTATAACGAGATATCAAGACAGTTGCCTTTTATGAGAAGTGAATTTTTCAAAATTACTTATTAAGATTAAATGTATTTGAGATCAAAATTAAATGTATGTTCTACCCCAATATGTGATTACACTTTATTATGACAATTGTCTCCACCTCACCTATGGATAAGGGCCTTGCTTTGGACCTTAGGCCAAAACCAGATAAATCAAGTATTTTTTTATTTTACTTTGTCATTATTATACTTATTAATATTGTTTTTGTTGTTCCCCTACCAGTTTAATGGATTTAATCCCTAACATAACGATATTCATCATGTCTACGAAGAAGAGATTATGGGTTTTAATCTGACAAAAAAAATAATAATACTAATAATAATAAAAGGGTAAATAGCATTTGGGTTAGAGCAACAATGCAAATTGGTTCTAAATTTTGAAACATCATGATTTTATTTCTTAAGATTGTAAAAGAGCTGCAATTTTAATCCCTCTTCCAAAATCTCATCTTTTTAGCTATTCTTTTTAAATAAAATATATGATATTTTAAATAATTTACACATTCTAAACATCATTATACTCTTCTATTCTTCCCCTTTTTAACATCTATTGCACTTTTCGCTCTAAAATTTTAACACAAAAAATTATAAGTAAAAATATTGAAAAATTGTATTTTAAAAAGCTAAAAAATTAAAGATTAAGAATAATCTTATGATATAATATTAAAAAATTAAAAATTATGTCTTAATTGAAACTAAATAACAATACTTTTACAACCTTAAAAGCTCAAATCAAAATTTTTAAAATATTGAGATCAATTTGCAATGTTGAGCCCAAATGCAATTATAATAATCGGATATGATGAACCAAGGTTTTAAAACCTAATTTTGGTTTTGCTTGCAAATTGAAAGTACCAATTTCAGTAATCTTGATGATTTTGATAGTGTTAGTTTTGATAATTTTGAAATAATATATACCATGATCTTTAATTTTTTGTTTCAAAATCCAAAATTTAAGAAATTTATTTTCAAATAAGTGAGTTTCAGCCGAAACTATTGAAATAAAATTAATCAATTTCAATGAAACCTAAAACCATGCAATGAACCAGAAAATTTGACATGCCAAATTTCATGTACCCAACTGCATGTGCAGCTGCAGCATCACTCAGAATTACAAGTCCAAAAATAGAAGTCAAGTTTTGATATTGATAGTACTGCAAACCCAGGGGGCCAGGATTGTAGCCAGCACTAGACAGCGCGATCAAAGGGTTTAATTAAACAAACCCAATACAAATTTAAGATATGTTTTCCTACTTATTCGTCAAACAAATTTTCCCTTTCAAACTCAATTCAGGGTATATATATCCCCAAAACCTACCCAGGTATAGGCTAAGTCCAACAAAAGCCAACCTAAGACGTACTGAACATAAAGCCAAACAAGTAATATATAAGAAATTTTCCAGATGATGGACAAAATCTTCAAAATGATAATCTCATTTTACCTTCATCACTATTTCATAAACATCATCGGCAATCAAAGATGCCTGCAGGCCAGACTTCTCGTTCACATGGTAATACATCTCTTTAACCCTGCGATAACAATCATCATATTCAGAACTGCAGGATCCCCCACTAGGAAGTTGCAGATCGAGCAAAATAAACAAAAGAAAAAGCCCTTACGTCTCTGAGAATAATTTCTTTGTGTTCTTGTGCAGATTTGAAACAGCAATCCGAGCCGCAAGCTGCAACAACCAAAATTTTTAACCCAAAACTCTCAGAATCAGAACGTAAATAAGATATTAGTTGCAAAAATCCCCATCTGCTGATTCTTACCAAGGCATAGTCGGGATGGCTAGCAGTCATGGCAGCGGCGGTCTCTGCCGCAAGCTCATCAAGCTGGCTGGTGGTGACGCCTCGGTAGACGCCGGCGCAAACCTTCTGGGCGACGATTACGGGATCGCAGTGCTCGATATTCAGACCATAGCTAAGCTTCTTCAGCCGCGCCGTTATCTTGTCGAAGTGGACCTCTTCCTGCCGCCCGTCCCTCTTGACAACGAACATAACGTACTCCACCGGAAATCTCAGAGGCGAATTTCGTCGAACGGGTGGGGGCTTATGCGAAGTGGGGGAAGTGCGTGGGCATAGCGATGAAGAGATTGGGGGATTTAATGGCTAGGGATTGTATTGCTTCTGATGGAAGCCACTGGATTTCAAAAAATTGGCGCGAGATTGGGGTGGGGGACCACGGCGACCGGCCGCAAAACCATTGGAACTTTGGCGCGCGTTTTCGGCACCACCGACGCCGAAAGCGGAGATTGCCGAGATTGCGAGAGAGTAACGGGCTGATGGCGTGGGTTCGTTTTAACTTTTAATCGGCCCATCGGCCCATCGGCCCAATCGGCCCAATCGGCCCAATCAGCCCATCGGTTGAACAGAATCTATCTGATTGGAGGATTTAATGTTCTTCGAGTCGGTTTTAGTTTACCCGAATAGTAAAATTGAGAATCGACTCAGAGCCCTTGAATTTGATAATTATCAAAGAACTGGACCTAAATCAAATCGAATTAATCAGTTTAGTTAAATTTTATGTCAGTTTTCAAATTTTTCAAAATTTTTGTACGCTCTTAATTTTCGCTCAAGGTTGTCATGAGCTAGAAAACTTAACTTCATATTCTTTTGAAATGAAAATTTAGTTAATTTGAAATTTAATAAAATAAGAGAAATGAGAAATTAAAAAATAGGAGAAATGTAAGGCATGTCTTAATTATGAGGCGTTTTTATGTCTAGGACTTGAACTATTGAGGGGAAACCCCGTGTGTCACATGTTCACAGGCTCATACACATAGTGTCTAAGAATTTGCGCCTGAATGCAATACAATTTATTTAATTTAAGTGAAATTTTGGATATTATTTACACATTAAATGTGATTATAATAATGTCAGAGGTCGCAATATTGATGTATATCTAAAGCGAAAAAAACTTCCATTCTAAAAACATTTGGAACAAATAAAAGAATAAAAGCATAGACAAAAAAGTTATTAGAAAAAATATAGTAGATTTAAGACTCTCAAAATTTCTATATTACTCTTTAAAGCTTCAAAAGCTTTAGTATAAATATAACTTATTGAATCACCAAACTCTCTATTTATTTAAAACCTCAAAAGTAGAATAAATATTAATTACTAAATCTTAAAATAAGATGTGAACTTAATGGATTTTAGTATAAATAGACTCAAACTTTTATAAAGTGTGTAAAATATGAAATACTTTTAATTCTAATATTCTTATTTGTGTTGGTTTTGAAATAAAGTTAATTTTTATAGTTGAAATTTGTATTGGGCAAAAAAAATGTCTCAAATCAAACAAGGACTTTGGGGTAAAATCGTGAGACTAATGATGAAAAAACTCCGTAGTTAAGTATACTTGGGTTAAAGTAGCACCGGGATGAGTGATCTCATGGGAAGTTCTCAAATCACACAATTTTCCTAAGTCCAAAACAGATAATACCTTTACAATAGAATTACGGAATGTTGCACTCATTGTCTCATCGAAGGAGAGTGAGTTAGTTAATCCCCAAATAGTTTTGAATAAAATTGTAATTTAGATGCATAAATCAAATAATTCAAACAGCATCGAGCAATATGATAGATCATTTACTGTTAAATTGATGCTATTTTTGAAATGATGCCTTTAGAAGAGGATAAAAGAGAGAGATGTAAGTGTAAGAAATGTGAGATAATTTATATCTGTGATAGTAGATTTGGAACAACAAATTTGAAAAGACATTTGAAGAGTTGCAAGAATAGGGACACACATGATATATGTCAAATTATTTCACAATCAAGTTGTGGCAATGCTTTGTCTTTGTCATCCCCAAATACTTTAAAATTTGACCACAAAATTTTTCGTGATTTGTTGACTGTTGCTATTATCATGTATGATCTGTCATTTCAATGTGTTGAGTGGATTGGAATTAAAGCTGTTCTACTTTGTTTATGTGGAGACTTGCAACTTATGAGTAGAAATACAATGAAAAATGATTGCAAGAAATTATATTCAAGGGAAAAATCTAAAGTTCTTGAAATGCTAGTCTCATCACCAAGTAAAGTTTGCTTGACCTCTGACTTATGAACTTCGATAAATACTGATGATTTCATATGTTTGACTGCACATTTTATTTACAATAATTAGAAACTACAGAAAAGAATATTAAATTTTGGTTACATGCCTCCTCCACTTGATGGTATTGCTTTATTTGAAAATTTACAATCATTTTTATGTGAATGGAGTATAAAATATTTTTAGTAATACTTTGGACAATGCATCTGCCAATAACATTTCAGTTGATTTTTTAAGAAACCAGTTACATTTGAGAGGGAGACTTTTATGTAATGGAGAATTCATTTATATACGATGTTATGCTCACATTGTTAACTTCATTGTTCAAGAGGGTTTGAAAAAAATAGATGATTCAATTATTAAAGTTCGTGAATATGTCAAATATATAAAAGGATCTCAATCAAGAAAAGTAAAGTTCTTAGAGTGTGTGAGCCAAAGCTGTCTCGATAATGAAAAAAGTTTAAGACAAGATGTTCCTACTAGATGGAATTTAATATTTATAATGCTTGACAGTGCTATTTACTACAAATGTGCTTTAATGTATTTAGAACTGAGTGATTCAAGTTTCAAGCATTGTCCATCAATTGTTGAATGAGAGAAAGTTTAGAATATTTGTTATTTTTTTGCTCCTTTTTATGAGATTACTTATATTTTTTCTAGAACCAAGAATCTGACTGTCAATATGTATTTTTTTTTTATTTTCGGCTTATGCAATATTTAAGTGAAGGGTGAAACTCATAGTAACCTTGATTATATAAGAAACATGACTATAAAGAAAGATATTGGTAAAATTTAAAAAATATTAGTATGATTTTAGTATTATATTGGCAATAATAGTTATCTTAGATCTTAGACAATGTATAGATTGGTAGTACAAGGGGCTTTATGGAGATGGTGCCACTGTTGAGATTGAAAAAGTGAAAGATAAGTTATTTTTATTATTCAGAAATTATTCTAAATCACAATTACTTCAATGTTCATCTGCATCAGTTTCAATGAAGAAAAGTCAAACAGTCAGAAGCACCTACTCAAAATGTCACACTTCAACTAGAATAAAATCTCAATTTTTGAAGGTAATTATTTTTTGTTGCATATTTAACATAAGACTAATAATTTTTATTCTTAATTTTAGGTTTTTTTAAGAAATTCTTAATTTTAGTTTTGATTTAAAATAATTAAAAATTTGATTCATTCGATGATGATGATCACTTGGCTAAAAGATCTGAGCTTGAATTGTATTTGGATGAGCCAAAGTTAGATAGAAAAACCAACATCAATTTAGATATTTTGAATTTTTAGAAAGGTAATCAATATCAATTCCCTGAAGTTTCTGCAATGGCTCGAGATATATTATGTATTCCAGTATCTACTGCTGCATCAAAAAGTGCATTTAGCAATAGTGGAAGAATTCTTGATCAGTATATCGTAGTATTTTAAAATATGATATTATTGAGGCATTGGTATGTACAAAAGATTAGTTATATGAAAGTCAAGATATATATATGTTTATTATCAAATATTTATATTTTATGATTGACTATATTTATTGAGTTAATTATTGCACTCATTTATCTTTATGTATTTTATTTTGTCGATTTATCAAAGTTAGAGCTTGAGGAACTTACAAAGAATGTGCTTGATTTGAATGTCAATGATAAGGAAAAAGAAGAACAATCATTTCTTACAAACAATAAAACAATGAGATCATAATTCTGCTAATCGTATTTGTGGACTTAATCTCAAATTTGTTGATCGTTGCATTTTAACTGAATTTTATTTATAACTCGATATACTAATATTTCACACATGTTTAAACTCTTATTGTTATTTTTGATAGTTAGAGTTTTGCTCGTGTTACATTCTTCCTGGTTTTTCTATTGCAGTAACAAATATTACATCATCAAAATTTTCTTTTTATTGAAATAAAAAATTTATCAATATTGCAATCATGGGAAATTATTTAGATATGCTTGTATTTTACAGATCAAAGGAGTTTATGTAAAGTTTAACTTGAATTATCTTAGAAAAGTTCAAATGGGAAGATGCAGATCACAAAATGGCTTAGACCTGATAGCTTCTACACTTGTAGAGTCCATCTTTGAATGTTATAAAGAAAAAATCAATGTATTAAAACTATTTTAAGACATATTTATTTTACACTTTACAAATAAGTTGAGCCCATTGGTTTCTCATTTGTACAATAATATTTTATATTTTAATTTGTTTTGTAGGTTTTACAATGTTGAAAATAAAAGAGCCTACAAAGAATGATGTTTTAGCTTTCGATATCAACAACGAGGAGCCAACAAAAAAACCAAAGAATGTTGAAAGTTAAAAGTGAATTGAGTCATTTAATTTTTTAGTTTTGCTATGTTAACTGTTAAGTATTGTGATTAGCTAGTTAATTTGTAATAATTTTTTAAGGATTAATGTGTTATGTTAAATTTAGATCGTCTTAAAATTTTTTAGTTTATATATACTATATTTTTATGTTTAATTTTATTTTATTATAATGCATATAATCTGATATATTGATTTAATTATTGATACGAGATATTCCGTTATTGTCTTGAATTTGATTTTTATTATTAGATTATTAGTATATTATGATATTATTTTTGTTGTTATGATGTTAATTTTAAAAGAAAAATATGAAAAATGAGTATAAAAGTAATTATCCAGGTACTTTATTTTTTTAATTAAAAAGATGCTTGTTGTTATTTTGTATATAGTACAATTCAATCTCAATGTTGTGTATTAATACTTGAATGTAAAAAAAAGCGACTTGATTGTTGGGTCGGGTTGGGTTGACCAAAATCTGATCGGGTCAAATTCGGGTTGAAGGCCTCACCCGAAATTGAGTTTGGGTCGGGTTCAGGTTGACCCGATAACCCAACTTGACACCTCTAATCATACACCTCAAAAACCATGCTTAAAATATCTTCACAATTTTCTAATTTACAAATGAAAGTATTTGAACTAATAATATTTGTAATATTTCAACTGCGCCAGATACTTGCAATATCAAATAAGGGTAGAAAGAGAATAAAAAATATTAATCACTGAAAAGTTTTAATAATTAATTTATAATTATTATTTAGTACATAATTTTTAAATATTTATTTAAAAAATTTTATTTTAAAAATTTTATAGCAATACAATTTTTTATAAATTTTAATCATTAAATAACAAATTAATTTCACATTTTTTGTTAATATCTACAGAATATTTCTTTTATTTTAAAATTTTTAAAATATCAATTTTATTTGAGATAATTACCTACATACCACACAATTTAGTTTTATTTATGCCTTATCCATCCATTCTTAGTTAATTACGTTATGCACACTCAAAATATTATAAAATCTTACAAACACATATTTTAATTTATTTTTATTATAATAGTAATCATAATTTTTCAATAACCTAATTATAGTTATATTACAAAAATCTGGGTCATTCATCATATTATTTTAAGAATATTTAAATATATTTTGAGTGAAAATTTTAAAATTTTAATATTTAGGTGGCGGCAAAGGAAGGAGACATCCGCGACGTGAATTGATTTTAGGACAAATCAACGCTTTAGTGTGGTATTGAGGAAGAGAAAAAATATATATCATTAAGAGTAAAAGTATAATTTTAATAATTTACTAATAGAATATTTTTTGTCAAATAAATTTTGATTAAGTTTTAACTCAAATATGTGTATGTAAGATTTTATAATGTTTTGAGTATGCATAGCATAATTAACTAAGAATGAATGAGTAAGATATAAATAAAATTAAATTACGTGGCATGTAGGTAGGGCTGCTATCGGGCCGATTTTGAGCGAGTCAAACTCAACTCGAAATCGAAAATTTCGAACTCGGCTCGGCTCGAAATCGAAATGGGATATGATTTGAGCTGGCTCGGCTCGAAATGACTCGATTTCGAGCCGGCTCGAATCATGATTCGAATCAACTCAGAATTGTAAAAAAAATATTAAAATGTCATATATTTAAGATGATTTGATCCCTAGATTTTGAGGAAAATAAACTTTAAATCTCTCCTACTCTACCACTAAACCACTAACTAAATCATTTAAAACAGCAATTTATTTATATATATGCATGCTCCGAGGAAATTAGAAATAGCATAGATTTAAAAATATCTAAAAAAAAATTAAATATATATATATATATATATATATTGATAATAAAATTGAAAATATACTAAAATTAATAGTTGACGGACTTCTCCATAATATTAGATAATTTATAGGAAAATTTTAATAATTTTTTAAAAATTATGAACTAAATAATAATTATAAATTAAGAAAAAAAATAAGAGGGCATGTAGAAAGGGTTTTAAATTTCAACTCAATTTTTTGATGAATTTTTCAACTCAATTTCAGAATAATGCTATACATTATCTGACCCAAAGTTTTAATTTAATTAATATTCTAATGTGGGAATAGTGCCGTACTATATTGGTAAAAAAAGTTATTTTATGTATATAATGCTATTATCATATATAAATATCACATAAAAATATTATTTATATTCAAATTTTAGAATAATTTGTTGGAACTGGCGTCTCGTTTGGTTTGAAGCGAGATTTTTACTCAACACAAATTTCAACTATAAAAATCAACTTTATTTCACAACCAATATAATTATGAATATTAAAATTAAAAATATTTCATATTTTATATATTTTTTAATAATAAAATAATTTTTTTTATTAAACTTAAAAAATAAATTTTTTTTTATATTTAGATGCATGGTTGATGACCTCAGGCCGCGGCCCCACCTTTATATTATTTCATGTATTTTATCTTCAAATTATTAACCCTGTTTAAATAATCAAAGCATGGGGAATGGGATCCAATATTTTATATCCAACAATAAGAGTAACTATAATAATTATTTGAGTAAATTACACTCAGGTCTTTAAACTTAACGTTTAATAACTTACAAATTCATATTTTTAAATTATAATATCAAAGTCTCTGAGTTTTAATAAATTATTAAATCGGCCTTACGCATGCTCGGGGATCGGAAGGAAGGAGAGAAAGAGCAGAAGGAGTATAATGGTAATTTATTAAAACTCAGGGATCCTAATGTTAAATCGAACCTATTCATTATTAATCTTTAAACTCAGAGACCTGAGTGTAATTTACCATGATTTGCCGGTCATCAATTTAACTTATATGCTGGTAATTATGTGTAAAACTAAAAATCTTTATTCAAATTTTACTAATTTAAATTCAATGAATACTATAAAAAGAAAACTAAATTAGCTTATTATATGTTAAAATTTACTCAAATATATTTTTAAAATTTTAATTCACGCACACATGTGCATATCACCAAAAATTTAAATTAATAAATTATGAGCTGAGTTAAAATATTAAATATGATTGCACAATATATATATATATATATATATATATATAAGTCTTATTTGGCACATTCCAAAAAAAGTTAAAATTAATATTTTAAATTTATTATAAATTATAATAATTTTATTTACATTTAACATAAATTTTAATTTAAAAATTAACTTTATTTTATATTTAACATAAATTTTAATTTAAAATTAATTTATTTTATATTTTACATTAAAATAATTTTTTTATTTATTTTTGAGATGGTAGGTGATAGAAAAAATATGTAATATAAATTTAGTACAGATTATTCACTGATTGACATAGGGAAACTGCCATTAAAGACTTTACTTCATTATTCTCAAAGTCTCATCTTGCCAGCTGCCACTCTTTCTCCCCTTAATTCTGAGAAGGCACTAATCCATTTCTCTGGCTCTCTCCTCTGCTTCCATGCAATGATGCTAGGCCTGGAGAGGTCCTAGCCATGGGATGATCTCCATCAGTCTTCGTCTTTTAGAAAGTTCGTTCTCTGAAGAGAGAAACCATCTCCACGAATCTATCAATTTCTCTTTCATTGCTACATTACTCTTTTTTCTGAAGAAATCCACCGAGGAGGACGAAATATGTCAAAGGATAGCAGCTCGGCCCTGCTCAGCGACGAGCTCTCCAAGAGAACGGTAATCTTCGGTCTCCATCTTTGGGTCATCGTCGGAATCTGCGTCGGCGCCGCCTTCGTCCTGCTCCTCTTCCTCATCTCCCTCTGGCTCGCTTCCAGGCGCAACGTCTCCCCTTCCAAACCCGCGATTCCCTCCGTCTCCAAAGAAATCCAGGAAATTCGCGTTGATTCTTTGGACCCCAAACCCTCTGTTCAAACCCTAGCAAAGCCTCCCGCCGAAATCGATACCAATCCGGCCTCGATCGAACGGCAAGCCCTTCTCCTTCCCAGAGAAGAGGACAATACCCCAATTGGTATCAATAGAATCCAAATTGAAATTGGAAAGGACCATAGGATCACCTTTCCGGACTGCGGCAGCGGCTCGTCTCATGGCAGCGGCGAGAACCGGCCTGCTGAGCAGGCCGCCATTGCTGTCCCTGAGGTCTCGCACTTGGGATGGGGCCATTGGTTTACTCTTCGCGAGCTCGAGGTGGGGACGAATATGTTCGCCGACGAGAATGTTATCGGAGAAGGAGGGTACGGGATCGTCTACCATGGGGTATTGGCTGATGGCACACAGGTTGCTGTGAAGAATCTACTCAATAACAGGTATTTTTTGTGCAAATGAAACAAACGATGAAAAGAACTATTACATTTTTTAGTAACAATTTGGGCGATTCAGGGGCCAAGCTGAAAGGGAATTTAGGGTGGAGGTTGAAGCGATTGGCAGGGTTCGGCATAAAAATTTGGTGAGGCTTCTTGGATATTGTGCTGAAGGTGCTCATAGGTACGTAAGCACTTCAAATTCATAGCAGAGCAAGAAATTAATCCTGAATGAACGTAGTTATGTGATTCCTTTTATCTCTTTAGGATACTTGTATATGAGTATGTGGATAACGGGAACCTAGAACAATGGCTTCATGGAGATGTAGGTCCTTGCAGCCCCCTCACATGGGAAATTCGAATAAAAATTATACTTGGAACTGCAAAAGGGTAAAAGCCCAATTTCCTTCTGTCTCTTTATCGCTTGAAAATCTTCAATATTGACGGCATTTGGCTGCTATGGATACAGCTTAATGTATTTGCATGAAGGATTGGAGCCGAAGGTAGTCCACCGTGATGTTAAATCAAGCAATATACTACTTGATAAACAGTGGAACGCCAAGATTTCTGATTTTGGGCTTGCGAAGCTTTTGGGGTCGGAGAGGAGCTATGTCACTACCAGAGTTATGGGAACATTTGGGTTAGTTCAAATGTTTGATTTTATTCTACATTCATACCATAGTTGTTGATGAATTGTTTCTCTGTGATAGTTATGTAGCTCCTGAGTATGCCAGCACTGGAATGTTGAATGAAAGGAGTGATGTCTATAGTTTTGGGATCCTTATAATGGAGATAATTTCAGGTCGCAACCCTGTTGACTACAGTCGGCCTTCAGGGGAGGTGAGCGTGTGATACATGAAAAAATGTGACTGAGATTGCGGTGCAAGCTCAACTTTTTTACTTATTAAAGTGTGGTTTCAGGTTAATTTGGTTGAGTGGCTAAAAATGATGGTGAGTAATAGGAACTCGGAAGGTGTTCTGGATCCGAAGGTGACCGAGAGACCTTCTTCAAGGACATTGAAGAGGACTCTCCTCGTGGCGTTGCGATGCGTCGATCCTGAAGCGCAAAAGAGGCCAAAGATGAGTCATGTGATACACATGCTTGAAGTTGACGACTTTTCATATCGAGATGTAAGCATGAACGTATCAATTATATTACCCCCTTGAAAATTCTCGGTTTTGTTCTTTCCATTTATTCTAAACAAAAATAATTCGCTAATTAGTATTCATAAAATGCTGATCCCATTACATAGAAGATACGCAAAGCAATGATTTTTAGGGGAGTAATACCAAGGCATTCAAGTTGGGCCCAAAACACAAGTGCATGACTGAACAAATGCTTATTAACTTAAAAGCCTAGACCAATGAGTAATAATTATTACTCCATATCAACACCACAACTTGTTGAACTATTCATATGAGATAATTGCTCTTGTGCATTCCCAACAATGATTTTCATGGTTCATGGAGCTTAAATGGTTGAATTACTTTGTGATCTTCCAGAACTCTTTCCACATTACTGATAAGCAGGAGTAACTTCCAATACTTTTTATGCCATTTATCATTGTATACTGAACTAGTCCTGCTCTGAAATCAAATATATGATGCCCATAATTTGATTCGGCTATTATACCATATTTTTACATATTAATGTTGTTGCAATTGGATTCGCGCCTTTTCATCTGGACCGTCTACGTGGTTGCTCACGTGGTCTCCAGGTGAGCAAGGCATCCAAGCCGAACAGGAGAAGCCTCATCCCGAACAGCAGACGCCGAAAGGACCCGACGTGACATCTGACCGTTGGGGGATTGTACTTCTCTGAGGGAGGCGCGGTTTTCCCGCCGACGGACCGTAACCGCTGACACGCCGTACAACATGAGTCACATACTAGCCGTCCGCAGGTATTAATTGAGCCGTCACTAGAGCTGTAGACTGTTCGTCTCGGATGTGACCAGACATCACAGGCCCAGGGTATATATACTTTCTGTACACAGCCTCTAGGGGGCTGAAGATCCAAAAAAACAAAAAACCTTTTTGAATACTCTGTAACCCAAGCAAGGATTTCTAGTAACACTTCAAGCCTCCTCGAAAAGGAGTCGTGGTTTTTCCGCCAGTCGGTTTTCCACGTAAAAACTCTTTGATTGTTTCCCGTCATAACAAATGTATTCAGATATGGTCTTAATGCCTCATTGTGCATACCAATTATCATCATAGTCGTATATAGTCAATCCCAACTGCTTGTTTCATTTCAGGATCGTAGAGATGGGAAAGCACCTCACGACCCTCAAGAGAAGACTAGGTTATTACTACAAAAGGCAACAATTGAAACAGGTAGCAATATTTCTCAGGTTGATGGAACTTTAAAGTGGAGAAACCAAAACGAATGAATTTTTTTTTTTTTGCATATAAAAGTAGTGTATTCACGTTCCTGTGCTATAATGTCTTTATGCTCTTGAGAACATTCAGCATTCAGAAAAAAAATGCACGTTTCACCATCCATCTACTGTTACGGAGTGATTAAATGGTATATCTCAGTTTGTAATGATGGAAAGAGCATTCAAAGATTGTTTTTAACATGGTTTCATGCTGAGGTCGTTTGTTCTTGCTTCTGCGCCATGTTTTTCAATTCTGTGCAAAAGAGTTTCAATTTTCACCCATAAATAATTTCAATTTTTTGGGAGATCTCGAAGAACCCGCGCAGAAGTGAAGTTTCTGAGTTCTGACATCTTGAGGACACTCCCCAGTTTTTCGACGTTTTCGTGATTTCCTCAAGGTACTATGAGGTGTTTTTCAGATGTCTTCGGAGATATGCATGATTTTAAGGATCAGTATGTAAGTTACAGTCAGTGGATAATTTGTTTTTGCTTGGTATTTGAGTAGGCCTCTTCTTCTCTTTTCTATGCTCTGAAATATTTTTTTTATTATGAAAATTTGTCTACCCCCTACTTGAGGATTTAGTAGGGGTGAAACTTGCAAATCTTTGTATTTATTTTGTCAATATCTTTAGTTTTTTTTTAACATATGATTTAGTTTAGTTAAATCATATAAGTATTTCATTTAGTCAAGAAAGAAATACTTATATTGGAGATGTGGAAATTGGTGATCAAATCGTCAAGAAGAGTGAGCGCTTTAAATACCTTGGATCAATCATACAAAATAATGGCGAAATAGATAATGATGTTATTAGCAGGATTCAAGAAGGATGAGAGTAAAATGGAGAAATGCTTCTGGTGTGTTGTGCGATACAAAAATCTCATCCAGAATCAAGGGTAAATTTTATAAAACTATAGTAAGACCAGCGATGATATATGGTGCTGAATGCTGGCCTGCAAAGAGTAAACATACAAATAAAATAATTGTTGCAGAAATGAGGATGTTAAGGTAGATATGCGGATATACACGAAAGGGTAGAATGAGAAATGAATATATCCGAAAGAAAGTTGGTGTTGCACTAATTGAGGATAAACTTAGAGAAAGTCGGCTTAGATGGTTTGGACACCTTAATTGTAGGCCGATTGAAGCTCCAGTTAGAAAAATTGAGTTATTGGATTTTGCCCATGTACAAAGAGGAAGAGGGAGACCAAAGAAGACATGGCAAGAAACTATAAGGAGTGATCTTAATTACTTAAACTCTAGATGCAATTTGGTAACTAATAGAGCGCAATGGAAACAAAGGATCCATGTAGCCGATACACTAATGAGATTAAGGTTGGTTGTTGTTGTTGTTGTATATGATTTAGTTTAGTTATCAGAATTTAACATCATTATTCCGACTTTTGTTAGTAAAGGATTGATGACGAGGTGCGGAGATCGAATCTTTTTTTATGCAATGGATCATACAAAGGAACAAATCAAGCAATCATCTGATTGTTGGCGATTGGATGTACAAATAGAGATATTAGATTTCCCAAACCCTTCTACGAGGTGTCGTTAACGTGGTAATATATTTATGAATTACTAGCAATTTGATCCTTCTAATTTTTCCTCACGTGCAATTAGGTTCACTTATTTAAAAGCAGCAATTGGGTCCTACTACATATGCAACTTATTCAACCAAGCTTAGAAATCAAATGCACAACTACTTCTGTAACATCCTGTGATTCAAATGTACATATATTGTTCACCCTGGTTTTAAGAAAACTGCGTGACTTGAGTACTTCTTAGGAGATTACATTTCAGTGCTATTCCAGCTCAAGCATGCTTAACTATGGAGTTTTCCATCATTAGCCTCTAATTTGTTTTGCCTCAAAATGTATCTCTACCATTTGAAATCACGTTATCTATTTATACAATTCAATTCATAAATTGTAGAATTTAATTGCACATGAGTAAACAAAAGAGATCAAATTGCTATTTATCCAATATATTTCATAGGTGACTTTTAACCAGGGTGTGTTTGTTTGTAAGGTTAAATTTAAGAAGGTTAAAATTAAATTTGGATGAAGATATTTTTTTATTGAAAGTTGTGAATGATGTGAAATAAATTATTATTATGTTGGGTAATGTGAGGGATGTATATAAGTTAGTTATTATGTTGGAATATGTGAGTGATGTATATAAGATTAATTATTATTTTAGTAATATGTGTAGGATGTGAAATAAATTTAATTTTTAATATTAAATTTTATGTGTGATGTGATGTGCCTGGTTAAAATTAAATCAGGTTAATTTTAAACTTCTAGACAAACGGGGACGGAGAAGAAGTTATATATATCTCACTCTAGAGTTTTTTGAAGTATATATTTTTTTTAAAGTATTGTTTATGTGCATGTGGATGTAGGCTAAGGTAGTATAGTTATTTCATTGGCTGCAAAACTAATTATTTTAGCTACAGATTTTGTGATGAGTTGAACATAAATATTATTAGGAGTGCTGATGTCATCTTTGATGACATCCAAACATACAAATTTGGTTTGGAATTTTCCGAAGCACCAAAGATCAAAGCAAGTGAGATCAAGATGGAAGACGTTTCGAATGAAGCTTAGTCCACAACACTTGCATTTACTATCGATGAATCTGACGTTGAATATGGAACAATTGTACTCCTCCGATGCCCAATTTGAGGAGTTCTTAATTGTGTGTTTGTTTGTAAGGTTAAATTTAAGAAGGTTAAAATTAAATTTGGATAGAGATATTTTTTTATTAAAAGTTGTGAATGATGTGAAATACAGTTAGTTATTATGTTGGTATATGTGAGGAATGTGATATAAGTTAGTTATTATTTTAGTAATATGTGTAGAATGTGAAATAAATTTAATTTTTAATATTAAATTTTATGTGTGATGTGATATGCCTGGTTAAAATTAAACCAGGTTAGTTTTAAACTTCTAGACAAACAGGGAAAGATTATTTAGGCCCGTTTGTTTTGAAGTTAAAAATTAATCTGGTTTAAAAGATTTCGATTCTTGTAAGTGTAGGAAGTTTTTTTTTAGAAACTTACAAGGAATTTTATTGTGTGATTATAAACCTACTGAAATGCAAATCACATGAGACACATTTTAATAGAAAGCGTAACTTATATCAGTAGACGTATATTCCAAAGGCATCAGAGAGATTTGGAGACAACGAGATGAAATTTTGAAATACTTTGGAAAGAAGATATTTCATACTTACAAAATAGGAGTCATCAATTACAGATGAGGAGTGGGAGAATATGATGAACGTATCATATACTTGTGCAATCGTTAGTCTTATGTATGTTATTATACACATAAAATCGAATATTTATTTATGTAGTGAGAATCATCAGCAAGTTTATTGTAAATTCAAGCTCGGAGTATTATAAAGCTGTTAAGCGATTGCTCAAATATCTTACTGACACTAATAGATACGATTTTGTATCACCAGAAGAATGAGATTAACCTTAAATGAATATGTAGATACGGATCTAAGTAATAACTTGGATTACAGAAATATCTTATGATATTTTTTATGTTGTGTGAGATTATTATTAGGTAGATGTACAAGTTTTTGAAATATATTATAGGTTCAATATTTTTAAATAATAAAATAATTTTATTGTAAGAATTTAATTATATTGAATGTGAAATAAAGTTATTTTTTTATTTATGAGTAAGTTGTAAAAAAAATAATTTTTAAATTAAAATTTATATATAATATGAGATAAAATTAATATTTAATTTTTAAATTTATATATAATAAAAAAATAAATATAAATTATTAATAATTATTTAGTTCGAAAATTTTGGAGCATCAATTAAATGCGATGTAAAAATCTCGCTGACTGCGTTCGATTCCCGACATTGCAAGCTTAAGGCCTCGTTTGGTTCGAGGTGAGATTTTTGCCCAACACAAATTTCAACTATAAGAATCAACTTTATTTCACATCCAATACAAATATGAATATTAGAATTGAAAGTATTTCACATTTTACACACTTTCTAATAGTAAAATAAATTTCTCTCTCGTTAAACTTAAAAAATAAAATAGTTTTTTTTCCATGTCTAAAAAAAAAGCTCGAACCAAACGAGGCCTAAATGTAGTACATGACAGCCTGGCAGTCTAAAAATCAAAAATATGAATCATCAAAAATCGATTAAAAATTATATAAATTTTAAACTGAATATAATCGAGTCGATCTAAACAAGTTGACTAACAAGTCAAAAGTTTGACTCGGTGATGATATAGAGCGGATCTTGAGTCGGGTAGGCTCAGCTACAGATCGGTTTGATTAAAAAAACATATTATATATATATATATATATCAAATCGAGCTAATCTCAAGCAGGATCGAGTCGAGCTTACCTGGCTCGACATAGGCTCGAAAAATATAATTGAGTTTATTTTGAGCCGCCTCGAAACTAACTCGAAATCGGCTTGCTCCGATTTCGAGTCGCACCCAATCAACTTCGAGCTGATTTTGAGTCGACTAAAAATTGATCGATCTGATTTCAAGTTGATATTGACTCGGCTCGAATTCGGATTTAAGCCATATTTCATTAACAAAACTACAAAATTTTGTTTCTTTTGGAGCGTTGTAATTTATTTTTGAATTGATTGAGATGGACCGAAATTAAGGAGGTATTTATTGATTTTTTGTCAAGATGCATTCAATTGGATGAAATAATTAATTCATTTCTTATTAATTTTTAGTTTTTTAAAAATCTGAAATTTTTTAAAAATTTGTTTTACTAAATATATTTTTTTAGCTTTTATCAAGTATGGTTTTTTTTTATAAAAAGCTTTAAAAATTTGTTTTACTAAATATATTTTTTTAGCTTTTATCAAATATGTTTTTTTTTTTGATAAAAAGCTTTAGCATACGCACTTTAATTCTCCTACTTGAATGATAAAAAAAAAACTTATACTAATGAAAGATGTTTCATTATCTCTCCCAAAAAATATCCCATAATATTTACTTGTTTACGTTATTATAATTTAAATAACTGTATAAATGAGCTTCAGGGCTTCAAAAAATAACTAAATATACCTGTATTTTTTTTTATAATTGTTAGAACCTTCTCTAATAGCCAATGTCGAATAGCTCTTTAAGGAGATATCACCAGATCGTACTCTTCGTATTGTTATGTCAACTCAATATTTAAGACGGTATGAGAGTTCACTATCTAATCGTCCTTTGCAGGAATATGTGTCATACATGACAGACTATACTCATTATGTTCTCTTCTTTCCAAACTATAAATAAGGGCAGAAGATAAATCAAAGGAAGAGAGGAGAGACTCTCTTTCTCTCTCTCTGCCTCTCTTTCTTATACTTATTCCCTTGTTTGATCTTCATTTAGAGACTCTCAGGATTTGCAAAAGAAAAGATTCGGTTAGTGGATTTAAATTGCCTAAACAGCATCGTGTTTTTCCCTTGAATACTCGAATTTTTACATAAAAATTATCATTTTATTTTATTATATTTTGTCATATTTTTTGCATCAATAGTAATTTAAAATTTCTTTAATCATATCAAACTAAATTTTTCAAAAAAATTGTATAGATTGAATCAAGTAGGCCATAGGGTGGCGACAGAAGTGAACTAACCCTAGAGGCCGTGTTCGATTTTATAAGTGAGGCTGGGCATTTTCAAATATAATCTGCCACATAAGTGAGGTACCTTTCTAACATTCACCCATTACTCATAACTCTCGTCACAATCCCAGCCGTCCGATTAGCGCTAACCCAATCAAATCATTGCAAAAAGTTACTATATGACGAAGTGAAGAGTATTTATTTGGGTAAATTACAATCTGGTCTCTGAGTTTGATTCATATTATTATGTAGTTTAATATTTTTAAAAATATAATATTTGGGTCCCACAGTCTTAATGTAATTGTAATCAGGGTTTTCTTTTTAAATTTTTTTATTATTAAATTTTTTAATTTTTTATTTTACCTCTCTCTCTCCCTCTCCTGCGCTCTCTCTGGCGGAGCTGTCGACGACGCCTAAGAGGGCTACTTGCTGCGGAGCGAGGGCAAGGGACAACTGCAGTAGAGGGGATTCTCTTTATCTCTCTCTCTTTCTTTCCCCCTCTCACGCACTCTCTTTGGCGGAGCTATTGGTCCCGGCCAAGAGGGCTATTTGTTGCGGAGTGGGGGGCAGGGGACAACTACTAGCACATGAAATGCCACCGTCAATGCAGAGCATTGCTGGCAGCTTCCCTAACATTTGTCCCTTGCTCTCACTCCACTGACAACTGCGACCTCGCTAGAGAGAGTGTGGGAGAGATGAGAGAGATGGGGGACAACACCCCCCTTAGCCGGTGATTGTCTCATACCCCTGATTCGCTGGCGGTAGAGGCCATACCGAAGAGGAAGATTAAGGAAGAGAGAGAGAGAGCGAGGAGCGGTAGCCCCCTCCGCTACCCCACTGCAGGCGATAGCTCCACTTTGTGGAATAAAGAGAAAGAGAGAAATAGGGGGAGAGGGGAGAGGGGAAAGGATAGAATAGTAAATTAAAATATTTAATAATTAAAAATAAAAAAAATTGTTATTTGATAATATTAAATTAAAGAAATAAATATTATAATTAAAAAAATATGAACATGCCTTAAATTAAAACTTCCTTACCTTTTTGGGAAAATCTCGAAGCGGGGAGTTAAGCTAGGTTTTCTGTCTAGTCGGGTCTCGGCATCGTTATTCCCCAGTGTGCGCGTATCTCTTCCTCTATCGAACTGCGGAGGCTTAGCCATTCCCTCCACCTTGCCTGCCGGAACCATGGCAGTGTTTCGTTTCTTCTCTAACGCATCCCTTGATTTATTCGTTCTTTTTCTCTCTAACGGCCTTCGTTTTTGTTCTCTTATCAGATCATTTCGAAGAAGAACCGGCATGAGATCTGCAAGTATCTCTTTCAAGGTTAGGACTTTTGCCTCCATGGAACCATCTTCTAATTTTCTTTTAAATGAATGTATTTGGATAATGATGATTTCGTCTGGCAGAGGGTGTGCTCTATGCGAAGAAGGATTACAATCTGGCCAAGCATCCGGAGATCGATGTGCCTAACCTCCAGGTCATCAAGTTGATGCAGAGCTTCAAGTCGAGGGAGTACGTCCGGGAAACCTTCGCGTGGATGCACTACTACTGGTATCTTACAAACGACGGCATTGAGTACCTGAGAACCTTCCTCAATTTGCCATCGGAGATTGTGCCTGCGACTCTGAAGAAATCTGCCAAGCCGCCTTCCCGGCCTTTCGGTTCGGGGCCTCCCGGTGACCGCCCAAGGTATCCAGAGCTTTATTTCGATCATTTTTCTGTGTGATAAATTTGGTGGATCCGTGGCTTAGATGCAGTTTCATTGTTTTTCTGTGTGAATAAAGGGGCCCACCGCGCTTTGAAGGAGATCGGCCAAGGTTTGGGGACAGGGATGGATATCGTGGAGGCCCTCGTGGTGGTGATTTTGGTGGGGATAAGAGCGGAGCACCTCCAGAGTTCCAGCCATCGTTCAGGGTAAGAACTGAATTTCTTCGTTTGTTTGTTGTTAATTTGATCTAAAATAGTATTCCTTTTGGAATTCTAGTATTATACACAATGGTTCTTTGATGTACAACCATTGTAAGGGTTACTTATTGGATTGCTACATGTAGTAAATGTTGCTTAGTTAATTACCGGGGCTTGGCTTAAAATTAATCTTATAGATCACACCATTTACAAATTTTAACTTTATACTAACATTATCTCAAATGTGAATCAAACTCCAATATTAAAACTAATTTTACTTCATATCTTTCACAAAATTCAAATTAAAAAACTAATCTTATTTTACATCCGAAACAAATTCAAAATAAAACTTCAAATATTTCATGGATACAACAACAATAAACCAAGCCTTTATTTCACTAGGTGGGGTCGACTACATGAATTCTTTGTTTCCATTGTACTCTATCAAATAATAAATTTTCATTTAGCTTCAAATATGAAATATCATTTTTTATAATTTCTTCTCATATTTTTTTGGCCTTCTTCTTTCTTTTTTTACATGAGCAAAATTTAATAATTCAACTTTCCTTATTGGAGCTTTTATCGGCTTACGATTTATATGTCTAAACTATTTAAATCGATTCTCTTTAAGCTTATCTTCAATTGAGGCCACTCTAATCTTCTCGCAGATTTACTCATTTTTCAAATAATTCTTTCACGCATACTTAATCATTCACCTTAATATTTTTATTTCTGTAATACTTATTTTATTTGTGTGATTCTGCTTTGTAGGCCAGTATTTAGTACCATATAACATTGCTGGCCTTATAACTGTTTTATAAAATTTATCTTTCAGTTTGAGTGAAATTTTTTTATCACACAATACACTAGATATATTTCTACAATTTATCTATCCTGTTTGGATCTAATTAATAATATCATTATCTATTTTACAATTATTCTGTATGATTAATCAAAGATATCAAAACAACTTGCTCTTCCTGATAATTTAATCATCAATTGTCATCTTCCCGCTACAAGTGCTTCTATTATGAGTAAATTTATGTTTCATATATTGGATTTTTAACTTTAGATTCTTATGTATTTCTTTATAACTTGAGTTTTGTCTTAGCACTTTCTCTAGTGTTATCAACGAGGAGAATATCATCTGTAAAAAGTATTCATCAAGGCATTTTTTCTTAAATGTATCTAGTTAAAACATCCATAACCAATACAAAATGATATGAACTTAAAGCTGAACCGTGATATAATCCAATTGAAATAAGAAAATTCTTAGTCAAATTTTCTTATGTTCAAACACATGTAATAATTCTTTTATACATGTCCTGAATTACTTGAAGGTAAATAGTATAAACTCCTTTTTTTTTGTAAAGCTCTCCAGAGCACTTTCTTTGGGATTGTATCAGAAGCTTTTTCTAAATGAATGAAACCTAAAAGAATTTTTTTTTTCTCTCTAAACATCTCCATCGATATTGAAACAAAAATATCACATTGTTATCTTTTACTCAATAAAAAATAACCCCACAGACTAACAACCCCTAAATCAAATCTTATTAAATTCATGCCATTTTTTTATAAAATTATAAAATGATAAATTAGGTGATTATTTTAGCTTTTTCCTTACCCAAAATTTATGACCCAAGTTAAATTCAAATAAATTTGGGGGATTGCATGTAAAACTATATTATTTGAGAAGCATGATGATCACCCTTCCATATAATGTGTACTGTGCAGATAATAGGCATGGTCAACTGATCATTAGGATTTTACATAAGATTTTAATTGTGCCTGTTATATTGCAGACTCTTTTGAATTGTTTAAAATTAGATATTTGCATTTGATATATGCTTTTTCCATTTCTAATGTTGCAATGAACGTAAGTTGCCATATTTTTGGTTTGAAATAAGAACAAAGTAATTCTTCAATTGTGCTTAGCAAATGTAATAAGTAGAATGCCAACTATAATATGTAGTTGCAGCATAACGTTTGGTCAAATAGAAGCCAAATTTTGATAAGACCTTATGAAAAGAGTGCTAAAACAAGAGTCTAGAAATGGAATTTGTTTGGAATCATATGGAAAATGGTAGTAAAACATGATTCAAGATTATATTCCTGATGACTTTGGTAGATTATCACTAAAAATAAAATGAAATAAGCGTTCAATCCTCAGCATATACTAACATATCAAACGCATTCACTTCAAGTGCCTCCCACTTCTGTAGTGTTCCTGCAAAGAATTTGATGTAGCTACTGACATTGCTGGAGCAGTGTAGTTCTTAAGACAGGATCTTCTTGTTATAATTGCTCATTGATCTAGAAATGATGGGTTTATGTCATGCCTACGAATGCAAAGAAAGACCTATCTATGATTCTATGGATGCAACTAGATCTCCATTAAAATATTCATAAGAAACTAGTCTTTAAAACTACAAGGTTCTGACATTCATGTGTCAACATGAATATTTGCAAACTATGGAAGGGAAACTTATTATGATTAAGCACACAAACGGGAGACCAAGGCAAGAAAATAAAACTTTTAATGATAATTAGAAAGCAACATGATTTAATATTTAAATCAGATTTACCAAACATGCAACGGAGTTAAGGAAGAGTAAAAATTATTCCACACATGAGTAATTTTGTTTTCAGCAATATGGAAAGAAAATTAGAAATATTATACTACTAAATAGTTCATAAAGATGGCATGATAATATAGTCCCTAATATATACAATGAAATGAAAGGACATAAACAATCTACGACTAAATGAGAAGGATGCAAACAAAGAGGTGTAGAGGAAAGAAAGAAGGAAAAGTATATGATTCAAGCCCGACAACCGATCTTCTCGACCGCGCCTCAAAACTAAAAGATGATCTATGATTCTGTTCCCTTCTTCCTATCCATGTGCTAAAATGGATCCCTTCTACGCCTAGTAAGGTTCTCTTCTGTGCAAACCTTCCAATATTCTCTAAAAAACGTCCAATTTAGGCTGATTTTCTGCCCGATCTGAGCCATCCATCCAGTTTAATTCAAGTTGAAAGAAGGCTGTATTGGCTGGGATCAGAGAGGAGGGGTGGACAGCTTGCGATGGTGCCAGCTGGTGCTAATCTCGCCGTTGATCTACTATGGCCAATGGCTGGAATCAAGCCCGCGTGCTTAATCATTCCAAGCCTCCCAGATTGCCCGCCTACTCAGGCCAACTCTCCTTATCCATGACGCTAATTTGAATGGAAGAAAACGTTCAAATCGCCCAACGCATTAGTCCTTTAATTCCGGCGCCATCCATAGAGAACCCAAAGTCAGAATCACCCCTCGGCCTTTCAGCTTTTCCCAGTTTTGTCCTCAGCACTCCTCCATGTCAGCTTGCCCTTCAACAGACGCAAATGTCAGATTTGTCCACGCCAATACATAGTTCTTCACTACATATTTGTTCAAATATTAATAAAACTGACTAAAATAAGATAACTAAACTAGATAACTAGAGCCCCAGATAGTGAGAGCTTGGAAGGTCAGATCCTCTAGATAAGCTGATGCTGACAACGTCGAAGGCGGTGCTTGATTCTGTGATGTTTCATTTGCCTTCAGTTCATTTCATTTCATGGGATGGTTTAATTTAACTTGCTGATGATCTTTTTATACATTCATCCCCTTTGCCTTCTCCTGTATCTTGTGATATGCGTTAATAACAGTGCTATGATTCATGCTAACACGTATTCTGATGGCTTTTTCAGAATATATTTTGCTATTTTGATCAGATTATATTAATTATATTGTGTATTTCAAATGCTATTACAGAAGATATATTACTCTCTCAGTTCTTTAAATTATTGTCTTTTTACTGCAGGGTGCTGGCAGCAGACCTGCCTTCGGCCGTGGTGGTGGTGGTGGATATGGCGCATATGCCTCCTCTTCTCTTGAGTAGATGACCGGGCGAGTTTTTCACTTTGCTTGCATCCTCTGTGACGAACATTTTATTTAAATTTTAAACAGCCCTGCTACTCATCTCAAAAAATTGAGCAAGCTTGAAAATAAATTTAGATTGAACTAATTTTAAATCCATTTTTGAGTTATTTAAGGTTTTTTTAGCTGCGTGGTCTTTTCCTTATTTAAATAGACATTGATGCAGGCCCTGGTAATGTTCTGCTTCTGAGCATAAATTAATGGTGTTGGAGGTAAAATGAAATTATTTTTTTTTATTGAAAATTATTAAGTATGTGAAGTAAAAATAATATTTTTTTTATATTAGAAGTTGTGTAGAATGATTAAAATTTATTATTTATTATTATTATTATTATTATTGTTTTTTAAAATTAGTATCATTTTGGTCTTGATTTAGTTCTAATTTAGTTCTCGCTTCAAATCTTCACTGTGTATTCAATTTTTTTTTATTAATGAAACCTCTTCAAAGATTGTCTAATGTGATGATGGTGCCGCCCAATTAGCTTTCTCAGAATGTAAATTTGAGATTTTTAATTGCGTATATTACTCAAAAGTAAAGCAGGACATTATGTAATAACCTGGTTTTGAAGGATTTAAAATGAATTATTTTGGATTTAAAAAAAATATTTTTTGGATCTATTTATAAGCATTTGAAAGTTGGGGGACCAAAATGTAATTTTTCCTAATTATTTCTGGATATCTCTAATTTGATGTTGGTATGATGATAGTTTTATAAGCTTCCGCTGTTAAATGATTGACCATTGATAGTTCACGCCACGGGGTTCATTTATTGGATCTCGGGTTGTGACACATTAAGCACAAAACTGACGATTTTGATTTATAATTGCATGAAGATCGTGTGGAAGGAGCATTCCTCCTTCCCATTAAATATCGCTGTTATAGGAAATAAAAATAATATAATCGGTTATTTTATTTGCAATGCGATATACATATAAAATCTTAAAAGTTTTAAATAAAAGCAACACACGAGAGAAGTAAGGTTATCGTCCATAACCCGTATATTGGTTGCTTGGAGAAGATTTGTGATAACAGAGCAGAAGTCCTCTTCTATCTACAGTGCGTCTGACGCTTCTATTCATTCACAAGCTCCTGTTCTCTCTGCATCTTCAGTTGCAATAGAGATCAATTTTAAGGCTCTATTTGGTGCAAGGACCAAATCAGGACCAAAATAGTACTAATTTAAATAATAATAATAATAATAATAAATAAATTATTTTAATTATTCTATACAAATTTTAATATAAAAAATAATATTTTACTTCACATATTTAATAATTTTTAATAAAAATATATACTTTGTTTTACATCTTAGATCAAAATACTCAATTTAAATATTTTGATCTAGAATGTGAAATAAAGTTGATATTTTTATTAAAAATTATTAAATATGTGAAGTAAAATATTATTTTTTATATTTAAATTTGTGCAGAATGATTTAAAAAATTTATTTATTACTATTATTATTATTGTTTTTAAAATTAGTACTATTTTGATCCTGTTTTAGTCCTGTTTTAGTCCTCGCGCTAAACAGGGTCTTAGCATACAATTTTGAGCATGATTTTATGATAATCCCTTAAAATTGCATTAGTTCTAGCGTGTTCATCCTCCTTTGCCACGCATGTAAGCATCATCCAAAGTATAAATATTATTTATATATAATTTTATGATATTTTTGACCTCTGTATATATAAAATAATATAAATATATTTTGATTATCTTAAAAGATGTGTGAAAATAATATAAAAGTATCTCTTAAATTTTAAAAATATAATATACGTAATATTTAAGAAATAAGCAGTGCATGTACTGATGTAAAGTCACTTTCTGAAATAGAATGCTATTTTATGTTATACTGTACTGCATAGTTGGAGGTCAAAAATGCTATAGTTATGACTAAAATGTCTAGCATATTTTGAAGAATATTTGAGTAGTTATTTTTTTAATTTCATATAAAATTTTATTTATATTTTAATTTACATATTTTTTACTATATTAAGTAATTTTATTTCACTTTTAATATAATTTATTTTATTTTTTTATCATATATATATATATTAAAAATATATATATATATTTTTTTCCTCATATGAAGTCTTTCCCTGCGATTGATATTGACTAAACTGCCAAGGTTTGGAATTTTGTTTTCATTCCAAATTTTAATAAAAAAATATTAATTTATATAATATGCTACACAAATTTTAAAATAATTTTTTTTAATTTCTTACATAATTTTTAATTTTATGTTACACTGTACATTTTTTAAGTTTTCTTTTTTTTTTAACATAATTTTATGTTTTCAAATATATAAGAAAATGATATTTACAATTTTGAAAAATAAAAGCTGTTTTTCTTAAAACTTGAAGCTGGAAGTTAATCTCCTTTTTAAATGTCTTATTTTAATTACCTTCTAGTAAAGTTTTAGCTGAGAGATGTAACATAATGTTTTGAAATATTTATGTACATGTTATTTAAAGTTTTAAGTATTATATGTTTATTTAAATACATATTATTTCATAATTTAAATTTTATAAAAGGTATCATATAGATAATATTTTTTAGGCAAATTACATCCATGTCTCTAAGTTTAACACTTATAACGCGCAGGTCCATGTTTTTAAAATTAAAACATCGGGTCCCTAAATTTTAATAAATTATTAAACTAGTTTTTTTTATTATTAAATTTTTTTAGAAATATTATTTTACCCCCTGTTCCTCTCTCTCTTCTCGATCTCGTGCACGCGCGCGAGCTGCGAGGCCGCCCCGCATGAGCAGGATCGGGAGGAGAGAGGGAGACAGCCTTCTCTCCTCCCGATCCCGTGCACGAGCGCGGGCCTCGCGGCCGCCGGCGGGTCGGGGAGTCTCCGGACCCGCCGGCGGCCGCCCGACCCGCGCTGAATCAGGAGAAGAGAGAGAGGGGCAGGGGTAAAATAGTAAATTTAAAAAAATTAATAATAAAAAAAAGATTCATTTGATAATTTATTAAAACTCAGGGACCCAATGTTATAATTTGAAAAACTTGGACTTGTGCGTTATTAAGTGTTAAACTCAAGAGACCTAAATGTAATTTGCCTATATTTTTTTTTTTAGGATGTAGGAATTGTCCCTAGCTTTTATTATCATCGATTTAGTCATTTTAAGTTGTTTGAATTGTTCTAAAAAGCGTAGTGTTTCAGTGTACAACTATTTTTCATAAATAAAATGTTTGGTAAAAGAACAGAATAACAAAATTATTTCATCAAAAAAAAAATTATAGTTACATTATACAAACATCTTTTTTTGTGAAAATCTTTGCATAAAACTATTTAGCAGCTTTTTTGCATAAAGATATCCTTATTTATTTGCAAATTTTAATTAAACAAATACTTATTTATTTGCAAATTTTGATTTTAATAAAATCAAAATTAAAAATTGAATGAAAATATTTTTTTATTAAAAATTATGAATAATATAAAATAAAATTAATTATTATATTAAAATATGTGAGGAATATGAATAAGTTAGTTATTATTTTGATATGCGTATAAAATGTGAAAAAAATTAATTTTTTTATTTTAAATTATATGTATAATGTGAAATATAATTAATTTTTAATATTAAATTTTATGAATGATGTGATATATTTATTTAAAATTAATTAAATTAACTTTAAACATACTAAATAATGTTTAAATGAATATATGGCTACGTGCAGTTTTATTAGGAGCTTGTTTGAACCCAGGATTAAAATCGGAATCAAAATCGTATTAAATTTAAAAAAAATGATAATAATAATTAATTTTTTATTATATCCTACACAAATTTTAATATAAAAAATATTATTTTATTTTATATATGTAATTATTTTTAATAAAATTATCAATTTTATTTCACATTTTAGACCAAAAATATTTCATTTCTTAACGAATAATTTATTTTAGTTTAACATGTGAATAAATTTGATAGTTTTATTAAAAATAATTAATTATATAAAATAAAATAATATTTTTTATATTATTATGTATAAAATATAATAAAAATTTATTTATTTATTATTATTATTTTTTAATATAGTATTATTTTAATTCTAACGCCAAATAGTCCCTAGAATATATTTAAGATTGGTGCACATGTACCAAAATGTAAGAATATCAAAATTATTACATTAATTCCAAATTATTTATATTTAAGGTTTTATTTGTGTTATTATGCATAGTTTTTTAAAACATAAATTTTTTTTATTTTAATCTATCCATGGATTTAATTTACAGATAATAACAATATATTATGTTTTTTTATGGTAACAATTTACGTTACCATAATAAGTTAATATAACTACTCATAATTTAATTTGCCAGCCGTCCAACCGCCCACATGCAACGGCCTGAGTGCCATGGGCCAGAGCTGTAAATGAACTGTGCTTAATTGTTTACGTTCTCATAAACATTTAAAATAAAAATAACGAACTTATAATTGAGCTATTACAATAAGCTCATGCTAATAAATAAAATTTATTCTTAATTATTCATTAATTATTAAATTGAATAATTAATTTAAAAAGTAAATATAAATAATTTATTATTATTAGATAATAATACTGAATAATAATACTATTACTTTTAGTATTATTAATTAATTTCAATAGAGATGAGTTTTAAATAAATATGATCATTATCTTCAAATATAATATTTATGAATATAAATGAGTTGATTTTTATTATATTTAATTAATTTATTTAGAATTGAGCTTTTAAAAATATTTTTTTTAATATTCATATGTTAAATTTGAGCATGAACAAATATAAATAATTTTTTTATTAAACTTTTTTTCTTATATCATAATTTTATATCGAACGGCTTGTGGGAGTTTGCCCTATTTGGCGTGAGGACTAAATCAGAACTAAAATGATACTAATTTAAAAAATAATAATAATAAATAATTATTTTAAATTATTCTACACCAATTCTAATATAAAAAAATATTATTTTACTTCATATATTTAATAATTTTTAATAAAAATATATATTTTATTTCACATTTTAGATCAAAATATTCGAATTAAATATTTTGGTCTAAAATGTAAAATAAAATTAATTTTTTTATTGAAAATTATTAAGTATGTAAAATAAAATAATATTTTTTTATATTAAAATTTATGTTAAATAATTAAAAAAATTTATTTATTATTATTATTATTATTATTTTTTAAATTAAGGCCGGGCGAAGGCAGGCTGGCAGCCGGTGTTATTTTAGTTGGGACACGCACGTGCCGCCACACTCTCACGTGTCGGCTAGGGTCTCTTCTCTCTCGATCTCGATCTCGATCCGCCTCCGATACTGCTGAAGCCCGTTTAGCTCGTTCCTGCCATTCGGAAATAGCTCCCTCCCATTCTCGCTGCGCTCTTATCGCTCATCCCGTTTTCAGGTTCATCGATGGCTTCGATCGCGGGCATGGGGATCTCAATCTGCGCTCGTCCGTCGAGCTGCCGGCAGAGCCAGGTATGATAATCTTGGATCTTTCCTAGATCTGTTATTAGTCCTTTATTTTACTGCTCCTTGATCATTCTTTTCTTTGCTATTTCTTTGGTTGGTATGGCGATGATATGTCAGGTCACAAGCTGTTTATCTCGAATAATTTCATTTTTATAGTATCATTTTGGACAAATTCTCTGGAATTTGAGCAGGAGGAACAATTTTCATATGAAGAAAATATTTAATTATTTTGTGTTTTTTTTGTGGCGTTAATCGATGCTCCGTATTAGTCCATATGGTTAAGAAATAATCCTACTACAACCTCCCACTGGATTAGCAAAAAATTGTGATGGAGCTCCCGGGATTAACTCCTCTCGGCCTCAAGTGCTAGAGAAGCACTTCTTTAGCATGCCACTTTACGACATGATAAAATGTAGGATTTTTTCTTTTTGCCTTTTTTTTTAATCTTAATCATGTATGTAAAAGAATGCTGGATGCTCTAAACTTTTTGCAACATAAAAATGTTATGCCCTTCATGTAGTAGAGCCTTTTTCATTGTTAGACTATTATGTTTCCTAGCTGTTTAAAGAAAGTTGAAAATAAAAAATCAATTGAAACCGAAAAAAAGAGCTGGTTAATAGAGATGTTGGTTTCTAAATCAGTTTTTTTTGTTTTCTGGTTATGTAGAGAAATCTAGGTTAAAGAAAATAAAAAAATAAAGTAATTACAAAGTGGAATTATGATGATGTATTTTTCAAATTAAATTTTAGAATTCATCGATTTGTATTATCAAATTTATGGCACTTTGATGTAATTATTTCATTTAATAAAAGTTTAAAGCATTTGATTTCTTTGGTTTGGAGGCTCATAGCATTTAGTTCCTTTAGTTCAAAATCCAACCATGTTAAATGTTTTTAATTAGGTGACTCTTAACAAAAACTGTTATAGTTCTCTGTCAATTGGCCTTCCGTACAAACTCATTTAAAATTTTTTATTATTTACCACTGCATCATTACAAATGGTTGGAAGAAAAAGTGGAAGAGGTCTTTTATAGTGGTCAATAAAGATAAGTTTACCAAAATAGTGTTAAGGGTGGGGTTGGGTCGGGGGCTGCTGACTGGCCAAACATCCCATTTTAAAATTTTTAACATTTTATCCCCCCTAATGATCATGAAAAATGGATGATAAAAGGTGGAGGAAGGCTTTTATTATGATCAATAAGGTTAAGTTTATCAAAAATATTTAAATTTGGGTGTTTGATCGGTCAACTATTGGAATACTGTAATAGTTTTTGTTAGAAGGGCCTAAACGTTGATTACCTTTGAAATGGAAGGACTCAAAACCGAGGGACTAAGATGTTGAGGGCACGAAACCCTATGGACTTAAGTTCATTTTACCTGAATGAACTATTATTTGAATTTCAAGAACATTCTATAAGGTTAGAGTTGACCTTGATCATTGTATTAAATTTTTATTAAGAGGGTGTTTGGTTCAATATTATCTAGATGTTCGTATTATTTAGATGTTAATATTATCTAAATATCTATTTTTTCTTTAAATTATTGTTTGTTTGGTTTAATATGATATCTAGTGATCCTATAATTCTTTACAATGTTATCTAAAAATTTTATCAAACTAAATAATCAATTTCTCCAAATAACATAATATTATATCATAATAATATTAAACTGATGCCCCCTACATATAATTTTTCAAAATTTAAAAAGTATTTGATTAAAAAACTAAAATTTTTTGTCAACTGAACAGATATTTCAGTTAACCAAATATCTGGCTAACCATTATGTTGGATTAAATTTTGGTTTTCAATATTGAAAAACCAAGAGTTTCAGTAAAAATTTGTAGTCTCAACCCTCTGTAATGCTGGTGATTTGCGGCTGTTTCTTACAAAAAAGAACATTGTTTCTCCTTCGGACCAATTTTCAGAATCGTTTTTCGGCTAGTTGTATATCTAGTGAATTTTGCTTCAGTATTCCGGTCATAGCACATAACAGAATTCACTTTCGGTGTGTTTTTTCTACTTAGTTGTTGAACGTTTACCATACATAGATCTAACGTGCTTATCTTTTTCTCTTTAACTGTCTATTTTGAGTATTAGATTTGTCATCTCTCGGATTATTCTTCAGATATTTTAATTAGGTTTAAGGTTTTGAGTCCTTATTGTGACAACTGCTGTTGCAAGAAGTGTTTAGAGATTTTTGCCTTGATGTTCCATGTACTTTTTGTGCTTGTTTCTTCACATCTATAAGCTTCTATCTGACTATAGTGCTGGAAAGTTTGCTTGCTGCTTTGGAGTTTGCACTATGTTTCGGTCTTTCAACTACAGAAAGTTTTCTGTTTACTGCATGCATGCCACAAAAATGTACCTATGTACTTATTTAATCTTCAAAATGTATATGCACACAATGACACAACACACCGATTCAAATTATAAGGTAACCATTTTTGTATGTCAATTCTCACTTACGTTTATCTTCTGTACTTGTATGTGATGGAGTATGTAATCTTTGGGACTGCAAGGAAAAGATGGTTAATATATCAAAAAATGGCATGTATATAATAATAAGTTAGGGGTATTTTATGTGTATGTTTTTTTTTGGCATGTATGTAATGTTTAATTTAGGTTCTGCTTAGTTGTGAAATGCATCTTTCTTGCATTATACAAGCTATCATGTTTTCAAATTTGGTAATGTAAACCCGCATTCAACACTATGCAAGAACTAGAAGTGAGTCACAAAGCTCATTTGAACTACATGGGTTACTAACTTTGGTTCTTATTGATTGGTGTTTGCAGCTAATTAATGGGATATCTGGCTTGAAGTTAGTTTCTTTCTCCAGACGAAGGAAAAGCTTCCCATCTTTGCGATTGCAGCGAACTCTGCGTTTCCATTTTTCATGTGCTGTATGGCTTCCAATTCATGTCGCATTTATAAGTTGTTTATTGTGTGATCTAAAATTTCCATTCATTCTACTTTTTAAGAAAATACTAATCAGTTCAAGCGGACATTTCTCAAAAAACATGAGCAGCAAGATTTTCTGTTGTGCTATAATCGGATGTTATAATTAATTATTTAATGAGGATCATGCTTGCTTTTTGAACATGCTCCTATATTACGTACTAAAAAATCACATAGTTTTGGGAATCAATTTGCACACGGCCTTCGACATGTGGGACCTAGTGGTACAACGATGTAAGAAATTCTGTGAGAAATTCTATTAATTGCTATTTATACTTTGTATCAACATTTTTCTGCTTTGTATCGATATTTTTCTGCTTTGTATCGATATTTTTCTGTTTCATACAATAATATTTTTTTGCTTCATATGTGTATTTTTTATTATTTTGTATTGGCATTTTTCTAGTTTGTTTAGCAATTTTTGCTTTGTATAAGATTTTTTTTATAAGAATTTTTATTGTTTCATATAGACATTTTATTTCTTCTAGTAGGCAATTACTTTGTATAGGCATTTTGTTATTTCGTATAATTTATTTTTTGTTTCGTATAGGCATTTTTACTTCATATAAGCATTTTATTTCTTTGTATAAAAAAAACTATGAAACAAGAAAGTACTAGCGAAAAGATTATATTAAATAAAAAAATCTATATAATAATAACAATAATAAACTAAGCCTTTATCCCACTAGGTAGGATTGGCTATATAAATCCTTTGATTTCATTACACTCTATCAAATAATAAATTTTCATTTGGTTCTAAACATATAAGATCATTTCTTATAGTTTTTTATTATGTTTTTGTTTGGCCTCTCTTTTTTTTTATATGAATAAGATCTAATAATTTAATTTTATTTACTGGAGTTTTTATTAGCCTATGATTTATATATTCAAACTATCTAAGTCGACTTTCTTTGAGTTTATTCGCAATTGAGGCTACTCCAATCTTTTTTGTGAATATATTCATTTCTCATTTTGTCCTTTCGCTTATACTTGCTCATCCACCTTAGCATTTTCATTTTTGTGATACTTATCTTATTTATGTATTTTTGTTTTGTACGCCAGTATTCAACACTATATAACACCGCTGGCCTTATAACTGTTTTATAAAATTTACTTTTAAGTTTGATTAAATTTTTTATTACGCAATACTTCAGATGTATTCCTTCATTTTATCCATCCCGCTTGGATCTAAATCGCTCACTCTTCCTAATAATTTGAGTATCATCATCTCTCAACTACAAGTACTTTTATCTTGACTAAATTTATACTTCATATATTCAGTTTTTGATCTGTTAAGACAAAAACCTTTAGATTCTAATATATTTCTTCATGACTCGAGTTTCACCTTAACACCTTCTCTAGTCTTATAAACGAAGAGAATATCATTTGCAAAAAACATATGTGGACTTTATGTCTTATTTTTGGATGCTAAAATCAGTAACATCAATTATATTATCACAATCGTTATTAAAAAGTTTTTTAAAGTAACTTATCTATCTATGTTGAATGCCTTCATTTTTAAAAATTACTTTTTGATCCTCATCTTTAATACATTTTACTATAATCAGGTCTTTATTTTCTTATCTCTTACTTTAGCTAACTTATATGTCTTCCTCCTTTTTTAGTGTCCAATTTACTATGAAGATCATCAAAAGGTTGCATTATTTGCACTGCATATTGCATTCTTGGATTCTCATCGAGCAATTTTATGCTTTTCTAAATTCTCTTTACTCTTGCATTTATACCAATTTTTATAACAATTTTTTTTCCTTAATATTTTCTTGTATTTTTTCTTTCCACCACCAAGTATCTTTATTATTTGAAGCTTTTCCTTTAAATTCTCTGGAGAATATATCCTTTAAATCTTACGACTGCATATTATATTTGTTCGACATGTTTTACGTTGGCTGTCGACTGTCTCACACAACCCTCCGTGTTTTTCATTCGAGACTTGAGACTCAGTAACAACGCACTAAAACAAAATCTATACAAAGCAAAAAAAAAAAATCTTTATATAAAATAGAAATGACAAGCATTTCTCGTGAGGTGGATCAGTCATTTTTCCCAATATTTTCTCCTTGAAATATAAAATAGCAAATTTTGTTCATGCAATTTGATTTCATGATGTCTTAAATAAAAAATGTGTACTTTATATCAACACCTTTTTATTACAGAAGATTGAACGTTCATATGTTATTGCTTTCCTGAGCAGGCAAAGCCAGAGACCGTTGAAAAGGTATGCGAGATCGTGAAGCAGCAGTTGGCACTTCCTGAGGGTAGCTCTATTTCTGGTGAATCAAAACTTTCCACCCTTGGGGCAGATTCTCTTGACACGGTACCTTCATTTAATATTTTGTTCTATGTTTCCACCAATGATCTTAGGGGGCGTTTGGTTCGTTGTTATCTTGGTGTTATGTTATATAATCTAGATGTCATGACATATAGATGTCATATTTTGACTAATAATTCTATAATTTTATATAAAATTATTTATAGATGTCATTAAATCAAACTGTTATTTTTTTTAGATAACATAACATAACATCAAGATAACATTGAACTAAACGCCTCGTAAGTCTCATAATTTTGCTTCTAATTTATTTTCATTTTCTATTATGCTACTGCTTTTATGCATTTCTGTAAACCTCGGTGTTTTGTTATTATACTCATATTCTTAAAGAACATCCAGACAATCCTAAACCATATCTTTTTGTTGGAAAAAAAAAGCTTTTTTGTAAGGCTAGAGGTTAAAAATTGTTTTTGGTAGAACAACTTTGAAAGGAATTTCAATTTTTTGAAAACTCAGTTATTTCAACTTTCACAAAGCTAAAAAAACAACTACAGTAAAAAAGCTGAAAAACATTTTGAGAAATTGTTTTTGATAATTTAAGATAAATTTATTGTTTCATAATATCTCAAATAGTTATAATAATAACTAATAGTTATATTATTAAAAATAATTATTATTGTTATTTTATAATTTCAATAATATATAATTAATATAATTATTATGTATATTTTTTATATTATTATATATAATTACTCATTATTGTATATATATATATATTTAATATTTATGAAATAAAAAATAATAAATAAATATTTTTATTCTAAATCATATATAATTAAAAAATAATAATTATAATATATAGCTGCAAATAAATATACATATGTTTTAAAAATTTATCAACGTTATACATGTACTTATTTTATTTAAAATTTTATATAGATAATTAAATTAATAAATTTATATATAATCAAATCAATTATAAAATAATTTATATATAATAAATGTAAGGGCAATTACATATATATATATATATCATTTTAAAAGATTATATTGATAAAATTGATTTGATTATTTATCAATAGTGTATATAATACATAAGTTCAATTTAGTCAAAACATCAATTAATTATGCACTGCATCAATTTCTATCAAATAGTTTTGCTTTTGATGTCAGCTTTTTAATATCATTTTACTAGACGAAAAAAAAATTATATGATTACAATTTTTCAGCACAATATTTTTTTATATAGCCTAAAAGTTTTTTAAATAGCTTAAAATAAAAAAGCATCTTAAATCCTTTTCAATTGTTTGAAATGCATTGTCAAAGATGACTTAAAATTTGAACTGCTTATAATTTTACTGAGCTGTCTTCAAACGCAATGCAAGTTATGAATACCGAGTTTTTTAAGCAGGTTGAGATTGTGATGGAGCTCGAACAAGCTTTCGGCATCGTTGTCGAGGAAGAGAGTGCTCAGAGCATCACCACCGTGCAGGAAGCTGCCGATTTGATCGAAGAACTTATGAAAGCAAAGGCCAATTAGAGCAACTGGAATATCGGGTTGGAACTAGTAGTATTTTGATCGCCGCATGCGCCGTGATGTCTAATTCTGCATTAAATTGCTCGAATGCTTGCATGATGAATTTATATGACTGAATTTCATATAACCTATCTCTTCTCCCATTTCATATAACCTGTTCTCTTTCAGCTTCATAATTGCTCACTTGAATTGATTGATTCTTGTTAAAAGTCTCTTATTACCAACCTAAAAGTTTAATCATTCTTACACATCATGCAAGATTTAAGCATGGGTTTTTTTTTATAAAAAAAAATTAAGTAAAAAATAATAGAGATCACCAAGATTTGAATTTGAGAGACCTCTTGTTTCAATTTCATGTGAAATTTTCTAATGATCAACAGAAGTAAAAGCTTAATATGATTTCATTTTTTTTTTTAAAATAAAAGGATTCATTTCTATTATTTTATAATGTACAGAGCCCCAACTAAAAGGCAAGGCAGCATTTCAACTGCTTTGACTACCATGCGATTTATTTCTGGTCCCTTCATTGCGATCATCTTCTGGTGTTCCAACTTCACTTTGGTATGGCAGAATAACTACAGGAGCAGCATGAACCGCAGCCCATTTTTCCCTCACAAAGCACGTGAACTTCATCACCATCTCTCTCCGGAACTCGAGTTCTCGAGTAAAAAAATCGAGAATGAGGACCGAAACAATGTATTTAAAAGGGACCAGGAAAAGCACAGCTGCTGCACCGAGAAGTAATAGAGCGACCTCTGTTGTAAACTGCAAGACGATGACACCAAGAACTAAAATTACAGATGAAAATGATTAAATGAACCACATTAATCTGTTTGGAGACTCAATGATAAACACAACAAAAAAATTGAAGGGATACGAGTACGACAATAATGAAAGTTATTCACAAAGCATGAACATATTAGACAGTCCTCACCTTAAGTTAACTAAATTGATCATAAATTTTTCATAAATAAGAAAACAGGCTTTCGGTTTACAATTTCGACTTTAATATGAATGAACTGTTTTTTTGCATGATTATGGACTTCAGAGAAGATGATGCAAAGTCATGATATAACCAACGATTCAATTTCATTAAAATCTTAGCGCATGAACAAAAAAAAAAAAAAAAAAAAAAACTTTGAAGAGAAATCATCTTAATAAATGCATATATAACTGGCCTATCAAATATAAGTAAAACTACAAAATTACGTGTGTTTAAACAAAAAATAACTGCTAATAAGTGCTTCCATACGTATGAAAATATCATATGAGCTTGTCAGCTCTTCTACGCTCCTTAACTGGAGGCCTAATTGCTAGTGGTCTACATAGCTAATCCTTGTAAATTTCAGCAATATTTTCAAATGCAACAATGTACCTCAGGCTGGCCGGCTAAAACAATAGTACGCAGCTTGAGAAGGGAAATGTTTAGTTTCTGAAGACGATTTTCAAGATCAGACATTGCTTCCTTAACAGCAACAATCATCTGGATTGTGTTTGAGGGTGGTTGATCACATATTGTTACTTTGCTGAAAGATCTTCCCAGCCGGCCCTGTTCTTTAAGAGCCTTTAATAGTAGCATAGTAGCCGCACCGATAACCAATGTCATGGGTAATACATACGGCAATAGATTTCTGGCAAAGAGATGCAGAAAATATTAGTAAACTTAGAACATCCGAGTACTAGTTTACTAGAGAAATACATCAGATTTGGTAGCAGCTTCAATGTAACTTATGTAGTAACAAAGCTGCATAAGTTCAGCATTTCTGAAACCCAATGCTATCAAGAGCCTCACACTTGATTTTCCCTTCTGTATTCACAGTTAATTGGATAATTGCCAAAAGTATAAAAAAAAAACTTTTTACAAGGGTGATTATCTGTAAAGGCAACATGAGTCATTGCATCAAATTCTAACCTTAAACCAAGCACAATAAAATCCGTTTAATGTTGCCTATTCAAATCAGCTTTAGTGACTCGGACTTAACAAATGACTATAAGAAATTATCAAATATGAAGTCCAGTCTAGCATGTTAAACTTAGCCAAATTTATGCTATAACTTAGAAATCAACTGCAATTTACCTAAATATAACAGTATAGGAAACTGCAAGGAAAGATAGTGTCGAAATTGGTTCCTCCCAACGTCGAAGCTTGTCAATTGTTCGGGCTAGCATGGTGAAAGGGAGCACAAGTTCCTGAAATAATAATACCAAGGAAAAATGATTTAGATAATCACAAATCACATTTTGATGACAATTAAGAACAATTCAATAAATACAATATGTCCAACACAAGGCCTTTTGTTAGAAATTTAATACGTGAATTCTCGCAAGGGAAATCCAACTAGAGAAAAAGAAACCATTTCACTTTCAAGGAGGGAAACAGGTACCATTCATTTACATCAAGGTTTCATCAGAATATTTTGTCAGAATTTAAAAGGAATGAATAAGCACACCTTGAAAAGGTCAATATTACTGGGAATTCCTTTGATCATAGCAGCATCGATTGTAGCTTGAGTTTTCTCCACCAATTGACTTTTCGCTTTGCATGTCAATGCTGCTCGTTCTATCAGATTAAGATCACCCACAACCAGATTCTTACCTAAAACAATCCCTTGTTTGATTAATGAATTCTTCCAGAAGGCAACTGATGAGCTGGATGCCCACTTTGAATCCTTCATCCACTTGCGCAGGTAAACACTTCCATCAAGGTCAAATATATGCTCACTACAGCTTGAAACGTCATCAGATGGCCTCGACCATTGTGCTGCTCGATTACCTGCTTGTTCAAACTTCTTTATTAAGGGGCCGCCCCAAAAATTTACAGCCAAAGTCTGGAGAACAACATCACCATACGGTGCATTTTTTAAATATGAGAATTGCACTAATTTAGCTGGATCTTCTGATAGTTTTCGAATATATTGCAAAGATTGGAGCCTTGCAATGCTGTTTGCTGCACTACTGACCGCTCTTCTGCCCCCTTTATGAGCACCATAAACATGATGGATTGAAGTGTCCTCTTCATCGGGTCCATACTCACGTATGAATTCATACAATGAGATGATCTCACTAATGAGTGCATTCCAAACATCTCTTCTTAATTCTCCACCAAAATCAACAAACTCTAAAACCCAAGTGGCTTGCCTGATCAAATTCCTAGCATTAGATTGTGTGATTGTGGAGAATAACAATATAAATGCAATTCTAGAAGACCCATCATGTATACTCAAGATACCAACAATGGACTTTCAACAGAAAAGTGATGCATTCAGAAGCCATATCAAAGATCAAATAAGACAGCAAAAAAGGAATAACAAAAGCAAAATCAATAAGCTTGATCTTACTTGCTGCCAGAGGAAACAGAGACAGCCGAGTCAAATACTTTCGAACCAAATGGTCCAACTTTTGCTTTATCAACTCGCGATCCTTGAACTGTAAGATCCAGCCTAATAGGTTCTTTGTAACCTTTCAATCCAATTCCCTGCCAATCAACATAAAAGAAAGACAACCAAGACAATTAACATTTTCAAAAGTACCAAGTACAAAACTTTTACTCTTTGTTTGGAATTTTACCAAGAGTAGCTATGAAGCTGATTAAAAATGTTATTTCAACAGAGCATGCTGAAATACGGAGCAGCAGCACATCAAAAATAAATATCTAATTCCATAGTCAATTTACAAAATTTTCTAATATTTACATTGCTTTATAACTGCGATTATCATAACCAAATTTTGTTTTCTAATAGCAACCAATGCTATAATACTTAATCACCATATGCACAGATGTAAACTGTCTAATCCAAAGCAAATGGTGTACATGAACATAACTATCTGTAAATGTTAAACATTCAGTACCTCAATTACAAAGAATTGCCAACAACTAGATGAAACAAATATTAAAACAACCCAGATGACGTACATGAATACAACAATAACAATAACAACAACAACCAATTCTTAATCCCACTAGGTGGAGTCAGCTATATGAATTTTCCGTTTCCATTGCGCTCTACCGATTAAGAAATTCTTATTTAGGTCTAAGTGAGTAAGATAACTCCATATAATTTCTTGTCATATCTTTTTTTGTCTCCATCTTCCTCTTTGTATATGGGCAAAATTCAATTTAGGTCTAAGTGAGTAAGATCACTCCATATAATTTCTTGTCATATCTTTTTTGGTCTCCATCTTCCTCTTTGTATATGGACAAAATTCAATAACTCGATTTTTCTAACTGGAGTTTCAATCGACCTACAATTTACATGTAAAGCTGACTTTCTCTAAGTTTATTCTCAATTGATGTAACTTTAACTTTCTCGCGGATATATTCATTTCTCATTCCGTCCTTTCGTGTATACCGACACATCTACCTTAGCATTTTTATTTCTGCAACACTTATTTTATTTGTATGTTTCTTCCTTATAGGCCAGCATTTAGCATTATATATCATCGTTAGTATTACTATAATTTTATAAAATTTATCCTTATGTCTGGATGAAATTTTTCTATTGCACAACACACTAAAAATCTCCATTTTACCCATCCTGCTTAGATTCTACTAATAATGTCATTATCTATTTCACCATCATTTTATATGAATGATCTAAGATATCTAAAACGCTCACTCTTCTTGACAATTTGATTATCAATTGCCACCTCACCAATATAACTGTTTTTTTCGTGACTAAATATGCACTCTATATTCAATTTTTGATCTAATAAGACAACCTTTAAATTCTAACATATTTCTCTATAGCTCGAGTTTGGCTTTGGCACCTTTAATTTTATCAACAATGATAATATCATCTACGAAGAACATACACTAAGACATCTCATTTTGGATATGTCCAGTTAGGACTTCCATAACCAAAGCAAAAAATACGAACTTAAAGCTGAGCCTAGGTGTATTCAACTGTAATAGAAAAATTCTTAATCAAACCTCCTTATATCTGAATACAGTTAACAACTCTTTTATATATGTCTTTAATAACTTGAATATAGGCAATATAAATTCCTTTCTTTTCTAAAACCCTCTAAAATACTTTTCTTGAAAATTTACCATAGATTTTTTTAAATCAATAAAAACCAAACGTTTTTCATTCTCTCCTTAAACTTCTCCATTAAGCTTCTCAATAAATGAATAGCTTCCATAGTAGATCTATCTAACATAAAATCAAACTGATTCTCTGATACCTTAGTATCACCGCATAATTTATATTCAATCATCCACTACCTGAATTTTAAAGTATGACTTATTAATTTAATTCTTTTATAATTAACATAATTCTGTACATCACCTTTATTCTGTACTTCATTCATTTGATATTCTTTTAATTTTCAAAATTATATTAAACAATCTAGTGAACCAAGAAACTCGTTCATCTCTCAAACACTTTCAAGCATCTATTGGGATGTCATTTAGTCTACTACTTTTTTCTACTTCATATTCTTTAAAGCCTTTCAAACTTCAACTTTACTAATATGTTGGATGTAAGAGTAATTTTTACTTTCTTTTGGGACACTAAGTTCAATAAAATCAATTACATTTTTACAATCTTCATTGAAAAGCTGTTGAAAGTAACTCATCCATTTATCTTTGTTATCTTCTTTCATAAAAAATATTTTTTAATTTTCATCATTAATACATTTTACTTAAGTTAAGTCTTCTGTTTTTCTATCTCTTGTCATAGTCATCTTATATATCTATTTTTCTCCTTCTTTAATGTCTAGCTTTTTATATTAATCTTCAAGAGCCATATTCTTTGCATTGCAAACTACTTTTTAGACTTTCATTGAGCCACTTTATATTTTTCTCACTTATCCTTATTCTTGTTTTTAAATCAATCTTTATAACAAATCTTTTTCCCTTTAATTTTTCTTGTACATCATCTTTCCACTACTATCTTTATTATTTGGGATCATTCCTTTGGATTCTCCCAACATATCCGTTTAGATCTCCTCTGATAAATAATCTTTTCTCCTGGAGTATTTTTGTATTAATTCTTCCAAATCATTAAAATTTTCTTTTATGCTCACATCCAAACCTACTAAAAGGGCATATACACTTACAATGTTACTAATCATTCTATTGATTATAATTTTTAAGGCCACAATTCTATCACTATTTCTCTTTACTTCAACTACGTGAGCACTAAATGAACATCGAAATTGACTTGCTACAGAAAAACAAGCTCAGTCAAAGTCCACTTGCTTGCTTGCATGCACGTATTATGAGTACATTGTACACAATTATGTGTATTAAGCTGGACAAGAAAATAGACAGGATAAGGCAGATTACATGTAATGCACTTCACCTTAGGCAAACCCGCACTAATCTACCAGCCATAGGCACATAACTTCTTTCAGCTAAAATTCACTTTTATGTCTTGCTCTGTGCAGTTACCCAGTATCTGTCCCTAGGTTACAATTACATTCTTTTTCACTCTGTAGTTGTCCTATGACTGAACTAAATTATTTGGAATTAATCATCATATCAATTCCGGTACTATGCAACTGATATGTGGAAAATTATAATGTAAACGTTACTAGCACTTAATAACCAAAAAAAAAAAAGTCCAACACCAATTCTGGGAAGATGAAAATACAGAATTCTGAGTCTCTGATTATAGAAAGCTACAGCAAACGTTCAGAAAAGTCAAAACTTGTTTGAATGCTTGTTTGAAAGAACAAACACAAAACAGGCCAACAAAATGTCTGTGGAAGAAAGAAAGAAACACAGAGAAAAAGTGATCATAAGTTTGACTGGAATTCCTAGGTTCATAGACAGAAAGAAGTAGAGCCTTTCTTTTTTATAAAAAGCAGAAAAGCGAATAGAAGCAAGACTCCGCTTTGGTTCTCAAAACCTAACAAAAGCATAGAATAAGTAGTGCGTTCTCCTCCTATAGGAAAACTTCTTCGCAACTCCAAAAAACTAGGATTTTACTCTCAATGTTGAATGAAATATTAATGGCCAATTTGATTAAAATCAAAATTTGCTTCTAACATATAACACAGCAAATGTAGCAAAATATGAAAATATTTGGATGTCAAATCGGCCCCATAAATCGAGAATATTCCTCTTAATGTGTGATGGGTCTCATGAGGAAAAAATAAAACAATTTAACATGATCCGATTTGGATGCCATTTGATTTGGGAAACATTTGACCAAGCTATGTGCAATAGCTATAAAAACTAATTTGCATGATCAAAACCTTTATTAGTTTAAACAATAAATAACTCAAAAGTAGGAAAAAAATGTTAGCTTGCTAGGATGATTGAATAAGACCAATCAGACATGGCATGGCTTGCCTGAAAGTACAACGCAGAATCTGTCAACGTCAAATTCCCTGGCCATACTACATTATCTTCCCATTTTAAAACAGGTCGGCGCTGACTATTGCTTATGCACAAAAGTTGTTCGGTAGGTAATAAAGTACTTTCAAGATGGTATGATTTTCTCCTTTCATGGATCCTATATCACAGTAAACAAATTTTATTAGCATATTTATTAAATATAACTTAGCGTAAAAGGATAATAATTATTTTAAAGAGCAAATGTCCATATAAAAAGAAAAATAATCAAACATACAAAAAACTATAAATAGATTTGCTCAGATGTATAAAATAAAATAACAATAAGAGCAAAAAAAACACATTCTCAACATAAAAATATGACAGTCTTTTAGAACTTGAACATTTAAGAATTTTTAAATAACAAGAGGAAGTCAAATGCAATGAGCTTGCCATAGTTGTCTATGGCTTATGTGAAATTCATTGCAAATATACCGTTGAAAAAAGATCCTTGCTTACAAAAAAAATAATTCTTCTCTTTTACTCCATTCATTCCAATTAAGTCCAACTTCTTACCTTCTCTAACGGACTACCAAGATTAATAAGATAACTTGTAAAAAACATGTTTGAAGCAACCTAAATTTGGGATAAATCACATCAATGAAACCTGTAGCAACCGATAAATGACAAGAAAAAACAAACACTTGTCATAACTAAAGAGGAAGAACAAATGATATAGATGAATAATCGCTATTTATTTGCCTAGGTAAACTTTAAATTAGGTTAAAATTAACCTTATTCGTCACATCGTATACAAATTTTAATATTAAATTAACAATATTTCAAATCTTACATAAATTTTAATATTAAAATTAACTTTATTCACATCCTACACATGTCTCAAACAAAACTAACTTTATTTTAAATCTTTTTCAAATCTAAAAAAAACTCACACAAAAAATTATCTTTTAATTTCAATTAAAAATAACCTCATATCTTTAAAATAAGGAACACGACAAGTTATAAACATTTCTTCATATTCAAGATAAGGACATGAATCCGTAAAAAAAGGAGAACAATGGCATGATGAATTTCATCTTAGACATTGAAAATATAAATTATTAAATTTATTCTAAAAATATAAGCAATATGGAGAAGCACCAATGATGCTCAATAGATGCACATTAAGGATATAATAAAAAAGATTGTAGTCCTAAACAATAAAAATATCAACGCTACTATTTTGATCTCATAATTGCTTAATTTTAGTGCACATTCAGTAGGCCTTAATATAGTGATGTGGAGTAGGTTCAATATAGATTCTGACGACGACAATACACACAGCTCTAGCATGATTTTCATATTCGTCTGCATTTATAATTCGTAATGCACTTTATTTCATAATTATTTGGACTATTTTATAATTTTCTTTGATAAGGAGTTCTCTTTTATTTTGGTGAAGATAAGTGAAAAACTTACTATAATTTTTATATGGGTTTGGTGAGAGGGGGAAAGTGTAATTGGGCTATTTTTGAAGAGTAAGATTATATTTTGGGTTTTGGGTATTTTATGAGCTTTTAATACAAGAAGACCCAAACCTTGACCCATCATACATCTTCCCTCATCGTCTTGATGAGAGGTCAAGATTAGAGCTTGGAATCAATAGTTTGGATGAAGTTAGTTAAGGATGGAGGGTTTAAATTGTTTAGGAAATATGTCATGGTAGGTTTTAGGGAGGGCTAGAGGATTTTAAAACCCTAATTTGGGAGAGGAGGAGAGAATACCCCCTTACTTAGGCCATTCAACCTCCTTTTTCCGCACCACTCATCTGATCACTGGCCGGCCACCATTGCCTCCACTGCTGGAACCCCGCTCTGAGAGAGGCGAGCCTTCCTGCGACTGCTGCCAGTTTTCGCTGTCGCCGCCATCACTGAATCTGCCACCGACTGCTGTGAAAAGTTCCAACTGTTGCGGTTTCCGTCAGGGGTGATCGGTGTGACGTTGGTCATCTTACAAGTAAACTCGAAGCGCCTTCTAAGATGAATCGCTAGAGAGCATTGTTTCTTTAGTATTGGTAGTTTATTTATTTATTTATTTATTAATATTCGTAATTTATGCTTCTTCATTAATTTATCTCTCTACCCATTCTATTGATCATCTATCCTAAAACTTGTGGTTTTTGATTTAGAGCTTAATTCTTACTTCAACCTCTATTTTACGCTCTTCCAAATCACTTACATGCCATATGTTTGATAAAATGCCCAACACATACATACACATTGAGGTTTGATTTCTTTTAAGTTCTAAAATCATTTGCATGCCATGACTCTGTTGAAATGCCCCGACACACATATAAGCATGTTAAGTATTAATTTCTTTTAGGTTGCATTGATATTACATCACATAGGCCCTCGCCTCTCGGTCAAATCATAAAAATGATTTAGTCTGTCTCATGTTAAGTTTAACAAACTTCTTTTACCTCACATGTATTATGCATGCTAGTTTCTCCACACCATAATGTAAAACACAATATGAGAACATCACACAAAAATGCAAGTTTGAAAAGGATAGGTTGTAGAATTCAAACATACTTGACAAGTTCTGAAATATATGTTATCCACAAGCTAAAAGTGAGTCCATTTTCATCTCCAACAAGAGCTCTGAACAAGTAATGGGATGTCGATGTGTCAGTTACACCAGCAATGGCTGAAGCTATTCGGACAAATGCATTTTCACTGACTCTGTTCTGTGAAGCAAAGACTGTCAATATGTTAAGTTCAAATGTTCAAGCAGTTTGCAGAACAATAACCCAGCATAAAGCAGAATCTTCCACACCTCGATCACAATGGAAAATTAGGCAAATATTATAATAAAGCTCTTCGTAATGTTTAGATACTCTTCTAGATGATCAAAGAAGTTTGATCAATGTTACTATTAATATCTGCCCAAATCCATTAGCCATGGTAAACATCATGGAGGTTTCTTATTCTTTCATCTGTTCCTCAGCTTTCAAGGGTCCATTTTCTTGGGAATCTCATGCTTAAAAACACGTTATAACACAAACCTGAAGAGAAGACTTATCTACTGAAATTTGCAAGCCATCAACTTCACAATAGGGTAGCTCCCATGCAAGCATTGTTATAAAGATGAGCCGTTGGAATGCTGGCTCCTGTAAACAGAACTCAATGATGTCAATGATACAATCTAATATAAGATAAGTGCATCAGAAAAATATAGGGAAAATAATATCGTTAACAAGTAAGAAATAATATGACCGACTTTTCACTTTGGCCATTATACGCAGCATCCTTCATGATTATAGTCGTCAATCATAATAGGCATTTTATCATCATTTGAATAAGATGCATCAAGCATTCTTTGCATTAGAGTGCATGTATTGTAGGTTTAATGATCATAAAAAAGAAACAACAATGCTGTGAAAATAAGTGAGAAAGTAGTCTCACCATGTGAGAAATTGAATTGCCTCAAGTTTATTATCCACAACAATGGGAGTATAAAAGAGAATTTTCATCACAAAATCAAGACAGAGTAATTAAAATGGAGGAGTATTACAGGCATTTTATGCGATAGGAAAATGCTTATCATATTGCTTTATGAAATTGCTATCCAAACAGCTATGCTATATTGGAATATTGATAATTAAACAACAAAATATTCATAAGATTAATGTAGAGATGCAGACTTAAGATGGATGACTAGAGTAGACCTCATGATATGAGAAAGGGTGTGGCATGGAATCTATTGATAATAAGATGAGAGAGGGATATTTAAGGTGGTTTAATCATGTTCATTGTCAACCTATAAAACTTTTGTATGTAAATATGGGAGGTCCAAGTCATAATGTTAGAGAGATGAAGGATAGACAAATGGCCTAGGTTATGCTTATGAAAAGTAATCTTCAATCAATTGCACTCATGGTGAGCGTTGCTTTACATAGAGTTGAGTGAACAAGATAAATCAATGTAGCCAATCCAAGTACTTTGAGATTAAGGTCTTTTTTTTTTTTTGGAAAGTCAAGGCTTCTTTGTTGTTGTTGTAAGGCCACCATAATGAATTTTCAAACCTAAAAGAAAGATGACCTTCAGCAAAGTCATACAGTTGAGTGACATCATTCTCTAGTATCATTGGTGTTAGAAGAGTAAACTAATTCTTTTTAAAATGTAAAAGTAATTATTTCAGTATCATGAAAGTAAAGGGTTAGAATGGACAAGCTATCTGAATTGAATGTAGCACTTTAGACATTGCAAATAGTGTTGAAGATCATGCTAGTAATTTGTGCTGATTCAAGAAGATAATAGAATATAATTAATTAGACTAGTTCTTGGGTGCAAGTGGCAAACATGGACAGTTTTAGAGAAAAAAAAGTACAACGCAAACCTAGAATGTAAGGCATTGTCAACGCATAAATATCAGTACACAACACAAATGATTTAGCTAGGGGTTCCTTTGTATCTAGGCATTTACATGAGCGCATTCCTCCTTGTCCAATATAGGATGTATTGATGGTTATCATGTTTTAGAGAGAACAAATCAAAAGCCCCTAAATGAAGCACTATTCCTTCTCCATTGATAACAAAGAGGACCAACACCAAAATTGGAAAAGCACAAAGGATAATCAAAACATACAAGTAATTGTGCAACTAGGACAGATGCATCATTACACCTGTGAAAGATGAATTGGTATAAATAATGTTTAACCTCTGGTTACCAACTGGCCAACGAATAATTTTATATTCTATCACACCCCCTCACACACAAGCTTATTTTCTTTGTAACCTAGAGTTCAGCATGGTAACTTTTTTTTTAATCTTATGCTATATACAATTGGGGGTTATCAGGATTCGAACATGAGACATTGGCTCTGATGTAACCTAAAATTTAACAAATAAGAAGTAGAGAAATGCATTTCATCCAGTAATTGTATGGGAAGTGCTAAAGTCCCCACAGGCATACACATAGATACTGTTTTCAGGAATCTCGATAGTGAAATCCGCATGGTGCTGACTGCTCACACACCTTCAAGTTAGGGTGGAAATCAAAGCTATCCCTCGACAAGTATCTAAAGCAACAATACTCCACCAAGCTCCTCGCATCATTCCGGATCGAGTCAGGTGCAAGCATTCTGAATATCTTCTGCATCTTCCTGCCCGTCAATCCGTTCATCCTGCACCATTCCTTGCACAATCAGAGCACAGTTTAGTTCAAAACCACCAGAGAAGGGCAATGAAGGCGTTAAAGAATCAACAAAATAGACTAGAATCCCTTCTCCTCACCTCCCAAACTGCTCGATCGACAAAGCGGCGGCAAAAGAGAGGTAACCATGTGGCATCCTCCGGTTAACAGTCATCTCCGACTCCAAGAACATCTCCTGATCCATTACGTGAAGTTCGCGTTCCAACTCCGGCTTTCGCCCCAGGCCCTTCTTCACAAGCGGCGGCGCCACGACGGTAAGCAGCGTTTGCGCCTTCAGCAGCAACGAATTAAGTCTCTGTTGAACGGCGTCTAAAAGAACGGAAACCGAACAAACAAGTCAGCGGTAGGAATAATACTCCCCTGAAACTCTATGAAAGAACTAGGTCACCTGGATTGATGTCGGCAAGTTTCCATCCACCCCCGCCGCCGTTACCAGTGGATGCGGAAACCAGTAAGTCGAGAGGAAGCTTCGGAAGAACGCGGCGGTCAGGCGGGCGACTGGCGGCGAAGAACCGGAAGCGTGGAGGGAGATAAGAGCACGGTGAAGAAGGGGAGCAGAGAGGCGGGAGATGGAGAAGCATGACCTTTGAATTTTGCCGTGACTATTAGACTATCTCGTTACCTTCAGCGTGCGAAGGAATCCTTCCGTTGTTCCTCCTCCTCGGCGAAGCCTTCCTTCCTTTCCCCTGCTTCAGTGATTTTTTCCTTCTCTATTTCTTCTCCTCGTTCTTTCTCCGGCGAAGAGAAGGAAAAAGACGGAGAGGAGGTGGTGAAATTATAATTTTTGTCAAAAAAAAGCATTATTAGTTAATTATTAAACAATATTTTTAAGGTTAAAAATCATCTGGCTCCTGAGATTTATACATAATATTAAGTATATTCATTTGTACTTAATTCATTTTTTATTTTAAAAAAAAATTATATTTAAATTAAAATTTAATTATTAAAATATTTATATAATTAATGTTTAATTCATAATTTTAAAATTTACTAAAAGATCTCTATTATTTACTCAATATTACATAAAATATTTTTTCGCTATTAAGTTTAACATATTTTTAATTTTTCACTTAATATTTTTTCAAATTTTTATATTTTTACCATTATAAATTTTATATTATATGCCACTACTGCCTCACTAGTCACTGTGGTAATCCTATTAATACCACTTAACACCAACGTGGGGGGAAAGAGAGAGAGGGAGAGAGAGAGAATGGAGGTGGTGGGTGGTAGCAGTCCTCTGTCATCCTTACATGCGTGCACACGCCTATGCTGAAGAGAAAAAGAAGTGGTGGGCGCTAATAGCCTGCCACCCTCCATGCAAGCGTATGCTTGCCTGTGTAGGAGAGAAATAGGGAAGGAAAGAGAGAGGAGAGCGAGGGATGCAAGAGCTGAGAGGACGTGCATCTGCATCGGGGAAAGAGAGAGGGAGAGAGGAGGGGGGAGAGAGAGAGAGAGAGAGGAGGGGGGAGGGAAAGAGAGAGAATGCTGATGAAAATAGTCAACAAAAATCTGTTATGTAATAATCATAATTTACGGAAATCTTTAGTGTTATGACAATTTCAAATTAGAGACTTTGCAGCAAGTTTTTGAAAATCATAAACCAAAAAGTAATTATGAATTAACTATAAGGATCTTTCTATAATTAACCTTTAAATTAAAATTATAAAAGTACAAAAATATCCTTCCATCTCCCACCTTTGGCGGTGCCGTGATGGTCGCGACTATCCATGCGCATAAGTCAGAGTGATGTACTTAACTTGTGCGTTAGGCCGACGAGTTGCACCAGTGCCTACCCTGCTTGACACTTACTCAACTGGTGCTCTCAAAAGGCCGAAGCTTACGGCCCCGTTTGATAGTGGATTCGGCCCTAAAATAAATAGAATCGGATTTGAAGTTTGAAGCGGCTTTAGATAAGTGAAGAGGTTTCAAATTTAAATTCTGTTTGGATGAAAAATAGCTTGAAACTAATTTTAAATCTACTTCAATTAATTTCTGTTTGGATGAATATTAATTTAGAAATCACTTTATCTTACAATAAAATCTCAAAAATAATAAAAATACATCAAAATTTTAATAAAATAAAAAAAATAAAAATATATATATTTAATAAACAAAAATGGCTTAGTAAATGACCTCTATCTTTTAAGAAGACAAGAATTATTGTAAACTCTTGAACATGACAACAAAAGCTTATTATAATTTACAGTTTGTAATACTTTTGCTTGTGATTTTTGCCACTGAAACAAATAAATTAAAAGGATTAACTCCTCCATTTCCCGCCTCTCAAAATCTTTCAGACATCTCCATTTCTCTGATCTCATCCCAGTCCAGCTGTGAAGGGTATTCCAGTGAGAATGAGTCACTGACTGGGGAACCTATTCCAGAATTACCAGATAGTTTTTCCTCAAGAATATCTATAATGCTTTGTCTTTACATTGCAGGGCTATCTTTTAAATCCATGATTTGTTCAAAGCCACTGCTTTGGTCATTATAATCATCATCAAACAAATTCCAAGCCCATGTGTTCTGTTGAATCTCAGAAACCGGTTCTGGAAGGAATGAATCTGAAGGAAAGTGAAACATATTTTCAATAAGATTTGCAAAATTAGTGAGAAACTGTCACTAGCAAATTCTCAGCAACTAATCTTCCCTGATGAGACATTGAAAGAGCCACCACGAGACATTAAACTTTGTCATATTTTAAATATGCAGGATTTGCAAAATTAGTGAGAAACTTGTTCAAGGGTTAGTTTACTAGTAAAAGAGGAGGAACATTCTGCTCCTCTTGAAAAGATTAGTATAGAACTATATCAGCCATTCTTAGGACACCATTCACGTCACCATCCAAGCCATAATGCCTTACAGAATCAATGGGAAAGCCTACACGAGAAGCAAGTTCCTGGTGATATAGAATAGAAGCAGTGAGGGAAAACAAAGACGAAATATTGGATCTTATGTTCCAACAAATTCATCTCATAAGAACTAGAAATCAGAAGGGTACATATGAGCCTTCCTCATCATCAATACCAAAAATTTCTTCAAAGAAATGAGCATCAGGTAAAGTCCCAACTAATAAGTATAATATGATCTGTTTTACTTAAAATAATATGATAACAAGTGAGACAAAGGGAAAAGGAAAAATCCATGTGGCCAACCATCTAGTTTGGGATTAATAGTTTGAGAAAATCCATGCAACCAAAAAAGGACATTAATGATTTTGCAAACAGGATGGATTGATGAGCGCAAACCAATCTGCAAGGAAGCAAGTACAAAAATTAAAGAGCCCTGCTCAAACTCAACCTTCAAAATTCTTTGTATACCTATATTTGAACAATGGTTCATTTGATACCCAGCTCATATATAAAAAATAAAAAAAAAGAAATACAGTTTCTTAATACAAGCAAATGACAAATATTTCGGTATATATATTCAAATCTGAAACAGATCATAAATTTAAAATCTAATAAGGAATCCCCAAACAGATATTGCAGATCCTGCATATTTAAAAGTAACAACAGATATAGCAGATCCTATATATTTCAAGATTATTTTCTATGTCGAGAACCCTGCAAATGACAAACATTAATGTGTTAAATTTAAAATCTATTGTGCAATTTTATAGAAAGGCTTACAAATTTAAAGTAGTTACCCGCATCAACCACATTTCATTTTTAATTTGTGTTCTTAGCAATGCTCCCTTGTTAGAGTTTCCAACACTTATCATTTCTTCAAATATGTTTTCATCAACACTTTGAGTAATCCCACAAGGTTCTTCTTCAGAATCAACATCAACATGCAAATACGCATCGGTCAAATGAAATCGTGCTATATAGTTATGTATGATGGCACATGTCATAACTATATCTGCTTGTACATCAAAAGAAAATGATTTCATATTTTTTAGTATAGGAAAACGTTTTTTCCAAATACCAAATGTCCGCTCGACTGTATTTCTTAGTTGGGCATGCCGATGATTAAACATTTCTTCAGGCCCAGTATAATTCCTATGAGCTTTAGGTCCAAATTCACCTAGATGATATTTTAATCCTCTATATGGAGAGATAAATTTTTGTGTGTTCGCATAGCCGCTGTCAACCAAATAATATTTGCCTATTTCAAATAAACAAAAATTTTAAATGATAGTCTCAGTCCAATACATATGTGTACATAAATATTTGTTAACATTATTAAATAATCAACTTACCATCAGGTACAGTGAAATCGCCTCTCTCACATGCGCACCTCAAAATTCGCATATCTGCTGCTGAACCCTCCAATCCAGTGCCAATATAATTAAATTGTCTATCAAAATTCACGGCAACCATCACATTTTGAGATGTGTACCCCTTTCTATTATAGTATCGACGTACATCTTCTTTAAGTACAATAGCAGGAATGTGAGTACCATCAATAGCACCTATGCAATCCTTGGATAGTCAACATACGATCCCTGGCCACGAGTCCTGTGCACGTGGATAGTCGGCACGTGCGTCGGAGGCCACGTGCACAATGGTTGTGTGTGCACAAAGGCCTCGCACGTGTAGGCCCTGCACCACAACTATGCATACACGATGGCAGTGAGCTCAAGTAGGCCAAGCTCACGGCAACCTTGTGCGCTGTCGGCCCATCCTCATGGGCAGCGCGGTTCCTTCGAAGGTCGGAGAGGAATGGATATTTTTATCTTTTATAATTATATATTTAATTTAATTATAAATTTTATTTAAAAAATAAAAAATTAATTAAATAAAAAGGACTTAATTGGAAACTAAATGTGAGTATCAGGAATTATTGAATGGTTTTTAAAATTATAGATTGATATTATTTTAAATCTCAGGGATGTGGACAACATTTATCTTATTTTTTAATTTATTTTTTAAGTAATTGTTATATTGTAAAGTTTAATGTATTTTTTTAAAATGAAAACGTGGCAGAAATCGAATTAAAAAAAAGAAAACGTGACAGAAATGACGTGGCACGTGTTTTGAGTTTTTCATAATAGGGAACCCAGCGACTACGGAAATAACTCACGTAATGATTCTAGTTTATATGATTTTTTTTTGTATTAAATTTTTTTTATAATTATTTTTTATTTCATATAATTATTTTATTTAAAACTATACATGCATATCTCTGCGAATATATTTATGTTGATAATTATTTATAATCTTAAATATTACATTTATTTTAGGGCAAATTTCATCCAGGTCCCTGAGTTTAAGGGATATTATCACACAGGTCTACATTTTTAAAATTTTATCTTCGGGGTCCCTATGTTTTCAAAAATATCATCTAGGTCCTTTTTTATTTTTTTATTATTAAAAATATACAAATTACAATTATACCCTTACCCTCCCTCACTTCTCCAGATCCGGCCGCCGCGCAGCCCCGCAGGCCCGCGCCGCCTGCGGCCGCGCGGCTCGCAGTGGCCGCGAGGTCCGCAGCGCCGCGCGCGGTCCGGCCTCCAGCGACCGCTGCGTGCCGGGCGCAGGTGTTCGTGCGACAGCGCCAAGGTCGCCGGGGAGCGGGGCGGTGCGGCGGGGCAGTACGGCGAGGGGGGAGCGGCGGGGCGGCGCGGGGCGGCGCGTGGCGGCGCTGTGGCGGCGTCGGTGCGGCGCGGGGCTGCGCGGCTGCCGGATCTTGATGAGAGAGTGAGGGTAAGGGTATAATGGTAATTTAAATATTTTTTAATAATAAAAAAATAAAAAACGGACCCAGATGATATTTTTTGAAAACCTAGGGACCCGAAGATAATATTTAAAAAACGTGGACCTGTGTGATAATAACCCTTAAATAAGTCAATCTAAATTTGATTTTTTTTAAAAAATTTGAGTATCAGCTCAATTATGATCTATTAATAACTCATTTATCAAAATTAATACATATTTTATTTTTAATATTATTTTTCCAGCTGTTTTTCTAACTATTTAAAAACTAAAATATACTAAATATAATTTTTAGCATTAAATGTATACAAACAAATTTTTTTATAGTAGTAAATTAAAAATTAAAATTACATCAAAAAAAACAAAATTCTCAACATTCTTTTTTTTTTGGTAGAAAACACTCAATTGGGCTTGTTACCGATCCGATTTCGAGCCGAGCTAATACCGACTTAAAATCAAATTGATTACATTTCGATCGACTCGAAATCGACTCGAGCTCGATTGGGTTCGACTTCGAGCCGGCTTGAGTCAATTCCAATCCACTTCGAGCTGGCTCGAGTCAATTCCAATAGACTTCGAGTCGATTCCAATCGACTTCGAGCCGATTTCGATTCATTTCGTGCCGGCTCGAAAATGAATCAAATCTCAATTTTTTTTAAGCTGATCTCAAGCCGGGTAAGCTCGACTCGTTGGCTCGAAAATGAATCAATTCTCAATTTTTTTAAGCTGATCTCAAGCCAGGTAAGCTCGACTCAATTCGACTCGAGATCAGCTCGGTTTATAATATATATATTACATATATATATTATATATATATATTATATACGTATTATAATATAAAAAATATTTTAATTCGAGCCGATTTCGAGTTGGATCGAGCCGAGCCTATCCGGCTCAAAATAGGCTCGAAATTGTTACCGAGCTGAACTTTTGGCTCGTTAGTTGGCTCATTTAGATCGACTCAATTTCTAATCGATCTAAAATCGGTTCGATTTTTGATCGATTTTCGATCTAAAATCGGTTCGATTTTTGATCGATTTTCGATCTAAAATCGGTTCGATTTTTGATCGATTTTCGATCTTCGATCCATATTAATACCACACTCAACATTTGGGTATACGACAATTGGCTAAATCTCAACTCTGAAGCCATTCCTACTCCGACTCATGGGAATCAGGCGCGTGAAACGGTTAGGGTTAGGGGTAACCACTAACCATGCAAGAATAACTGGAGCCATTAGCGTTACCAATTACAACTGAATGCTAATGAATCCCACAAATTACAAACATATTTATTGGATTTGTGTCAGAAATTCACGGCGAAAATCAAATTTATTTAATTTGTTAATAAATTATTCAATTTGTGCTGCATTTCTTATTTGTTGGTAAATAAATTTGTGAAAGTCATTCTAATAAGTTTTACTGACAAAAAAAATCATCAATAAATTAAACGATTGAAAGAAAAAATATAAGAAAAAGAGATTATCAAAATAACAAAAAAAGATTTTATATTTAAAATAAATCAGGATACTGTAGAAAACTTTAAAATCTACTACATTAGAAAAATAGTAAAAAAGAAGAGAATAATAATAAATATACACTAATTAACCTAAAGTTTATCTAATAAGGAGATTGAAGTTTAGTGTAGCGACTCCAATCAAAGAAAAAATAGCAAAAATAGATAGCTTGAGATTTAATAATAGTGATACTAAAAGAGAATATAATTTTAAAAAATATTCTTTCTTTTTTTATAAACTACTTTTCTATTAAAATTAATGATTAGTTTGTAATTATCGAAAAGAAGTCAAGGACAATGGCAAAAAAAAAGGTGAAATAAGGTGTAAAAGGTGCAAATTACTGATAGATCTCTATTATTTATTTATAATTAGACTTTAATTTATATTTTTTAAATTATTTCACTTAAGTCCCCATCGCTAATTAAAATTGTAAGAACTTATTAAGAAGGGGTGGCGAGATATGACCCAACCCGTGACTTGATTAGGAATTTCAAGCGTGGATCATGAATTTTTCCTAGTTGAACCTAATTAAATAAAGTTAAATTTGGATTACTTATTTATAAATATTAATTTTATAAATAGATCAGATTTATAAGTTTTTGTTCCTATTAAGTCTTTATTCTACTTCATTTTTAAGTTTTTATTTTAAATTTTAAGAATTTTAAAAAGTGATAAATTTTACAAAATATTAGAGACTCAAATAAAAGGTTTCAAAAAAAGTGTGTTTTAAAATGTAATTATGAGTTAAACTCAGTATTTTGTTCTTTTTTTATTGGCCACTAAATGGTATTTCTGCAAATAGCAAATATCTGAGGTCGTTAGGTAAAAAAAGCCCAAAAAAATAAAAGCCACACATTTTGTCATGAATTTCCATGAACGTGAACGAGCCGTTAACGGCTCTTACTAGTTGGTTCTCTTTTCTTCACGAATTTCTTTGTTTTCTCTCGCACTGCGGAGAGCAAAACCACAATCTCTTCCAGAAGCCCTAGCGGCCGACGAGATGTGGTCGTTGAAGGCCGTGGAGGACAACGGGAATCACCGGGCGGCTGGAGCGCCGCCCCATCACGCTGCCGGCGGAAGGCGGAAGGCGACGCCCGGTATTCGAGCGTGGTTGGTGATTTCGGACTCAGGGCGGTCGTATCTGGAGGAAACTGGGAAGCACTCGATTATGCGTCGGACGGGCCTTCCGGCGCGAGACCTGCGGGTCCTTGATCCCCTGCTATCGTACCCCTCAACGATTCTTGGCAGAGAGAGGGCGATCGTGATCAATCTGGAGCACATCAAGGCGGTCATCACTGCGACCGAGGTGCTTGTCCCCAATTCCAAGGATCCTTTAGTAGCTCCATTTGTGCAGGACCTCCAGGCTAGGGTCTCCAGCTCCTATGGTGCTCTGCCGCATCCGGTAATGCGCACATTTCCTTGCTCTCTGGTTCTTTCCTCATTCCATTTATCTGTTCTAAGGCGTCTTAGTTTTCACTGAGCCATGGTCAGCCCCAAAAAACAATGGGAGCACAAGCATGAACCGCTTATTCCCAACCAAACCACTGGCATTGATACCATGTGATGTAGGAAATTAGGGAAAACTTTTCTAAGTTCTAATTAATGTAAATCTAATCATCTAAATGAAGAACTAAACTAGAATGGAATGAAATTGAGCTTCACATTGGAATTAAAAGTAGGAATTGAGCTTTAAATACTGTTCATGACATCCATGGCCAAACATTACACATAATTTAGGCAAGAAATTGATAACAATTAGAATAAACTCGCAAGAGAAGCTCCTAACATATAGAACCCTAAGATATTAGCTCAAATTGGAGAGAAATTAGTTGAAGTAGAACCTATCTCAAGGCAATCACTATTTGAGTGTTCAACTCCAATAACTTCCGTAGACAATCAAAGGGAGCAATGATAGGGTTTCATCTGCAAACATAGAGGAAAATGAAGTAAAAGATGAACAAATATAAGTATGGACAAATAGGAATAGAAATAGGGGAGGAAACTATGGGTAACTCAATGGAAATACATCGAAATACCTAAGGGGAGTTAGGTCCAGCAATCTATGATGAGATTGGCGGCGTATTGATTGGGATCACACACGATCAACTGAATCGATATTGCGTTGATGTAGATCTCCACATGGTAGGTGAGACGGCAAGCGACGGCGGCACAAGAGGTGGGTGTTGACCACTCCAAGCCAAGGCCTCACCTCATGCCTTGGCCTCCCTAGCAGCTCAAAAATATCTTTCAAATGGTGGCTTAACACTAATCACTCTTTGATCCCTACTAGATATGGTAGATTCCCACCTATGAAGCACCGATACTTCGTGGAGCCTAACGTATCCGTATCGTATCCGTATCGGATACCGATACGTATCCGATACATTACGTGGCGTATCAATTTTTATTTTTTAAAAATCCGATACTTGCCCGATATTTGCCCGATACTTGCCCAATACTTGTCTGATACTTTTTGATGCTTCTAATTAAAGAAAAAAATATTGAAACAGTTGGTTTGACCTACACGATAAAAAATAAAAAAATGTATTATACATTAAACAGAACTCATGCATAGACTCAAATAATAAGATTGAGAGATATACTGAACTCACACAATTGAGATTACAAAATGCTTAATGCACGCTAGTGTTTCGGCAATAGAAAAGAATTTGGTATTTGCAAGCAACTGTATTATCTAGTTTTTCTATATCAACCATACTATCTTTGCTTCTGTTAGATACCGATCACTTTCTTTTTATTTTAATCAAGCTCATATTATGAAAACGATATAACTTTGATTTTTTTTATTTTGTTTATTTATTTAGTTAACATTCAGAGAGAGGAGAGCATATATCTACTCTAACTAGATTAGTATATATGAGTTTATGTCATATTATTTATATTATTTTCAATTATATGTTGTTTGCATTAAGCTAATTAATTTAAATCAGATTTAAATTAAAACTGAAACTAGTTTACTGATGTATATTTAAACTCTCATCTCACTTAGATGATCTGTGATAGGTTGAAAGTAATTAAATAAATTTAAAATATTATTTTAATTTAAAATCTTTTAAACTCAATAGTTGTTGAAGGATATTTTTATTTTTTGTAGTTCAATTGTCTAATATTTTTTTAGTGATATTAATAATATTTAAAAAAATATAATTAATTTAAAAAAAATTTAAAAGATATTTTTGAAAATTATAACAACAAAATGTATAAGCTAGTATAATCTACCATATATAATAAATCTTAAGTATGAGAATATAACGTATTATACATAAATATAACAGTTGTATTCTGATGTATCCGTATCCTACTTTTTTTAAGTTTGGCGTATCGTTGTATCTGTATCGTATCGTATCCGTATTGCCGTATTGTACTCGTGCTTCACAGATTCCCACTAATCTCCACACCCTTGGTGTGAAACCAACTTAATCTCTACTCATGCTTTAAAATTAACTTGATCATGAGCCTTCATTTGGGATCACAAATGATCCATTGGAGGAAAGAAATTGGGGGAGGCGCCAGCCATGCTAGAAAGGAAATAAAACTTGGGTCAAGTTTTGAACCAAGTGCTCTAATAAGCTCAATAAATTTTCAAAAGTCCAAAATACATGTTCACACCAAATAAGCCCATGTACATATTCCCATCTCTTACCAAAGCTCAAATACATGAAATTTCTCCCTCTTAATTAAATAAAAAAACTCCCTTACCAAAATAAAAGAGATATATAATGTCCCAAAGCAAATAATAAGAAAATGAACATAATTAGCAACCAACATAATAGTACGATGATGATGATCTTCCTCGAGCTATGTATCAGGTCATTGTCGGAGTCGGTACCGGGGATGCTCCGTATCACCATATGTTAGGGGAAAAATACCTATAGGCCTAAATTGGACCTAATACACAAGTAAATTAAGATAATTTAACTCAGGACCTGTTTGACAATAAGATTAATTTAGTATTACCATAAAATTTATGATCTTATTTTAACATAAAGTTAGTTATGTTAAAAATTATGTAGAATGTGAAATAAAATTGACTAATGTATTGAAAATAATGCAGAATGTGAAATAAAATAGATTTTTTTATATTAAAAGTTGTGTATGATGTTATAAAAATTAATTTAATATTATTTTTTAAAATTTTATAATAAATAAATTATTTTGGTTTTTGCCATGACTAAACTAGCATGATAAGTTAATAACCAAATAGGCCTTTAAAAACCTAAGTTAGTGAATTAGGGTCTTGTATATTAAGTGCTACAAACATGTTATTTACTTCATTGTGGGATAATTATTCATTGTGATTTTCAAGCAATTATATATATGTATGTATGTATAAATGTACATATCTATACTACATATCTATACATATATGTATAGAGATATACATATGCATACATTCATACATATGTATGTATGCATGCCATGGAGAGTGTAAATAAAAGGGAATAATGTATATAAACACATGCATTTGATTAATGACATTTACAAGTTATTCATTCAAGATATATGCTAGTGACAAATTGAAGTAGATGCCACCCTATGAATGTTATCTCGAATCAAATTTGATTTGAAATAAAAGACATTAAATCAGAGTTGGGGATAACTCATTGGAACTTGAGTAGATTAAATGCAATATTTTGCATTTAAGTTCATTGCAATCATAGAGTTTCAAGTTGATGACAAGCATAAAGACATGCTTATCGATTTGTCTGACCTTTTAACATCTTTTGATGACATGCAGTTATATTCTTGCATGAGAAATAAAACTTTGCAATTTTATTGAGTGAAGTGTTTCTTATGCAACACAAGATCAGTTGCACATATTGGGTTCTCAGCTGTCACTAATAATCTTATTATTCTTTGTATTCATCTCATTTGTCACACCCATTTAGTGCGATGTTCTTCTCATATTAACATCATAAACAATAATCAACTTCCTTTGCATTGCTTTATTTGTTAACTGTTTATTTTATGCTGAACGAAGGATCCAGATTCTGGTGATAGGAATGGAGATTCTTTTGGTAACGTCGAAGCAAATGGTCAAGCACAAGCAGGCAGCCCTGGAGATGCATGTACTCAGGCTTGCAGAAAAGTGCTTCCATTTGAGTTTAGAGCACTAGAGGCCTGTCTTGACTCAGCTTGTAGGCTTTTAGAATCTGAGGTAGGTTCTTGAAAACTTCCTACTAGTGTTATCGGAGTCCATGAGTTGTCTACTGATTTGTTAGATAATCTATTTTTGCTTTGTTGTTGATATGCACAGATGACTGAGTTCTTGGTTGCACATTTGTTTTTTTTGTTAAAGTTGACCTTGGCCTATTTTTACTAAAAATAAAAGCAAGTACATGTCAAGTGCAAAGAAGTCTATCACCTAAAAGGATGCTACAAAACTCAGTTGGGTAGGACATTCCCTTAGCCCAGTTGACATTTTCAAAACAAGCAACAGATTCTATTTAATCAATTGCCTTGTTAGCGGGTCTATACATTTCTGTAATCCTATGTTACTCAAAATATATACAAAAGGGTAGAAAATATCATGTTGGTCCCTCTTCTTTGATGTCTGCAATGACTATGGAGGAGTCACCTTCCAACTAAATTCCATCAACTAGCACACCCATTGTTCTACTAGCCTTAATGCTTCCAATGTCACCGTTCTCTTGGCTGCAACGATGATTTGGGTATTGATCTTGGTGCCTCTAGCAAGTAGAAGTGTTCCCTCATGGTCAAGAACCAAACGCTTGCTCTTGCCAAGCCATTGTCTTTAATTGCACCATCAAAGTTCACTATAATTCATCTCGAGGGTGAGGGGTTCCAATGAATTGAAAAGGGGTTACCCAAGCCAAGGTGGCTAGTGAAGTTCTAGTTCCCCGAGTTGGAACGAAGTGCAAAATCGGATGCCACAACTAAGGCTTGTGATGTTATGACTATCAGAGAGGAATAAGATTGTAATGTACTTTATCATTTCTTGCTCTTTAAATGTAATGTAAGGCTGCAACAAAGACTTTTAGATATTTTCTATTGTGATCTTTCATCGCCAAGGCTTGTACTTGCCAAAGAAACCAAGTTAAAAAGTTAGTGATGGATGTCGTACTTCTTCTAACACCCAAATCCTTGGTTGCAATCATCAAGAATTGGACAACCAGTTCTGTAATGTTGTCTCCCAATACCATCCCCTTTACATCCAAATATACTTCTGCTAGGTGAAAACTATGAGCTAGGTCCTTGGTAAATCTGTGAGCTCTGGTTTGCCATATTGTTTTGACCTTTCTAAAAATAGCAACGGTAATGGCTTTTCTTGATAATGTGCTCTAAAGTTTTAGCCATTTTACATCCCCAAGAGCAAGAGAAATTTTGTGTTAGCCCTCTCCGATTTAGCGAAGGTTAAGGGTGGCTCCATAACAAGTTAGCCAAAAAAAAAATGGTGTATCGAGGTTGACATTTGATCTTCCATATCTAGTTCCCTTTGCCTTCATGATGGGCAAACAAATCCCTACAAAGGGCAACTATTGGTGCCTTGGCAGAATTAGTTTTGCACCAAATTGGTTTGGCTCTCTATCTGTAAGCAAGTTGGGGCAACCTCATGATGCAATCCACCAACTTCAGTTCAAACAAGTTTTGAATGCTTTACTAGTCCCAATCAATGAAAAGGAACTCCTAACCTTGGAGGGCAAGAGTAGTGAAGTGTTGACAAAGGTTGGCCACTTGGAAAAAAGAGTCAAATCAACCCAAGGATCTTCGAAAGTAAAACACTTTTCTCTGACCCAATTTTCCATAAAGTGTTTGCTTGAGCGAGTTCCTCCCCAGGCATATTAGCCTCCAAGCATAAGACTCACCTCTTCGAACCTCAAAGGGGTTTATTCTCTCACCATACTTGGCTAGAAAGCCCTTGTCTAATGAGCATCCGAGTTCCCCATGAATTGCTTGTGAAGGTCTCCACTCCAAAGGAAACACCTAATCATCTTTTCTATCTCCTCCAAAATATTATTGGGGATAGAGGTGTGAGACATAGAGTACACTGAGATTGAAGTAAGCACATTGTTTTGATAAGAACAATTCTGTCTGTCAATGAGAGTATTTTGGATCCCCAAGAGGAGATTCTGCCCTTGGTTGCCTCATTAATGTGTTGGAAATCGGATTTAATGGGCCACCTACTAATGAGAGGAATAGCAAGGTACTCTTGGTTGCACATTTTTTTATTGTGCCTTTTTTGCGTCATTTTCATTTAACTAAGAAGTTGCAAACAGAAATATTAATAGTGCCACAGACTATCTTGCTAATTTAGCTATGTTAGGTGATTTTGATTGGGTGAGGAGAATGTTTCTTTCTACCTATTTTTGTACTATCCTCAAAAAGGATGTGATCTGACCACAATTTTGGGAATGGAATTGTTTAAATATGTTGAATAGGCTCTGTTAAATTTGCTAAGAAGCTACTAAAGGTTTGTTGGGGTTGATTTTGGTGTTTTTGCTGCCACCATTAGTATTTATTGCCTTGGAATTTTGATTAATCTTCTTGATGGAGATCATTTATTCTTGTAGTTTTATAGTCACAGCCCAACTTGTTAATAGAGAGCTGCATGCCTCATATTTCTACATGTAGTACTTATAGTAATCCACTTAGACCTTACTGGGATTGATTTCATAATACTGATTAAGTAATGGAGAGAGGGTTGTAACTTGTGAATTGCCTCCAAAGTGTGCTTCTTTGTGAAATTAGTCTGTACAAAGGCTACATACGACTGCCTGTTTCTGTTGTTAGCTCCATGTCACTAATTTTTTTCTGAAATCACATGAGAACTTAAACGTGTACTTTGAAAGCACGTTCCTTGCAATTGTTCATGCACTTAATAGGGCATCAATTAATGTTGCGTGCAAACTGATGGCTACTTTGGATCAATAGAATTAACAAGCAATTACTAAGCACCTTTTTTTACTTGTTCTAACACTAGATCATCTAGGGCAAGAGGTTGTATCCAGAATGTGTTAGGATTAGGGTTGTGCATGTTTTTATGTGAATTATATTTTTCATGTTAACAATGCATGTTTTAGTAAACTAGTGTGTTTGCTAGCTGCCGTAATGTCATTTTTCATTTTTGTTGCTTATTTCCTTCTCCTTTTTCCTTTAGGAAGCTCTCTAACAGTATTTATTTTTGCTCTTTTTTTATCTCCTATTTTAGACGATGACATTAGAGCAAGAAGCATACCCAGCTTTGGATGAGCTGACATCAAAAATCAGCACACTTAATCTCGAGCGTGTCAGACAAATAAAGTCACGTCTTGTTGCAATTTCTGGGCGTGTACAGAAGGTGAGGATCATCAAGGAACTACTTGATCTGAGACTTAAGAATTGTAACTCATAAAAATCACTAGTATTTAACTGCTCTAGCATAGTAATAGTTTCTGCATAACTTTTGTAAGGTGCCCTATTTTATGAAAGTACTATTTTGAGTAATTTCATTTAGTTAACCATCTTAAATCTGTAATATTTCTTTATTCTTTTATCTTTTGTCTTTTATCTTTTACCTTGGTAGGTAAGAGATGAACTTGAACACTTACTGGATGATGACATGGATATGGCTGAAATGTACTTATCTGAGAAGCTAGCTCGTCAAGGAGTTGGTGAAATCTCATCAAGAGTTGATATTGAAAATGATGAACTTGAAATGGATGAAGATAGGTAATGGAAGCTGTTTTTTCTGTATCCCTTGTTATTTTTCTGTATCGATGACTATCTAAATATACAACTTGAAAGAAATATATTAAGCCCAAGGGTGAATCCATCTTTATTGAATAATTATGTATAGTTATATTTAAGTGTTTTTGATTTCTTCTTAAAGTCATGTTTATCAATAGGATATCGCAATTTGTACTAGTTATTATAGTTTTGCCTTGTCTTTCTCCTTCCCTTTCATATTATTAAAGAATCTCAAAGCACACAAGGAGGTTGTTCGTAGCCTGCTGTAAGTTGAGACTTTAGACTACATGAGTATTTATCATACTAATTACGTCATTTTTTTCAATATAAGTGAATTAGGCCGTTATATTCATTATCCTCTTCATCCCATTCTTCTAGCTTAAATGTTCTCGATTAGCTTTTTATCAGAAATTCTTTAATTTTAGTGAGTGAGCGAACTTACTTTCTATGTTCTATGCTTTTTTTATTCATTTCACCTAGTAGCAAAATATTCATGTTTCCTTAATGGTGTTTCTTGAAGTTGCTTGTAAAAATTAATTATCTACATATCTTACTACCTAGTGTTTGGGTCATGTTATCTCAGTGTTATGCTATGTTATATAGAGAAAATAATTATTTAATTTAAAAACACGTGTAGATAACTTTGTAAAAAATTATAAAATTGTTATCCAAAAAATGATATCTAGATGTTAGGATATCTAGATAACATAACATAACATTGAGATAGCATTGTATCTAACTCCCATGCACTCCATCAACCTAGGTTGATTGGAGATCTCTGCTATTTTAGTCTGATTTGTTGATTGTAGATTGTTTGCACTTTGAGTTGATTTGATTTTATCGAAGATTTCAAGTTTATGCTGATTGAATATTCTGAGCTGATTGGAAAGTTTAGAGATGCCATATTTTAGCTGATTTGGAGTTATTTTATAGTTGTTTTGTTTCATATTGATATGTGGTACTTTATTTTTCTACTTTATTTGTGTATTTTCTAAATTCAATGTGATGAGATTTCTATATGAAAGCTTCCCATTGATTTAGCTTGGATTATGGTGAAATATTTTTTTTTATCAATATGATGAAATAAACTTTGAGTTTGAGTGAAAACTTTGATTCGGATAACGAAGTTGATGTCATGGATAGGGAAGGGTCTAGACTTGGCATATGAATCCCTCAATCTTAGATATCCTTTTGTATTCTATCAAAAAAAAAAAAGATATCCTTTTGTGGAAAAAATGAACACTTTTTTCTTATCTACTAGAGCTTGTTGTTGTGAGTCTGCATCGAGTCACACCATTGCTCTAGTAAATTGATTAATCTCCCGTTATAAGACTTTCACATGTAACTGCTCTTATTGACAGCTCGCATCTCTACAAGTTCAAATCTCACATTCTCAGAACCTTGCCTCTCTCATTTTAACCTATCTATCGTCCTGCTTGTTGACTGCGCTCAAATCCATGTAATTAGTTGAGGACCTATTAAATTATCATTTACCATTTTGCTTAAATTTTATTTTTTTATTTTAAGTCAAATTCAATTTGCAGGCCTTTTGTATCTAATTTATCAAATAATCAAAATTGGAAAATCTTTGCACATTTATTGAGTTATTATGTCAGTAAATATTGTTGAAATTAAAGTTCTAACACTTCTGTCTTCTCATATAACTCGCACTCTCGTTCAGCACTGATTATCATCTTAGCTACACATTTTTTCAATACATTAGATTCTTTATTCTTTTGTTACGAAGCATTTTTCTGTTTATGACTTTTACTCAGGGATGAAAATGCTAACCATGAATCAGAGAGCTGCAATGAAAGCTTTGGTGGTTTTAAGCTTGACATTCAGGAATTGGAGATGCTTTTGGAGGCTTATTTTGTGCAGATTGATGGTACCTTAAATAAATTATCAACAGTAAGTTCTCTGTTAATCTTATGAGCTGTACTTATTTTTATCATAAAATACAGTATTGTGTATTTACTATATAGTAGAGTATAGCAAACATATAGGTCCTACATTGGAATCTTTTTGGGTATTATGGTTGTTATCTCTGGTATCGTCTGACCTAAAAAAATTTCATCTTCTTATATGCTCCTCACCTGCAAGCTAATTTTTTTCGCAGTGTTTAACCTTTATGCTAAAATAGTTGATGGTCATCATGTTTTGAATTTTTTGAGATTTTGGCTCTAATGCTAGGTAAAATATCTGGTACCATCTAAACTAAAAGCCCAAAAATAATTTTTTATGCTTACAATGATTCCCCATTTCTGGTGATGCTAACTCACAATTTTTTTTGATGATGTTAACACAGAATTGACTTTGAAAAGTTTTATTTTCAGTCATCATGCACTTTTGGCTTAAAGGCTTTCCCTGATTACTAAGTTACACTTATAAATCTGGCCTTTAATCTAAAACAACTTAAATGATTAGTAAAAAGGAATAATCAACATAGATTTTTATTTTTATTTTTTTTTTAATTTTTTTTAGGAATAATCAACATAGATTCAGCTGCACAAAATGGTTAGAACAAGCCCAGTATGAGTCAATTACTTTCGGGACCTTGAGGTTGGAGGTTTGCTGTGTTTGCATGTAGATCCAACTTTGAAACTTTGTTCAATTGGGTTTTTGAGTTTCACCTTCTCTCACAATCAGGTCCGACTTCTATGTTTTTCATTTAACCTGTTTGAACTCTTGAGAACATAATCACCTTGAATCATTTGGACATTGTTGTGTGAATATGAATTGTGAAGGCATTAGATGAAAAACACAATATGTGCTAAGGACTTCTATGTTTGGAGAGAGTGTAATTTTGGCTTGTCTAGCAAGTGGAATGAAGTGACTTCAACACTTTATTAATTCACTCAAGTGAATCTACCATTACCAAACGAATTTTCTCCATTGGATGAAGTCAAAATCAAAAAAGGGGCTTCAAATCATTGTTAAAAAAAAGCTGAAACCACCTAAAATATGGTTTCAAGTGAAGCCACAAGCCACTTCAAGGTCCAAAACACTACAAGCAATGAGAAAATAACTGGTAGATTCTGGAACACTCATGATTTATATCTGTTAGGAGCTGAACCCGATTGAATGAAATCTGAACAGAGAAAACTAATTGACCTTAAAAATTACTGCTGATTGAATCAATCATCAAAATTTGGGAGACCTGCGTTTAACCCGAACGCAGCTTAATTTGCCCTTACAATATTAGTTTGGCAATAGGTCCCTTGCAAGATTTTTGATGATTTATCGGCATGACGCTCCTTCAAAATTTTCACATTCCTTATACACGTCAAGTGATTTGATTGTGTTATGATTGTTCGAAAGCTGAGGGAATATGTTGATGACACCGAAGATTACATCAATATCATGCTGGACGATAAGCAAAACCAGCTGCTGCAGATGGGGGTTATGCTTAGCACTGCAACCCTGGTTGCTACCGCCGGTGTCGTGGTGACTGGAATATTTGGCATGAACATCCGCACTGCGCTCTTCAACGTCTCAACGTTTCACCAGTTCTGGGCCACTGCATTCGGCACCATTGGGGCCTGCATCGTAATTTATGTGCTGGCCATTGGATGGGGAAAGAATAGTGGCCTTCTCCAGTGAGATAGCATCTCCTTCAATAACTCAAGCTGACAGTTGACATAGTATATATAGCTTCTATGGACTTGATTCAATGCTGCTTGATCCATGAGCAAAGGAGAAAATGTCCCATTAACTGTTTGAAACTCGAATCTTGGCTCATTTGTTTTCGGGATTTCGGCTACACAAACTTCTATGTATGGTGCTAATCTGGTATGGCTGATTTCGAATTTACTTTTGAGTTCGCAATAGCTAATTACCAAGGACCCATTAACTATTTTGAGGATAAATAGTTGATAGATCGATCTCTTTAGTTTGATTCTATATTACATGTTTCTCATGTTTTCAAAGTAGTCCAATAAGTTACTCTAATCTAATTTATGAATTGATGCAATTAGATTTTTTTCATTAAAAGAACCTGAAAGATGTTGCAGGATTTTGTTGTATTTCAACAACCCTAATATTAGTTTTAAACTCCTTTTTTCTTATTTTGTGATTTGTGATCATTTGAACTGCATTCGAGAAAAAATGGAAATGATTATGAACTGTTTGAAAGATTGGAGGTACAGAATTTAGAAACAACAGTATTGTTATTGTTAGAGAGCAATTGAGTTTTGCAGTACATTATATCTTTCTATTCTCTTTTTTTTTTTAATTTAATAAAAATTTAAAATTTAATTTCTCATCTTACGACATAATATTAAAAAAATTAATAATTATATACGTGATACTAAAATTTAATTATTTTTATTTATTTAACATTTAAATTTTTAATATTAATTGTTAATATTATATAAAATTTATTTTTATCGTATAATTTGTCATAATTTTGTTATATATATATATATATGTAATAAAAATTATAATTTTATATAATTTAAGTGATTAATATGTAATATTAAAAATTTAGATATTAAATATATAAAATAATTAAATTTTAATAGTATGTATGTAATTGCACTTATTTTAATTACAATCTCATGGACTTTAAATTGAAATTTTTAAAAAATTAGGATTAATTTATCTTTTCATAATTTTTAATTAACTGAACCGATGAATTAGGATTTGGTTTTTCATTTTAAAGAAACCAATGGATCTGATTTAGGATTAAATTTTTAATATAAAAAAATAACGATTAACCAAAACTGTTTACCAATATATTAGCCTGTTATGTTGTACTATTTTATTAAATATATCTTAAATTATTATAATTGTTAATTTGTAAATAGTAATAATATGAAATATATTTTTGACTTTTATGTTCATTTGAATATTCACACATATACAAGAATGTCTAGTTGGCTATATACTTGTTTTTTTTATTTGTGTATTAGTATTAAAACTTTTTAATAAATAATATCATAGATTGATTATATTAAATGCTTGTCATTTGATGTAAAAGGTAATACTATTTTTATAATTTAGCTATAAATTTTTTTATAAATAAAATACTTTGTTAATATTATTAATAATATTTATTTTTAGCATTATTGTGAATCTTCCGTTAATAAGTTAATGCAAAATATTTTTATGGCATATTAATTTTTTGGATAATATATTTTAAGCGGATTTGTTTGTTTGTAAAGTTAAATTTAACAAAGTTAAAATTAAACTTGAATAGAGATATTTTTTTATTGAAAGTTGTGAATGATGTGAAATAAAATTAATTTTTAATATAAAATTTTATGTGTGATGTGATATATTAGGTTAAAATTAAACTAGATTAATTTTTAACTTTCAGACAAACGAGGCATATGTGATTAAAAACAGATATTTGCGATTAATTGACTGAAAAATTGGGTTACCGTTAGATCGGTTCCAAATTAGGTTTTTGATATTGAAAAATTGGTGAAAAAATTTAGGTTCAATTTTTATATTTCAAAGTGGTTAAACGATATTAATCACCTCTATCAGAGAGTCTCAAGTCTGAATCATACTATCATCATAATTTTTAAATGAGATAAAGAAAATTATAATAGTAAGAGATTGAAATAAAAAAAAATTTGAGGAGCCTATAAAAAAACAAGGTTTTAAGATTTCATTAAATCTGAGCATTTAAAAAGACATATGGAAAAAAAGAGAATGAAATTCAAACCAAGTAATTTACTTAAATTGGTATCAGATATGATGCCTTTAACCAATCCAGCTTTGAGTGCAACAGCAACAAGAGAGCTCATATTAACTTATTTTTAAAAATTTTCTTTATAACTGCATTTAAATAAACCAAACTTATGATACAAAAGTTAGAACAGTTTAAGGATCATCCTACTGTTTTCTTCATGGTTGAGCTTATGGAACCAATCATCAAATTTATCAAGTCAATAATTTACCATTATGTTTAAAATCTTAAAAGATAATAATATCTATCAAAAATAATAATATTTATAATAATAATTTTATTTACTATATTAATTTATTGTCATCATGAAATAATATCATAAAAATAATTTGATTACTATGAGTTGACTTGATTCAATTTAATATTGTATCAAATCAGATGGCAAACTGATCCCTAGTTGAACTGATCGGACTGGATAGTCTGATATAGTTTTACAACATTGAAGCAAACATCAAAATCAAATTAGATACAAACTGAATCTCAAAAGTTTGAGTTGATAAGTAAAAACCACAATACAAACAACACAATGGACTATACTGATGCTTAAGAGATGTTACGAAAGAGCACTGAAGTGATTTTATATAAATCCAAACTAATGCAGGTGAAAGCAAAGATATATTTGGTTGTAACAAAACATATTACGTGTTGTGCATTTATATGGATTATTACACCTCAAAAAGTTTTTGCGTTTGTAACAAGAAAGAATGCTTAATCCTCATGATACTCATCATCATCTGACACATCGTCAAAAAATGAACCAAGAGATTTGCGCAAGATATTGAAGGACTTGTCATCCTGTATATTACAGATAATCAAAGAATATAAATAAGTGAAATAAGCGTCAACTAAATATAGACATATAATAAATAAAACAGAATAGGTATTTTAGGATTGAATATCACTCTTTATTTGTATCATTTGATCTGAGTCATGCGGTTGAAAAAAATATGAGAGTAAAATGAGCATAAGTGATTTTTTTTTCAAAATATAAGATTAGCTTGATGGTACATTAGTAAGACCTAATTTGACAACCTGACTCGAATCCACTAGACTTGAAAATCGATCAAGCCAAGTCAAGGGGGGAATTCCCCTCACCCATACAAAATCTCCTAATGTAGTTAAGTGTGCCAAGTAGTGCGCCACCTATTTACACTGCAAGATACGAAAGATAATTTACATCTTTAAAATGAAATAGTAATCTAACATTATGCTCCACTAAACTCCAAATTTTTGGATTCACTTCAAACTATTAAATTTTGGGTAGGTCCATGTTGAAGAATATACAACAACAATAATAACAACCAAGCCTTCATCCCACTAGATAGGGTTGATCACATAAATCTTTTATTTTTATTGCACTTTATCAAATAAGAACTTCTTATTTAGCTAAAAATATCTTGGTTAGATCCAAGTTCTGGTTAGCCCAAAAATTTGAAGATCACTAAAACATGTGAGAGTGTTATGTGATAGCTCAAGTTGTTTAACTAAATGATGATTTCTATGATGAAACAAGGCTAAATTGGTGCTTACCAACAATATTCAATACTATTCTTTCAATATTTTTCTTTCTTTGAGTTATAGTAAGGTAAATTTGAAGAGCATATATGATCCAAAGTCAAATTCTTATGGTGTTCATATCGGAGAACATGATTCGAAAAATGTTTGTGTTAAAATTAAGTTGAATTGTTTCAAGTCAAGCACTTTCATGATAAACTCAAACCTAACCCAAGAACTTGAGTTGACACCCTTGTAACCTTCATGTCCTTGTAAATAGGAGAGAACTTTTAATGAATTCAAACAAGATCTAGGTTTCTAAAGGAAACTGCAAGATCTAGGATTCTAAATGGAAACTTTCTTTTATTGCATTTTCCTCAATCTTTTTACATCTCTTTTGCAAAATTAATTGAAAATATTCTATTTTTGTTAGTAAACAGAGAAATTTGAATGGAGCGATGGTGGAACAGGGGGCTCCATCGTAACCAGTGGAGGATGTCTACCACATTACTCCGTTCAAATGTTTCCGTCAACAATGTTCAAGTCAAAAGGTCCATCAAGGAGGAAATTCGGTGCCAATTAGATTATAGTAAGTGCATGAATCTAAAATCTAGTCATATGTATAACATTTGGAGACACTGCAATGTTGATTATCTATCAAGTCTTAACTAAATTTATCATTAAATGAAGAATGAATGATCAATCATTAAACAACTTTCTTGTAATCTGGTATTATTATTTTCCAATGAAACCTAGATTATCTGCCAAATCTCACACATGATGAAATACTCGGACTTCAAATCTCAAAAGACAAAATACTGCAGGAAAAGGAATATTTGAGAAATGTACCTGCTTCTTCTTTTGTAGAGTCTCTTCAGCACTAGTTATCTTTTCCGCAAAGGACTTCTCTAATTCCACTAGTGCAGTCTTCTCTTTCTTTCCTACAAAGAAATGAGACTACAAAAGTATGGCCTGAGAACAAAAAATAATTCAATTTAAGCGAAAAAGGTCAGATTATCATACTCATCTGCTCATAACGGACAAACAATTTCTCATTCTCCAGTTCATGCTTTGAAAATATTTCTGCAAAAGCTTAAAAATGAATAAATGCAGTTCCACGTGTAACAGAAAGCTTAGAGTTGAAAGGGGAGATTATTGAAACTGTTTATTGGAATGAAACCAACTATAGTATTCATAATGCCATGCACTACTTGGAGCATGTCATTTGCAAACATTTGTTCAGTGAATATAATCAGTATATCTGAAAGCTTAATCCCTCAGGAATGTCGTTGCTCATAACTCAAAAGAAAACGGCATAAACATCAGGTTTGCTAGTATGAACTAGCCACAAATTTGCACAAAAGAAGCCCATTGTATTATATTCTTTGAAGTTATACAAGAATAACTTAAGTTTTCAGGTTTATCAAATCGCATATGCTTATGATCCTAATTTGCAGCCCTCCCAAAAAAAAAACTCCAAGAACCCAATACATCATTAGAATCAATAATTGTTTCTCAATAAAAATTTGAAAGGAGATAGAACTGCAAAAAAAAATTTTTCATTATAGTCATGCATAGTGTCTCATTCCAAAGAAAAATAAAAAGTGATTATACGAATATGCAATTCAATAATATTTGATGTAACATTCTGTGAATTGTCCACTTTAGTCTTAGAAAACTGCATAACTTGAGGTGCTTCCTAGGAGATCACCATCCTAGTACTATTGTAGTTCAAGAAAGTTTAGCTGTATAGTTCTCATTATTAATCTCACGATTTTGCCCTCAAAAGGTGCTTCTACATTTTAAGGTCATGTTATAACTTATATAACCATTTTCGATGTGAGACGATTCATTTCTATACTCATTTATACTCATTTCCTCTAACCTAGAAGCTTGCCAGGAGCACCTACCTTTCTAGCATCCTAAAGCCTGCTAAGAGCCTAAGAGTCTCTACTCTCCACCCTCTTCTGACGAGCCATTGTAGGCTACTCCATGCCCTCTTCAATCACGGGCATCCAATTTAAACCAGAGATTATAGCTAAAAGTGGAAAGGGATACGCATTGTATGTCCCATATTTCAAAGAAGCAAATATGCAAACTAGAACATGGGTTTTGATAACAACAATATTTAAAAAATGTTTCAGGCCAGAATTTATGCAGTTACGAAGAAAACAGTCAACTAAAAGGTGGTTTGACAGGTTGAATAGAAGTTTTCTTTGGAATTTATAGGAATCAACTTTACATAAATACAATAATTGAAACATTAAAGGCTTCTAAAGACATCTTTGAGGTTTCTATTAATCCCAAGTGAATGAATTTTGAGTACGTGTTTTACTTGACATGTACTGGAATCAACATAAATAAATACAAATCATTGAAATAGGAAAGGTTTCTAATGACATCCTTGAGGTTTCTATCAATTCCAAAGTTAACGATAAACCACATCAATGTCAGGTCTTTATGCTCCGAGACTGATTGCAAAAATGACGTGCTTTTTTGTTTTCCACCATACGGCTCTGGAATAAAATATCATGTCAATAAAGGATACATCATTGTTTTACCCTGAGCAGCACTGATAGTTGAAGAACAGAAAGTCATCATATTTCAAATATGACCTGAGCATAAATGACAAACATTTTTTAGAGATTCAGCAACTACCTTTGAACAACTGTATATAAGCAGCTTTCTCACTGTTAAACTTCTCACAGGCTGCCTGAAACTTGGTATGCTCATTCTTCAGAGAGTTCTCAAACTGAAATCTTAATGTTAGTAAACTGTTGAGACTAGACCTTTATGTAAGAGATGCAAGTGTAATCTTCATTGAATCAAATTGTGTAAATGATATTAAGTGTTAATACCTCTTTACAACTCTTGGAAAGGGCCCTAAGAAAATTCTGCCTGATCATGGAAAACAAAATACCTTTTCATGTATGAGAATATTATCGAGTCAGAATGGTATGGGAAAAAAACATGCCATTTTTGCACCACAACTAACTGATTTCGCAAAATCATAATGCAAATCACCATATATTCACCAATGTATGACAACTAAGATTCCTACAAATGCAACGAGCATTATGAACTTTTGTGTACTTCGATTTGATAACTATTCCAATGACCTTATGTCATTCTTATGCAAGGCATAGCTAACAAAAGGAATTGTCATCAGAGAATTTGTTTTCAGGATGAATTTTGATGGTGAAAAAATGTATCATCACAGGATTACAAAAAGAGAAAATTTGGGTTTCTGAGCTTCCGTATGCTCATTAAGAATTACAACAGAATATTCTGATCGCTTCGTACCTTTCTTTCTCATATTTTAACTTGGCCTCATCTGTTATAGACTTGACTTCTGTAGCCACACTGCAATGAAAATGGTGAGTTGCCTCTATTAAAGCGCAGCACATTATTACATATTTAGCAACAGAAATATGCTTATTTAGTTGATCCACACTTGCTTCCTTATTGGCAACAATAATCGTTAGGTTCCACAGTACAATTAGAAACGCAAGGATTGCGCACAAAAAATATATTTTGCTTTTGACTACAAATCTTGTATCCAAGATTAGCTTTATAACAAAACAGAGAAGGAGAATGGACATACAAGAGAATATTTAATCACTAATAAGTGACCAATATGGCTGATATGTTTGCAAAATTCACTTCAACACGTCACCAGTGCCACAAGCTTAAGCCTGAGCTATCAACAAGGAGATGCTATTGAAAAGCGTTTGTTATGTATACATCGAGCTATGTGACTCCAGAAATACAGCAAGAAACAAAGTTATTTAACTCAATTAAATCATCAGACACCTGATAATCTTTACTAGCACGAGTTGATGGAAGTTACGAAGGAAACCTAAAATTCAGGATAACATCCAGTGGACAAGTGATGGCAATAAGCTTACTAATGAAAATTCAGATCTGAAACACCACCCATAAAAGATCTGGAGGAGGAGCCATCACAGGATTAATATAGCACAAGAAATAAACATTGAAATCATCCGTGTATACCTTCCTAAGAACTAGCCAAAACTTGAAGGGGAGAAACTACCTCGTGATGGTCTCCTCATTCTTCCTTTTCTCATCCATTTGTGCTTTATCCCTAATCTGCTGCAGCGCCGATATTATCCCCCTAATATCGCTGTATATGGAAAAATCCCATCGCAAAACATACATGAATCAAAAATCATATAACCGACATTGATGACAAGAAGAGAAGATTCAATGTCTCACCTGGAGAGATCGAGATCAATATCAAGATCATCTTCTTCTCGCCTTTTTTTCTCCAATCCGAGTGCTTCACTGTTCTTCCCTCTTCGCTTGGCGCTTTGCTTTGCCGATGACATTGAAGGTTGAAATCTTCTTCCGACGCTGGATTAGTGATTGTCGAGATCGCAGATCTGAGAGATCAAGCAGAGAACTCCGGCCTATGGAGATGAATCGGAGATTTGAGACCCTAATCCGTTCCGGAGGAGGCGATCGGGAATGGACTGGCAGAGATGGCGCTGAGGTTCAGACTTCGTACTTCGACTCTTTGGCGCTCGATTTCAAATAAAGAACAGTCAAAAGTCTGCACATCATTTATACACGCCTCAGTTTTTTTTTTTTTTTTTTTTTTTTTTTATAATTCTACACGGCTCAGGTATTAACCTTTAGGTCAACTCCTCAAGGGCGAATGGATTATTTTGGGAATTTACTGACAAGTTTCCATTGTTTCAATAATTATATTTTAATTTATATATTTTAAAATCTTCCCTTTAAATTTCTATTAATTTTTAAAATCTTTCACTTAAATTTAATCATTTTTATAATCCTTCATTTATTTAGATATAAAAATAATTTTATATTAAAAATTATTATAAGAAATTACATTAAAATTTTATTTTAAAAGTTACTTATTTTAAATGGGCCTAAGTAAAGTATTATACATAATCATAAAGATCTAATTAGGAATATTAACTTATTTTAGAAGCTCAAATATGAAAAATTTAAAATTAATTTGTAAAATATTATGCTATAACTTCAAAAATATGAATGTAATTTATCTCTTTTATATTAAAATTTGTACAACAAGTGCTGAAAGTTACATATTATTTTTTTTAATAAATATTTTTAATCGAAAATATACTCAAAATGATGAAGGGACTAAACAAATCATTATTTCATTAAGTTTGAGCTTAAAATACCTCAAATATTTTTAAAAATAATAATACTATATATTTATTTTAAAAATAAATTTAAATATTAAAAATTAATTTTATATATTTATATAAATTTTTATTTTAAAAATCAATTATTTGTCATATATTACACGTATTATAATAAAAATTAATTTTATTTTTCATTCAACTGTAAAATAACTCAATTTTATTTTATAATATTAAAACAAATTTTTTCCTCAATTATTTTAATTATCTATATACTTTAGTCAAACGAAGGTAAGAATCGCTCTTTTATTGGAGAAATTATTGGGTTCAGATGGCGCACCGTTCGGAAGCCAATTAGAGGGCGCCACATGTGCCATACAGCTGGGTCCAGATACACGTGGCGCCGTCTAATTGGGCGTCCGAACAGTCCGCATCTAATAATTTTTCCTTTTATTGAGCAACATTTCTCAAATTATTTATCTAATTTCTACCTGGCCACCGAATCTTCTTCAAGCGCTAACCTCTGTGGCACGTGCGCCTCCACCCTGGTCTCGTTTTGTCTAAAGGGTCGGAAGTGGTCGCCGGCAAGCAAGAACCAAGAAGTCGATCTGCACCTCTCGTTGCTAGCTTTCAGTTCGTCGATGGAGGGGGATGAGCGGGCAAGAATGGTAGACCTGCGATCGGATTCTGCCATGTGCCGCCGAATCGGTCTTGCTATCTTGGACTTCCTCAAGTCCGGTAAGGATTTCTTCCCTTTCTTCGTTTATGGAACTTCGTGCTAATTCAGCTCGCCGTGGTTACCTGCTTATTACCATATAATTGCTTATAAGACTACAATCTCATTATTGAAGGAAAGCAAGTAGGGTTTGTTCTGATGGAGATTATGTAGAAATTGGTTTTTATGTTGCTTTTGTTTTGATGTAATGCAAATTTTATGAAAATCTTGATTAATTCTGAGACAACTGTTATGGAGAATATGATTCCTTTCATGTCAAAATTACTCAAGAGCCAGATTCCCAGAATCAACTGACAACATTCGTATGCTAGCGCTCAGAGGCTATATTTTGATTTCACCATAGTGGGATTTTTCCAATTTGCCCGAATGAGCAAATAGACCAATGAGATTTTGAAAATTGGCGTGCATGGGGTCTTCGGATGCTTAGTTGTCAGTTGTCACATGATTTCCCAAATTGCTCGATCGCTAGAATTGTCTGAACTTCACCACATCAGACACTTTTTGCGGGCATTTGAATTCACCTGAACTACCAAATTGGCCAACAATCCACATGAATCTAATTGAACGGTCCAATCTTCTCCATAAAGTTCTAGGATGTTTTGGGCTATAAAGGGAGATCTTAGGGTTGGTCTTGGGGAGTTTTAAAGATGATGATGATGGTTACAAGGGATTTAGAGTTTTTTTAAAGTGTTTGCAGGTTATTCAAAGCTAGACTTGGTACAAAGGGAGAGTTTTGAGGTGACAAATCCCACAGGTTTGACGCATGATTGAGGCGATCAGTTGTAGGGTTTGAGTCATCTATCTTTTTTTTTAATTTATTTTCATTATGTTGCCTTAGCTAATCTCGTCATTTACTTTGTTTTCTTCTGTTTAGTCTTGTATAGTAGTCAAACTTGGTGTGATATTTAAGTTATTGCATGAGAACTTTCTGATTTACATATCATGTCATTTTGATGTTTCATTTGTTAAGAATCTATTCATTTAATTGAAATCAAGCATTCCTACACTATCATTTCCATTGAGCCCTTGCAGTTCTCAAAAAAATATCAGCACTCTCTTTTCCTATATCATAATGGTATCAGAGTATGGTGAAGGCTTTTATGTCGTAGGTGATGCTTGTATTGAAACTCCTATGTCTCGTTGTGTGCTTTTAACTTGCAACCTGCATATTAGACAAAATGCCTTAATCACATTCTTTCCACATTGAAACACTAAAATATTCTCGACACTAGCCTTTCTACCCCATAAACCTTTACTGTTCTTGTCCACTCCATTTTTCCCTTCAAGTTTACTGCTTAACTTGCCTACCGAGCATTTGACAAAAATGCCTTGGTCAATTCCCACCCACTTAAGGCACTCGAAATTATTCTTCTATTTAGCCTTTTCAACCCCATACATGACACTGTTAATCTATTTAGTACCCCATCCTCACTACCATCGGTGATATCATCTCCATTCCGTAATACACATTTCTACCCCATAAACCTTTACTGTTCTTGTCCACTCCATTTTTCCCTTCAAGTTTACTTTTCCTTAACCTACCTACCGAGCATTTGACAAAAATGCCTTGGTCAATTCCCACCCACTTGAGGCACTCAAAATTATTCTTCTATTTAGCCTTTTCAACCCCATACATGACACTGTAATCTATTTAGTACCCCATCCTCACTATCATCAGTGATATCATCTCCATTCCGTAATACACATTCATCAAATCTTACATTCGATTGAGGAAATGTGACCCCTCTACCACTATGGTGTTTATTTCTTCATTAGTGACTCATCCCCTTTGCTTCACCTGTGCTATCTCTAGCATGATCCACCATATTTACTTGAGAGGGACGGCTCAATGAAGTGAGGAATTCATCTTTTGGCAGTGCACGACTTGTGATACATTGCTCTACTTGGACCTTGATGAGATTTCGTTTACATCTTATCAACAAAATTGCTTTGTTAGTAATATAGCATATTTTAATGGCAGACTCTAGCTCTAGTCCTGTCATCATAGAGCACATCCATTCACAGACTTCCTACTTTCTTGTTCTAGTGGTTGATGATTTAATTGCACTTAATATCTTTTATACTCATTTCAAGTGCAATGACAAATCTACCAAGTTATTGATCGGGGATTGAAGTCGATCCCACCACATTTTCATTTGAGCACTTGAAATGGCTAAAACTTAACCCTAGTGTTATTTATGCCTTAGGTTATTTTTAATCAGGATGAAGGTAAGCTTTGATGTGATATTTTTATTTTGAGATTTATAAAAGATTTGAAATAAAGCTAATTATATTTCAAAAGGTGTCTAGGATATGAAATTAAGTTAATTTTTTATTTTAAAATTTATGTTGGATATGAAATAAAGTTAATTTTAATGTTGTGTTTATATAGGATTTAAAATATTATTAATTTAATATTAAATTTTATGCATGATGTGACTTATAAGATTAATTTTAACTCATGTTAAGTTACCCGGGCAAACAAATAGACCGGTAGGCTAGTACACACAGACCCTATCATAGCACACTATCCAATAGTTTGATGGTTCAAGTACTTGAATCTTGTGAGGTTCCTATCACCCTTGGGCTCTACTCTACATATTTTCAGTGTGATAACCTTATCTTTAAGTGTGCTCATATTGTTATTGGCTTGACTTGAAGCATGGATACTTCAAGGATGGATCGTGGATGCTTAGGTTTGGAAAACCCATGCTTAAGATTGTGGAGGTTACTAGGCTATGTCATGTCATGACGACTTTTGAGAATAAAATTGTGAGACCAAGTTTGGGCGGAGCAAAGTGGACAATACATTGATGCTATCAGGTTGAGTCATGACAAAAGCACTCACTCCATTCTCTCTGATTTTATCAGTACCTGTTTTCTTTGTGCTAGCAAGTAGCAACCAATCAGTCTAGCAACTCATGATCTATGCTAGAACTAAAACTTGATTGATCTAATTGATTTTCTTTTTTCCTCCATGTTTTCTACCTAAACTCATGCATACAAATAATTTCTCCATTGTTTTATATTGAATGATTGAAAATTGTTACTTGAGATAAAGGAAAAGAAACAAGTTGAGTTTAAAAATATTTTTTATTGTTAAAGTTTTGAGACGTTTACATACATACCCATCAATTTTTTTTCAATAGCATATTAAACTCCTTATTTTTTTAATTTACGACTTAACCCTCCAAATCTTTTAAAAATAATATATTTAGGCTTTTTTCAAGATTTTTTAAATATTTTTTTGGTAATTATGATTATTTTGCTGCTTATTACCAATAACATATATATATAATTTTATAAATATGTTTGTGAATACATGTATGTCACTAGTTTTCATTTTTAGAAAATTTAGATGATTAAATTATAAAATAAAAGAATAGGGGGGGGGGGGGTTAAATATGTAATTGAAGAAATGCTAAGGGGTATGTAAGTAAATGCCCCTAAATATTTTAAGCTCTGGTTTTTGGTCTCTAAATTTCTTTCATGTCTTTAGAACAGTTGAACCTGCCCCTGGTGTTGATCTCGAAGGTCTTGATGTTGCAAGAGATTGCTTGGAAGAGGTATTTAAGCTAAGTCAATCTTCAGTTGATGAGAGGCCCAAACCTGGCTTCTTGATCAACTTATTCAGTGCTGAGAAAGCTAATGGACTGAGTAGTACCGCTGTAGACATGGACTCTGCACAAGTACAAAAAGCATTATGTATAAGCACACTCTCTCAGGATATTAATAATCACAACGTTTTGCCATTAAGTGTATGTTTCTCTTTCTTCTACCATCTTGTGGCTGTCATTGTCATTAATAAATTCTGGATTTTATGTGTTTGAACTATTCTGTTACAAAACCTATTCTATGTTTTTAATTGAAATCTACTTTTTCAATCACAGTGATTTGCAAAATATTTTCATTGATTTTTATTGTTAAAAAGAGATACATAACGCATCACTAAGCATATGTTTATTTTTTGCCATCATGTCCGTTGTCACACATTGCTATGTCTATGAACAGTAAATCTCTAAAGATTGGCATCATCAAAAATAATTTCTTTGCCCCTTAAAATTACTTTTACCTTATGTTATCACTAGCCAACTTCCATTTTCCTCAACAATGATCTCCAATTACTGTCATTTACTTTTCTTGAATGGGTAATTGGCTATGATACTTATAAATCTATCAACAGGTACAGTTCATATTCATTATCTACAGCCCATGATGACCTTGATGTCCATAGTCATTTTTTATTTCAACGTGGACACTATAATGCCAGCATGTTATGCTCATTTCGCTAGCATAGGTTGCGGGATCTTGATACCATTGCTATGGTCTTATGGCATTGAAATATCCAATAATGAAACTCTTTTCTAACCTTTTTGACTTCTGAATTGGTCTGACTGTAGTGAAATCCCATGGACAAAACCCTTTTTCTGACATTTTTAACTTCTGAAATAAATCTAATGGACTGTAAATGGAGCATAATTTCGTAAATTTACACACGATTGAGGTATTAAAACAAGAGTTCTTTATGACTCAAGAAAAAAGTCCTTATATTTTTCAAAAAAAAAAAATATGATCTCTTTGGAATTGTAATTTTGCCACACACGTTTCTTCACTGTTGCTGTTTTTGCAAATTTGGAAAATTACAATTGCTTTTCTATCGGCAATTTCAAGGATTGGACATAAATGAGTGTATGGAAAGCTTGAAAGTTTGTGAATTGGTTAAAACTTCAGGTTTAGGAAGCATATATTGGTTCATTTTGAAGCTTATTGCTTTTTATAAAAAATATTCTATTTGTGCTTTTTCGTTTGCTTCATAAGATTCATGAGTGCATTGCCTAGTATTTCGCTGGTTTTATACTTCTTATAAGAAGAAAAGGTGGAATGTTTTTCTGTGCATAATGAACCTTGAAGATCTAATAGCTTTCTGACGTGGAATTTTTCAAATCGGTCAATAATCATTCATATTTGTCATTTTAAAGGCTTTAACGTGGTGAAATTCTTGCAACCTGATTAAAGATTTGCATATTTTTATATATGAATTTTCAGACCAGGATCTTTCTCTGTATTGAGAATTAGGAATTAAAAAGTTTGTCATTCATAATGGCAGTTCAACACCTTGCAATGTTGTAATAAAAGTCATATTAGCAAGGCTTTCAATATGCACTTTATTGATGGTTTCTATTGTTCTGAAGTCCACAATTAACTCTCACTTTTACTACTGGGAACACAGTCTTTATAGTTTCCGTTTCTGGAAGTCAGTATTGGCAATTTGTTGGTTTTACATCCATTTCTTCTTTTCAGCATGGAAACAAGGCTGCAAACCAACAAGTCTCAGGTACAGAGCCTTATAATCTCTGAATATCGTTAATTGACATTAAATTATGTTAGGTGAATTAGCATAGGAGAGCTCAAGTTAGGCCCAATATACAATTGATGAATACCTCTTAATCCAAAAGCCTAGGCCAATGGGTAAGGATCTTCAATTGTATCTTAATGCCATAACTTGTATTGAATATCCAATGTGAGACAATTTTTCATGTGTATCCCAATAAATCTCACCTCACATTAGAATTCATCATACTGAATCTTTCCCCATTTAGTGAATCATTCAAGTGTATGCATCTCAAGAGCCCACTCAATACCTTGAGGCATGGTGGGAGTCACTCGCTCTTGTAATTTTCAACTATGGTAGATGGCACGAGACCCATGGGAGCACAATCAGCATAAACCAGTTGATCCATAGAAGACCCAATCGAACCATCAGCTCTGATACCAATTGTTAGAAGAATTAGCGTAGGGGAGCCCAAGTTAGGCCCAATATACGATTGATGAATACCTCTTAACCCAAAAACCTAAGGCAATGGGTAAGGATCTTCAATTATATTTTAACACCACAACTTGTATTAAATATTTAATATGGGATAATTTTTCATGTATATCCCAACTAACTGCTTTGTCACAAGCCTGTATTTTATGACCCAAAATACCAAAGTTTGCCCAACTGTTCTTTCGTCAATTGATGAATCAATTAAATCTGCCCTTCCATAGTATTATATTGCATATGCATGTGTTTCTAATTTGTTTTGTTCAAAGGGTTGAGATGATTGTTGGGCTTTGCAGTCAAAATCTTTTCTATATTTATGTTCTCACTTACCATGGATCATCGAAGTAAGTGACATATTGTGAATGTTTCTTATAGGTCAAGCTGTACAAATTATTGCACAAGATTATTAAACCTTTAATGCTCCAATTGTGTGGTGGTGGAGATAGAAGATCTAGGTTTGCATGTGTCAAAGTGGACTTGCATCCAATGGTTTGTATGTGTATATTTTAAATCCCACATGATGGGTCATGGACCAACCAAAGGACCCAAAACTAAAGATTTCTACCGAAGTGGACTAGTTTAAAATAAGCCCACCAAACAACCAAACTCAAACCTCGCTTAATATTTTCAGGTTTGGGTTAGCCCGCGTAAGCTTCCTCCTGTCTTGGGTTTGAATAATTAATGACCTACAAATTTTCTGGTTCTTGAGCCTAAAACTTGAAGCTTATCCAAAGAGTACATAATTGATTAGTGTAATTCTAATATCTCAATTTTGTTATGATTTTCAAAATAAACATGAAAAGACTCATTTCTATGCTACATGTACTCATAGATGTTAGGTTTGGAAAAAAACATATTTTATTTGCATCACTAATCATGATATAATATTGGTTGACTTGTATGAACTATAACTGATGTGAAAATAGGAATGTTGAGCCAAACCTTATCAAAACTAGTTAGGGTTTAGGGTATTTGGAGCATTCACATCATATTTTGTCTCAAGCTTAGGTCAAACTAAACCTTCTCAGTTTGGTTCAAGTTATTGTTCCTTATCAACTTACATTTCAGATGGGTTTTGAACTAACTTGCAAATTTTCTCACATAGATCCTTGAGTCTATTACATTAATTTCAAGATAAGGGTGCGACTTTGGGTTAACTAACCCTATTAAAATTTAGGGACATGTAACTGCATACCACCCAAGCTTTGAATATTATCCACATGCCACTATTTTCACAATATTTGAACTATGGGGCTCAATGAATTTGAAAGAGGCTGTAACACTCAAAGATTTAGGTCTTACCTCAGTTACCCATGTGTCATTTACCCTCTTTTTAACTTTTTTCGAAAGAATGATCTTTTCATGCATCCTGTCTAAATCATCATTCCCTCTGTTCTTCCTAGCATTGTTCTGGGATTGCCATCCTCTCTTTCCAATAAACTGAAATGTAAATCAAACAAGGAAAAATGCAGTATCATATTTGAAAGTGTCTGTCTGGTGTAGGATATGGTAGATAACAAAATGAAAAAGAGGAAATTTAGAAATTGAAGGAGAAAGAGAACTGAAAATTTAGAGTTTAAGAAAGAAAAATTGAGTGGGAGGGGTACATGAATATGGCTCAGATGGGAAAAGAACTGTGACGAAGATGATTCTCAGTCCTTGTAAGAGTAGAGAGTGAATAAATTTGTTTGTGATGGAGTCTGGTGACGATAAATCTCTTTAGAAGGACTAGTAAAGTCAGACAAGTGTTGAGATTTGTCAAAATAAAATAAAAGGTTTCATCTATTGATGATGTAGAAGATGACCCGTATGCTTTTTCATATGCCTTTGTTATTGTTAATAAGTTAAAGTTCATCATAGTTAAAATCCAACTAAGTGTGCTTAATTTTGGATAGTTTCTTAGCAGTCCAATAAATTTAAGGTTGTGTGCTTATTGTTAAGTCAGGTGTGTTATGTACTTATGTTTCAATAACATGTGTACGCTATCAAATTGCGGTAGAGGAGAGCTTTTCAGAGAGGATGGTGCTTGTTCGTGTGGGGCCTCTAGGTCTCGCATAACTATTCAACATTGTACCTTCAAAAAAAACTATTCAACATTATATTATTAATTTTTCTTGAATTGACCCTTAATTATCATAAATATTGTTCTAGAATGATCCTTGTTAATGTTACCTCAACAATCTAGTTATGATATCGTGCCTTAACTATGAAGTTGGGAGATCATCTTCACCATTGCTTTAAAAAATGTGCAATTGTTCTCTTGCCGTAGTTACTGATACTTTTTAAGTTTGCAAAAGTGCCCTTATTGCTGGCATCCTTGAATAGCTGCAAGTCTCGTGTCTCTAATTTTTGGTCACTATGTTGGAGATTCAAGAGATGAGCTGTTTGTGGTTCTGTGTTGCACTAGACAAAATAATTTTTTTGTCAACATCAGTTGGTGAAACTGAGGACCTTTCATCTTCACATTTGACTTAGAAAAAGTGCACGTCCTCTTACCATAGTTACTGATATTTTTTTACTTTGCAAAAGTTTTCTTATTGCTTGCTTCCTTGAATTGCCGCCAAGTCTTGTGTCTCTGATTTTTGGCCACTGTGTAGGAGATTCAAGAGATGAACTATTTGTTAAGTTCTATGCTGCACTAGACAAAATCAATTTTTTCTCAACATCAGTTGGTGAAACTGAGGATCCTTTAATGGTAGCAAAAGCAACAGAACTATTTTATGCTGCACTAGATGTAAGTTATTCTATTATCCTTTGAAATGTGCTAGTCTGCTTTTTCTAATTGGTTGTTAAGGTCATTTTTATGTTTGGTTAAGGCAATATGCATTGATACTATGTTGTCCAGTAATTCTCACTGTACTGCTTTTGTACAATATCACATTTGAATAACATTAACATTATTTTCCTAGTTTTCTATGATCTTTTAGATTGGGTATGATGTCATCTAGCAAATCTGTTGATCTTATTTTTCAGGAATAATTGGGTTTGCCTGCCGTAAGCAAAACATTTATGTGCATGATTTCTGCGTTTGTCTTCTTTAAGATGTCAAACTTAAAAAATTCATTGCTTGGTGTTATAATTTTAATTTGTGCATTTGGTTTTTGTACACTTAACGCATCATATATTGTCAGGATATTGAAAATTCCCAAGACATAATGAACCTTGTAAACCTTGCTGAGCATTTCAAACTGAAAGGTATGTGATCAAAAAATTATCTAACTGTGTTTTACATCTCATACTTCATTTAAATGACTCTTTGGTATCTTCTTAAGCATTCTTTTTCCTCCAACTAAACAGAGCCTTTGGTATCTTCTTAAGCAATCTTTTTTTATGGTAATGGACGGCTGCATGACAAACTATACACCATAATTTAAAAAACTGTCGTCTTCTTAAGCATTCTTCTTTATTATAATGTCCTTAGGCTGAGCAACAAACTACTAAGCTTATGTGGTTCATGGACTTGCCTCGACAGCGCATATTGGTTAGTTTTGAGAAGTTTTTTACTATATGTTGAGATTATTGGCATGAGAATTTGGAAAAAGAACTGCATATCTCTTTTGTTTTTTTATTCTTTTTGGACTGTTTTTGATGTGGGACTGATGAATGATGATGCAATTTAGAGATCAGCAAATTTTATATTGTAGAATATCCACAAATTAATACTAAAATATCATAATTCAATTTTGTAATGACTGAGAAATTAACTAAACCTGCAAAAATCAATTTCTTTTAAAATTTTAAATAAATTAGATCGAAGGTAATTGAAAAATTACCAACTCAGATTAAGGCGCAATTCGGTTTTCAACAAATCAGAAGCGGAAAACAGGATTATAGAATCTCACAATATCTAACCAACAATAATTAAATTACTTTCAATAACGATGAGTCGCACAGGCGAAATAAATTCGAACAAATCTCAAGCGAGCATAAAGATCTAAAATTATTCGATTTAATCAGGTTAAAGATTGCTGAAGTTCATACCTGAGTCAGGGAATTCAAGGACCATGGTGTATTTTTTCAAAAATTAGAGCTCGAGCAGCGACATGACGGGTGCGGCGCATGCGGTCGAGCGCACGCGGCGAGTGGGTGCAGCGAGCGATCGTGGCGCTGCGAGCGGTTTCAACGCGGCGCACGGGCATTGGTGCACGAGGCGCTGGCGTGAGTCGTAGCGAGCGAGCGCTGCGAACGGTTGGTGCACTGCAAGCGAGCTCCAGGCGTAGCGAGCGGGCACGCACTGCGCGGACGTTGGGGAGGCGCGGTGAGCAGGCGTAGGACTCGATGAGCAGACCTGGCACGCGGTCGCAGCACATGGGCCCAGGTGCACGACTGCGTGAGGCCCGAGACTCAGTGCGCAGGCACGTGGCACTGGTGCAAGTGCGCAGGGTCGGCGTGCGAGCACTGGATGCAGGCGCACGAGTCGATGAGCTGAATGCAGACACATGAGACGGCGAGCCAAACTCGTGTGCACGGACTGGTGAGTTGGAGTAGGTGCACGAGCCGATTAGTTAATTGCAGGTGCACGGACTAGCAAAGCAGGCGAATAGAATCAAACTCGGGGGGACGAGCTTGAGCAAGTGGAGTTTAGAGATTCTCACCCAAGCCCCAAACTTTTTCCTATTCGAGATATCGATTCATTCCAGAATCAACAGTCCCAAGGGAGAAGACAAATATTATTCATTCAGCATTTGAAAATTAAGAATAACAAGGAGACGTTTATATAAATCTTCATATAAATTGGCTCAATAAAGAAAAATACATAATGTAATATTTTTCTCACACAAATGAGAAAATACCAAATAACATGCCTAAAATAACGATCACAGAAATAGAAATAACTAATACAGAACAAATACAGGAAATAGAATCAGTTCAAAATAGAATCTCCAATCAATCAGAATGAATAGGGTGATTTTCAATCCACTAAATCAGCAATCTACAGCATCCATCTTTCCAGATCCATCCTAATAGTCAGTCGATCTAGATCGAAGCAGTGTAGCTAGATCTCAACCGTCAACGATAAATTCTGCCCGAAATAAATCGACAGTCGATCTTAGTGTCCCCACCAGTTTTGGTTGCATACATTGAAATGATTTTGTTGTACTGTGTTTAACTAGATGGTCACATGTTCTCCTGAGTGAAAATCTGAATTCAAAAACAACTCGTTGAATTTCTTTTGCTTATTGATCGCGTAAAACAAATAATACTTTCTATTGAGCTTTTTCTCAGTGTTTCCACTTGATGCGTATGTCATCTGTCCAATATATAGTTGGGAAGTGTATGATATTGAAATCTATGACATCGTGCCAAGTGAACTAATAATATAATTTTCAGTGGTATTGATTCATTCTTTGGCTGTGCAAGTGTGCCATTTTGATTTGATCATCAGGCAATCAATTCTTTGAGTTCTTAATTGGATACTTGTACTAGCATTCTGCAACAAGAATGGTGAGCACTCCTTGGAGTATGTTTTACTAGTTGGTTACGTATGCTCCTGAATTAAAATGAATTTGGATTCTAGAAATCTGTATAATCATTGAGTTATTTTTCTCAATGATCTTATTAGGACAATTAAAATAATCTTTTAATTTTTACTACCATTTTCTCAATGCTTATACTTGATGCATAATTCTATGAGTCCAGTAATTGTAACCAAATTTGTTCAAATTGAGTTATGGATATATATAAATGGATAATGCAAAATACTGAAATCAGTGGCATTGTGTACCAATTGCCCTTTAGAGATAGTTGATTTTGTATTTATGCAAGTGTTGCGATTTTGACTGGTTCATCAGGTAATCAATCCTTGAAGTTGAAGAATTACTCTGAAGCTGTTGATCTTTATACTTTTGCTATAGCCCTCTGCGAGAAGAATGCTGTTTACTACTGTAACAGGTGTGACACGGTGCAATGCATTTGGCATTTGAAAACATGTTTGTGTTCTGAAAATTTATACTTGATTTTCATAGTTTTGTCGTATACAATATCCGTGTTATTATGGAATTAGAATCATGAAAATTGGCAGAATGACAATGAAAGATGTTTTCCAAATATGTTTTCGTTACTTGCAATCTGTTTTCTTTCTAGTACTATTTCTCTGGTGAAATTAGACTTTGTAGATATGAATCATAGTAAAAAACAAGATGGCATGTTGTAGACAAAAAATGTTCAACTCAAGACTACAGAAAGAGTACTCCTCGTTAGGGAACAATTGTATTGGATTGAACAGTTGTACTGGATTATTTAGATTGCTGTATATTTGTTTATTCTGACCTAGGTTTTGGGTGGACAGTCGAATTGATGCTTAAATACATCTTCTGAGATGTACCTATATTTGTTTGTACTAAATTTTCATGATTATGTACGTGCTTTTTGTAGAATATTATTGGATTGATGTGTTCTAATGCAACTTCTCAGGGCTGCTGCTTACACTCAGATGGAGAAATATACTGAAGCAATTACTGATTGTTTGAAGTCGATCGAAATTGATCCCGATTATAGTAAGGCATTTAGTCGTCTCGGCCTAGCTTATTACAATCAAGGGAACTATTTTGAAGCTTTAGAGAAAGGTTTCCTGAAAGGTGACTGTCTTTTCTTTGACTGGCTGTTGTTTTGCTGATTGGAGATTAACCTGATAAAATACCAAGTTTTTTGCTATGACAACCATCTTTTGTTCATTGACGTCACTGGTGCGAAAAAAATTCTGCAAAAGTTTTCTTCACACAGACTTGCTACTTGAGAGTGAAAGGGCTCTTTCACTTATTTATTTTGCAATTTACTTTCATACTTTTAGCTTCTTTCTCATTTCTATTTGGTTATAGAAGCTTTCATTTTCGTGCTTATCCTAATTGTGGGTTCAGTTTATGCATGGCGAAGAGCGTTGGAATGGTCGTAACTAAATATTTATAAAGTTGTTTTAGACATACAGAATTTAATTAGTGCTACCTTGTCTTATATGATGATTTTTGCTTTTTTTTATAGTCGGTAGCCCACCCTCTACTCTTTTCATCCACTTTGGTTGGATTTGCATCCATGCATTTCTGCATTGAACTACTAGGAGATGGCTATTTACTATTTAAAATTGAACTCATACTCCTCCTTTTGCTTTTTTATTTCATTTCTATTCCCATTCTCTTTTGCAATGTGCACTAATTATGACTTCTAATAGGTAACATCTATATCTCCATTCATCTGCTTGATTTTGCTTTTTTCCTCCACCTTAATTCTTGTATGAGCCCAATCCAGTAAAAATGTGATGCAGGATGGAAATGCTAATGATATCTTATAATTTAAAACTAGTGGTATTAATTGGCAAATTAGTTAGATTACGCTCAAAATATTTTCTAATAAAAGAGTAGCTATAGGTTTTGGGATGAATCGAGTAGGAACGTTATCAGAAGCAACAATGTTTTATTTGATAAAAGCACTGTTTACAAGTCTAAGCATAAAGCTAGCTATATACCAAAAAAGGCAAGAGGGATTGAGCTAGAGAATAGTTTAGAAGTAGCCTGAGGGAGGGATTTTGAGCCTATTACTATTGATTCTGAAGATGAATATGGAGCAATAATAACTACTTTAGCACTCACTTTGAGAAGATTTAGTAGTTGAAGACCTTTTCACAGACATTCTCCATCTTTGTATTATCTGCTTTTGATTAATTCTGGAAAGCCTTGGTGTCATGAGGTAAAGCAGATAAAAGTTTTTGTTCAGTGGAAGTTGTCTATAGATAACTCACTAGTGAAAAACAGAGCTTGGAAGTCGTCTCCAGTAGTAGAAGGTAAGAGAGCCCTAAAGAATAAATGGGAGTATAAGATCAAAGAAAAGGCAAATGGTTACGAGAGGTACAAGGCACTATTGATGATGAAAGGTACAAGGCACTATTGATGATGAAAGGTATTCCTCAGAAAGGTATTAATTATGCTAAATTAGTTTTATCTACGTTCACATTGACTACCATTATAGCTGTGTTGAGTACTATTGTTGCGAGAAACTTGTACCTGAAGCAGTTTATGATGAAAGCTGCATGTTTTCATGGTGATTTGGAGGACATCTACGTAGTGTTGTTGAAGGTTTTTCTGATATTTGACAAAGAAAACTTGGCGTGCATGAGATCAAATATTGCTTGTGTAGTGAGAGTTATAAGCAGATTTATGACATGCTTATGCTTAGTGGATTGGAAAGATGTCAAATGGTTGCTCAGATATTTCAGAAACATTGTTGAGATGGCATTATGCTATAAGAGAAATAAGATCATCCTGGAAAATTATGTAGATGTGGATTTTGGCAAAAATCTAGGTTACAAGAAGAGTACCTCAGAGTTAGCCTTTACTCTTAGAGAGTGCTATCAGTTGGATGTCCAGGCTTCAGAAATGAATTGTGTTATCAACTGCAGAGATTGAACAGATGGCTATCTCAGAGTTTGGGGTTATGTTGTGGTTTTGGAATTTTCTAAAGGAAGTAGGTAAGGAACATAATTAGCTGTATTATATTTAGTGGCCATCGGAGTACTATTTGTTTAGCTTGTAATCCAGTGTTTCATTTAAAGACAAAACACATGCAACTGAAGCATCATTATATTAATGGTTTGATTGATGATGGGACGCTGTCACTGGTGAAGATCCTTGGTACAAAGAACCCAACCAATATACTTACTAAGGTGGTCTCTACAGGAAATTAAGGCTATGTAGTGCCTCAGTTGGCCTCCATGCTGATTGATAAGAGGTGATGTCGCATTAGAGATGAAGATGAAAATTACTGAAGAAGTTGGCCACACAAGGATGAGTAATAGTGACGTATGTCAACGATCAAGTTTTCTAGTGGGAGATTGATGGGAATGTGGAGTCTAAATCTTTTACAGCATGAAAATTGAAAACTATGAAATATATAATCTTATTTAGGAACATTTGGCATAATAGGCATTTGTTATAAGGTTTTTGCATCTATTATGAGGTTTCTGCTTTTGTTTTAACGTTTTTATGAGGTTTTCGCATTTGTTATGAGGTTTCCCAATAAACACCTTATGTATGTCCAATCTTAATTAATTTTGATTATGGTGGGCTATTTTAGGATTTTTGAGGGTGAGATTGTGATTTCTTTGTATTCTTTCTGGAGATTCTTTGAAAAATAGTAAAAATTCTCTGGTGCAGCCATATTTTTTCCCCGGATTTGGAGTTTTCCACGGATTTGGAGTTTTCCACATGAATTTGGTATTCTCTTGTTTCTTCTTCTTTCTTCTGATATTTGCATTAGATTTTCTGCATGGGTTGTGATTTCGTTTAGTTTTTTCGCTTCGTTGTTGTGAGAATTATTCTGGGCTTTGTGTTGCCAAGCAAGATCGTATTCCCAACATGAAGCACAAGCTTATAATCATAACTGCAAGTTGTACTCATCCGGTGGTTGTGATCTTTATGCTACAATATTTTCTGATAGGAACATGATCTGCTTTTTTTTTTTAAATAACCTGCCTTCAATGAGTATCGTCTTTTCGTTTTAGAAAATCCCTTTTTCACGGACATCCTAATATTGCTTTTATTTTTTTGCAGCTTTGCAGTTGGACCCGAATAATGATTATATTAAAGAAAACATTCGGGTATGATTATATTGGAAGCATTGGAGGAAGTTACTTTACTCCCTTTTGTTCCCTTGACAAAAATTATATACATATATGTTTCGGATACCACTATTTTACCTCCCTCTTTGTCCGGTATTAATATGTTTCCTGTTCATATTATAGGCATCTCAACAGAAACTAGAGAGTTCATCTGGTGCTGACCGGGTAATCTTGATCTCTCTGCCTTTTTAAGTCCCATCAATTTCCATTAGTATTCGTTTCAGTGTTTGAGCATGGTGTGTCTGCTTATTAGTTTTCACTTTTGTTTGTTTCTCAGAAATTTTGTCATGGGCAAGATTCAACTGGAAATCAAAGGGGATCAACTACTATCGGCAACTCATTTGGGCCTCCCCCGTTTACCATTGATGGGTCTAACATGTCTCCTGAAATCATCAACTTAGTGAGGAACATGGTCTTCAGTTCTACTCAGGGACGCCATGGCCAAGATAGTTTGGATGGCCTCAATCAATCCCAGGTAAGAAGGTTTGAAATGAAAGCCAGAGTTTCTTCAATATCTCCTGCACATTTTTACCAATGAAACACTGATTTCTATGCTGTAAACTGATATTACACACGCATACACAGATATGCGTATGTACCTATGCATATATGTGTTGGCGAAGCTATACCTTGGGAGAACCCAAGTTTTGCCTAATATACAATTAATGAACACCTATTAATCCAAAAATCTAGGCCGATAGGTAAAGACCACCATCTATATATTAGCATCACAACTTCTTGTTGAATTGCCAATGTAGAACGGTTGCTCATTTGCATTCCCAATAATCACCCCTTGATATGAGTCTATGTATGCTGATTTTCCACAATGGGCTATTTTAACCCATTAAGTGTACGCAAATCAGGAGTCTACTCAACCACCTAGAGCCACAATGGGAATCACCCACTTTGACCTTATTTAGTTCATGGCTCAAAAGAGCCCAACTGATATTTTATTAATATTTCAAATTTATTACAAATTTCAATGATTTTATTTCATACTCAACACAAATTTCAATATTAAAAATCAACTTTATTTCACATCTGCTATAAATAACTCTTTTAGGCCTTTGACATTGAGGATGGCAAATGTGGTTTATGGAAGCTTGTAGCAAAATAAATGACTTTTTTGCTGTGTGCTTCTTTCTCATGTTTATGTCAGGATTGATTTCCTTTACATCTGCACAAATTGGTGTGAACTTTCTTATGTTACTCAGAGTACAAGGACTCATCAGGCACAGGAATCAGCCACTCAAGGAGCATCAGTTATCCCTGAAGCTCCCTTTCCTCCTTTTCCCTTCTCTAATAACATTACAGTTGCTTCTGATCTTCCCAACGTCTTCAATAGGCCCACAGCTGCTGCCCAGGGTCCTCAAGCTCACGCTGGAATGCCTGGCAACAATATGCAAGACAACAATGAGCCTAACATCAATGCGAGCCTGAACTTGGGTCAGACACCGGAGCAAATCATGGATGCTTTCAGGAATTTAGCGCAAACGTTTTCGACGCAGAATGAATCAGAGAGGCCATCTTAAAAGGTTCCATAGCAGCTGCTGCAGTTTAATTTGTTGCATTTTTTTTTTCTTTAGCTCAGATTTTACCTTCCCTTTCTCTATTTTCAGTTAAGCGTGAAAAGCTAATAAATGCTTGTTAGCTCTTGTTGTGAAAGATCATAGATAGTGTTTTTAGTTCCTTAGAACTTTCTACTCTTTTTATGGAATATTGAGAGGAAAATGCATAATAAATGACTAAGATTCTCATAGTTTCCTTGTTCGAATTTCCAACTTCATATAGTTTTTTTTTAATATTATGAACTAAATATTAGTTAGCCTTGTTAGAGGCATGCATTATCAGTGAATCATCGTTGAAATTGCAAGTTTATATTGATGAACTTTGATATGTTACATCTTTTTTTATCAAGTTCATCAAACCCTGATTGTTTTAATAGAGAGAAAGAGATGAATTTTGATATCATTTGCTCGGCAAAACATCTATAAAGATGTTAAGTTCTCTATATTTTAAGGCTATGATTTTAAATTCTGTAAAGAGCTGCTCGTTAACCAATGATTGTTTTGCTTGAATACATATGTGAAAAAAAAAATGTATAAGCTATATAAAATGACTTCTAAAATTGGAAATCATTCATCATTTTTACTAAATTAATAAGCAAACTCTATTTTGAGAATCAGTGCTTCGTGTGAACTAGTATTGATTAGTTCTAGACTGGACACGGATATCCACTTTATGAGAATTGATTCGATCCATTGTTGGAAAAGGCGTCAATCTGGTGTTGTTGGGAGTCAGTAAATGGTGTGCCGACTTGGATTCGAACTAAATCGATTAATTCAGTTCAGTTTTAACTCGGTTTGGTTCGGATCGGTTCTATTGTTCGGATAAATTAGAATCGAACCAAACCGAATTAATTGTATCCATTAGGTGGGCCCTTTCCCAATCCGCCGGTCCACTGTAGGGCTGGTTACCGGACCGGACCGGTTCCGGTCCAGTTGGACCTGGAACCGGTCCGGTCCGGTTCCGGAACCGGTCCGGTCCGGTTCCGGAACCGGTTTGGTGGACTTGGATCCGGTCCGAGTCCGGTCCGGATCCAGATATTATTGGGTCGGGTCGGGTCAATCGGATAAATAAATTAAAAATATATTTATTTATATATTTTATAAAAAAAAGATATATTTTGTAATATTTCTGACAAAATTAACATAAAAAATCTAAGAAATTTTATTAATATTAACAAAAAAATTTACAAATATTTTACACAAAAAATTTATTCGTCGTAATTACAAAGAATTTTTCTCGAGTACTCCTCCTCTTCTTCTGAACTTTGTGTTAAATTATATTTATTTATTTTTTGGTATGGGCTATAAAATGTAGGTTTTATTAGTATTTAAATTCTAGAACAAGTTTTTTTCATTAAAACTTAAAATAGAAATTTTGTGAAAATAAAGGATTCTGTCTATAATGATATTCAAGTACCACGAAAAGTACCTTAATATTTTAAGCCCTTGTTGTTATAAATAATTAATTTTGATTCTTTTTATCAAAATATTTTTTACTTTTTTAGCGAATATATTAAGGTCTCTTTTTCTGCATTACTATCGGTTTATTGTTTAAATAAAAAAACTCCCTAACTTACTAATAAAAATAAATGTATTTTATTTATCTTTAGCGTTTTCGTTCCTGAGACTTTGTTAGAATAGTACTTGAGATTTGAATTTGTGAGTTGACAAGTTTTGCGGGAACCAGTGCTTATTAGATGTTGTTAAGTCTTTAAAACAATCT
>KZ451953.1:453631-523973 GCA_002786265.1 Apostasia shenzhenica
CATCTCCACTTGCCTCAGGATCACGTTCCGCAGATAGATCAAGATCAGGTTCAGAAGTTTCGTCAAAGTTCTCACCGAGTGCAGGAAGACGATCGAGTTCTGTAACGTACTTCGTTCTCACCGAGTGCAGGAAGACGATCGAGTTCTGTAACGTACTTCGGATCTGCATTCCCTCAGCGACTTGAGGAAGAACCGCCAGAGAATCGATGTTGGGAAGCCATTAAAACGTATTTGCAAATTTTTTTCACAGAGTAGAAGAACAGAAATAATTGATGAAAATTGTAGGATTTATCGTTACAAAAATTATGCTATTTATAGAAGTTCAATACTTGTTATAAAGTTTAAAATAACCTTAAAACGGTCATTTGACCGTTGCAATTTACAAACGGTCAAATGACCGTTCAGTTTTTTTTTTAAAAAAAATTATTTTATCTGCTGTAGCGCCCGCGCGGCGCACGCGCCACGCGGGCCGCGGGCGCTGCGCCCAATTATAAAAAAAAAAAAAAATTAACCTGTTCGGTTCCGAACCGGTAATTCGGTTCGGTTCCGAACCGGATAACCGGTTCTGCTTACGCAGAACCAGTCCGGACCGATTCTACGGCCCGGAACCGGTTGGAACCTGTCCGGTTCAACCGGTTCTGGACCGAACCGGTTCTTACTGGACCGGTTCCGGGTCGAACCGGTCCAATAAGCAGCCCTAGTCCACTGTACAACTCTAATTGGATTCCTCCACTTAAAAGGCTATAAAAAGGCTTTCCTTAACTAATAGTTTATCTGAGATATCACATTACTCGGCGATTACTTCGTACCTTCATCACTGCAGAGCAATTCTCCGAAGAACTAACAATAACTATGTTAATTAAATAATGCCAAAAAACTTTACTAGTGTTTTCTTTCTATTTTTTTTTATTATATAAACGAATCTAATTAGTTAATATGCAATAAAAAAAAGGGCAGATCCAAACAATCTTGGCAAAATATTTTACCACAATATACTGATTAATTTAAGATTTTTTTTCTTGATTTCAGTTCCTAAAATTCAAATTAAAAATTGCTGGCAAAATGCTTTTTTTTTTTTTTTGATAGTGGCAAAATGTAATTACCTTCACAAAAAGATTAACAAAATTTCTATATTTATATCAAGGTTGGTTAATTTTGCTACAATATCAGTACTTTCATATTATACTCTTAATTCTTTACGGTGCAATGATCAAAGGGTTATATATAATTTTTGTAAATTTTTTTAACCGATTTTGTTGATAGAGTCAATGCTTTTAACAATTTTTCACTAAACTATGGCTAAATTAACCTAATCTGCTATTAATATAGGTATAAATTAAAAAAAAAAGAATTCTCAAGTTTGGAATTAAAAAAAAAGAATTCTCAAGTTCAAAATTATTGTGTGAAGAGACAAAATCATTATATATATATATATATATATATATTTGAAGTCTGAAATTAAAGTTTGGTGTCGTCCGTTTAGCTAGATTAATTTTAAAATTATACATAAATTTTAACATCAAATTATTGATATTTTAAATTTTATATAAATTTCAACAATAAAATTAACTTTATGCCGCATCTTATACATATCTTAAAACAAAACTAACTTTATTGAATTATTTCTAACTTTTGCATAAGATTCATCACTGATTTAATTGATTTTCTAAAATTAAACAGAAGCATATATATTACGTGAAGAAGCGGCATCCTGCGCCTGGGAGTTCTGCTTCACCAGCTGAACGCTCGCTCAGAATGATCTGCCCAAAGAGCTTCAGCACACGGCGGCCGCCGCTGCTTCCTCCGACCGATTGGGTTGAGACTTCAGATCTCGAAGCAGCAGCAGCAGAATCCTCATGATGAGCATCGTCGGCTCCGTTCAGAAAAATGGAGGAAGCCCGACGAACATCGCTGGGCTCATGAACATCGAACAGCGATAGACACGGCGATGATCTCCTCCTGATCTCGTCGGCGCCCCCAAACCCTGCTGTCGCCGGCGGGAAGAAGAACCCCAGGCTTCCTTCTCCTCCGACATGGTGAGGGAGAAGGCGAGGCCTCTTGCGGGCGTAGAATGCCGGAAGGGAAGACTCGAGGTCCACTTGCCAGGGGCTCGCAGCCTCATCGTCAGGCATGGCTTCTCCCCCTTGCTTATCCCAATTTACCTGCGTATATATATAACGAAAATCAGGGCCGTCCACGTGGAGAGTCAGATTAAGTCCTTTCGGTAATTAGCTAAAATTTTCAAATAATATCATGGTCAAAAAGCTATATATTTCTATTGCATATAAATTTACTATAACACGTCTTAATTTACTCGTTCTTAGTTATTTTACAATCGCTAGGGCTACTCTAGACTATTATCTAATTCCTTTATCTCATCAAAAAATTACTCACATCAATAATGTAATTGAATCAATGTCAATATGTAGTCACTCGAGGAATTACTCCTATCAGTAATGCAATGAAAAAATCTCTAGAGGAATTATTCCCATTAGTAGTATAGTGAGAAAACCTCTATATAATCGCTATATCACAACAATATCAATAGCCCATAATTTTTTTTATTATTTTCAGCATATAGTGCTCGTTTCAATGTCAATATTCTAAAAACTAATCTCATTTGACTAAGATATCTCAACATAATCATGTTATTTTCAATAACCAAATAGTATAACTAATGTGCACGCAATATAAATTTATAGCATGTTACGCAATTATTAAAACATGTAAAGTTTATAAACATAAGCACGTAACAATAATAGAAACAGATATTTAATTAACAAATCGATTACATGAGTTGGTTCTCTCTCATCTTATTTCTAAATTAACCTAATTTTTGAGGTTTTTTTTGTCTAGAGTTTTCAAAAGGACATTATTATATAACGATGCTTTAACAAATCAACGTGTTAGCAACAATAGCGTCGGCAAAAGAAGCCATAACACATTTTTCCAAAAGGTTCTTTCTCCTGATCTAAATGTGAAATTTATTGTCAACAAGAATTACATACTACAACAAAAACATATGTCAGCGTTAGCATCAACGACATGTCAACAGCTGACGTTGATAATTGACATCAACGATAGTTTTTTTTATGGTAGTATTAACGATGTTTTAACATCGATCAAAGAGTTAAATTCTCATATTATTTTTAGCCGTCCAATTATTTATAGAGACGAATGCTACGTACTCTAAACTAATGCTAATTATATATAATGGAGCTAATTATAAGCATTAGTTTAGCCTCAGACGATATTATCAGCACCGCTTTTGCTGACAATAAACCGACGCTAAAAATATTAGCGTCCGCCCAAAAATTAATAACATCGATCGGTTGTTTTTGGCGACACTAATAACCTGTTTCTTTGCGGTGACAGTAGATCATGAATTGGATATTTGAACATTAATTAAAGACCCAAAATAGGGTACCCAAATTAACAAGGTACTTTAATTGTAAGCTTATCATGAGCCAATGATTTTCTCATGTTTGAAAAGTTTGCATAAATCCAATTACTGCAAATGTTGCTGCACAAATAGCTGGAAGCTTAAAACCTAAGATATGAGCTTCGAATTTCGAGTTGCATGGTCCAATGCCTTATTCCAAGCTATTCGATGAAATTGGCCGCGTTTTTAGCTATTCTTAATTAAGGACTCTTTACCGTTTAGTTTTAAAATTAACCAAATTAATCTTCTAGTTTAATTAAGATAAAATGCAAATAAGTCCTTCGGTATTAATAGAAATACTTAATAAAGAATATAGTCTTCAGTTAGTAGGTTATATTGGATATTATGTTCATCTAAAATATTGATATAGCTTTAAAATTAGCCAAACTAATCTACTATTATTCATTGAGTCCCTTTATTAATAATAATGGACCTATTAATTTAAGCATTATCTCAAACTATTGGTATAAATTGGTTAATTTAGAAACTAGAGAGACCTAATTACTTACATATAGCCCCAAACTAGATCATGAACCCAATTTTTCTTAACCCTGCTTTTATTTCTCCCACTGTGATTCTCTCTTTTTTTTCTCTGTCTAACTCATCTCATCTCCTTTTCTACCATCCCGTACTTGCCTAAATCTTCCCCACACCAACTTTCTAGCCCTAATTACTCCATAAATAGTGGCTTACTATGGAACAAAATAAGTTGTAATATTTCATGATATAAATATCAAGGTATTATTTGTTTTAGCTTTTAGAGACTGCATGACTTAAGTATTCTTTGGAAAGTTATTCGTCCTAATACTACTCTAGTCTAAACATACTTTACTAAATTACTATAGAGTTTTCTGTCATTAGCTTTATAATTTTTGTCCAATAGCATCTCTATTATATATTTTGGCATCACACTATTTAGTTATATAGTTCGGTAACTCTCATCTCTTTATAATGTGAGTTAATTCATTCAGTCTGGGTGATTCTAATTAAATCATATAGGCATTACCCTAACAATCACTCCTTGCTTTCTTCCGTCGCAAATTGTTACGTGAGAAGATAATAAATACCTATTCAAATCTTTTTAGTAATAGAATTTTGAATATAAATTAAAATGCACACAAACCCTATTAGAACATGCATACCTTCAGGAGTCGCCAGATCGACCGAGGCCACCGGCCATTCTCCGGTACCACGGCGGCGGAAACCGTCCCGTGGAACAACTTCTTCTTCATCCCAGCGGCCTCGTCTTCGACCACCGCCATCTTCACCCTCAAGCCGGCTCCCCAAGGCACCTCCATGGCCGCCTCCACGCGCTCCTTCTCTACCATGAACTCCGGCAGCCCACCGTTCGGGCAGTACAACACCTCGAACGGCCGGCCCATGTTCGCCTCCCTAATAGCCTCCACCACAGATTGCGACGAGACTCTCCCCATGGTAGTTCTCCGGGCGCGGCGGATGCCGACGAAGAGCTCCCCGGCGGGGCTGCGGATGAAGACCAGGGTGTCGCCGGAGACGAGCTTCTTGCTGTCGGAGAATGTTCTCCAGCCGGTGGTGATAAGGTGGCGGCGCGGGTTTCCCCTGTAGATAAGCCGAAACTTCCACGACCGGCCGCCGACATCCGTCATCGAAACGTCCTGCGCCGGCGGCATCTTGGTGTAATCCAATGATGGAAACACCGATCTGACGCCGGCGATCGGAACAGTTAGCGCGCCGCCGCTGTTGGCGTCGCTTTTCGTTAGGGTTTTGGAGAAAGAAATGACGCGGGATAATTTTGCAGGAGAAGGGGGACGGCGAAGGGAGCTGCCGGCGGGATGGAAGCGGTGGTGGTCGAGAGAGATCTTGGCGTAGATCTCGTCGCTGGTGGGGTGGGCGAGGAGGCAGACTTCGGTGATTTGGCAGAGGTAGAAGGGCTGCAGGCTTCGAAAGGAGGAGAAGTCCGGCAGAGAGGCGGCGTGTTCGGCGTGGCCTTCCGGGAAGTAGTAGAACTGGCCGCCGACCGCCGGCAGTAGATTGGATCTGCCGGCACAGGCGATCCACACGTCGACATCTACAGGCCGGAGGATCTGCAACTGCGCCATGAGCGCAGGGTTTTAGGGTTTTGGAGGGAAGTTGAGCTTCTTGATCTTCTTGATCTTCAAAGAGGCAAAAGATGAAAAGATAATTCTCCTTCTGCGATCAGACGTAATTACGAGAATACCCTCTACATTGTCGGGGATCGCAGGTTTTGCGCTGATAGAACCGAGGCTAAAATGCGTAATTTGTGCTAACAGGCAGATTAAAGCTTAAATATGATTTTAAAAGGAATAATTATTAAAATTAAGAAAGATTAGTATGTCAAACAAACATCCGATAATGACAATAAGGCAACTACATGACGAACGAAAAAGGGAATATGTTTGTTATATATAGATAATTCATAATTTAATTATATATATTATTTATGGTAAATATACTTTAATTTTATTATGTGTCTTTTTATATAAGATAAATTGCACTCAAGACCCTAGTTTGTCCGTGATGCAAAAAAGTCTCGACTTTCTAAAAATATTGTCAATTTAAGCTCTTGATATCATAAAAGTGTCACAATTACAACATGTTATTAATTTTTTAATATTATATTATAAAATTATTTTCAATCATTAATTTTTAAATTTTTCATAATAAAATATCAAAATATAATTTTTTATTTTTATTTTTATTTTTAAATTTTCATATCAAAAAAATAAAAAATAAGAATAATTTAAATTTTTGTTAGATTTTTATTAATTGTAAGGATAAAATATTATAATAGACTTTTAAAATATGTAAATATTCTAAACTAGGTAAAAAAAATTTAAATGTCATATTTTTAATTAAAATAGGCCAATAAAAAAACACAAGATTCTTAAAAAGTAGCCAAAATTATAGCCAATTTTACAATCTCAAAACTCAAGTTAAGATTTTTTGAAAATAAAGATTAATTTACAACACCCTCCAGACCATAAGAATCTAAATATAATTTACCCTTTTATATATATATATATATATATATATATATATTAATGTGAGTAATATTTTGTAACTCTGATAAATGATTTTAAATTTTTTATTTAAGTAAAAAATTTTATGTGGCACCTATTTGATAATAGTGATATTGACAAAAATAAAAATTTTATTTATATAGCATTATTGTAATATTTAAATTTTAATTAGATTTAAAATATTTTAGAGTGATATATTGGGGATATTGAGTGTTACTTTATTAACATAATTGATTTAAAAACTTTTAGCTTCAACCGAAATATAATAAAAATGGTAAAATGTGTGAAGTGGCCAATATTTGATGATATGGTGAGATAATTGCTTATATATGATAGCATCAACTTTTAATTTATTATAATATATATAAGTCTGTGCGGATAGTAATAATTAATAGGGATTTTTACATACATGACATGAAATTTATATGAAATTACGTATTTCACCATTAATTCGTAAATATTACCACTATCACACCATATTCATTTAAATTTTACGCATTTCACATATTTCACATCATATTCTTTGACGGTGAACTCACATTTCTAAATTGGCCTTGATCTTAACTATATTATTAATATATTAATTAAATACTATAAATAAATTAATTTATATAAATAATAATTTAAATATTTATGAATTTATGTATTTTAATTTATTTATCCTATTTAAAATTTTCAATTAGGGTGTCGAATTTAAATCCACATGACTATAATTTTTAATTGAAGTAAGAAAATTGATGTGTTTACAGTAAAAAATAAAAATATATATTAGAATTTAAATATTAATAAATTTATGCATTTCAATTTACATATAATATTATAAAGTATATGAAATATATGAAATATGTAAAATGCGTAAAATTTAAATGAACATAATGTGATAGTGGTAATATTTATGAATTGATGATGAAATACATAATTTCGTGTAAATTTTATGCCCTGTATGTAAAAATCCCTAATTAATAATAATAATAATAACTCTTTTGAAAGGGACTAGTAGTAATTATTATGTTTTAGTCAATATTTTTTCAAAATTTACACTAAAGTTTCTTAAATCGAATTGTTTATTCCATTTATTGTCTATGAAAATACTATTAAAAAATTATTAATATCGTTTTATTAAAAAAGTAAAATCAATAATTTAAAATAAACCTTACGAAGCTAATCATGTTCCAGCTGATCAGTTTTTACATTTAATTTCTAACAGGAAGAAGGGATGTTTAATGAACTGATTAATAGTACTGAGCTAGCTAGTAGAGTACTACTAATTCATTGAATTTCCAGCTAGCAGTATATAATTAAAGAGTATTTAATTTAATATTATTTAAAAAAATAATTATTTAATTTAATAATGTTTATAAATACTTTTATAAAATTATAAAATTATTAATTAAAAAAGAATATCTAAGATATTATGATAAATATTAAGATAATAATGAATGAAATGTTTTTAAAATTTAATTTATGAGATAATTTGTTGATGCAAAAAATATGACAAAATAGAATGAAATAAGACGATATTTTTTACGTGGAAACCCGAGTGTCGGGGGAAAAACCACGACGCCGTCTAGGCAATTTAAATTCACTAATCGAATCTCTTTTCTTACAAAGCTTGAGGGTCTATAAAGGGAGACTGAATGAGTACAAGAGAGAGATAGAGAGAGCCGGAGAGAGGGGTCCCCATAGAGAAAATGTCCCAGAGCTTCTCCTCCTCCCTCTTATTTATAGCTTGGAGAGAATGAGATATAATAGGTTTAGTCTGCCACATCTGACACATATTCTTGTAAATGACGATTAGGGAGTGGGCCCCCATGCTGTCTTAAATGCTGAATTGACATAGTAATACGGAGAGTACGATCTAGTGATATCTCTTTGAGCTGTTGTTCACTTTTGAGTGTTAGAGAAGGTTCTAACATAATTTAATTATTAGATTTCTAATTTAGTGCTCATCAATTTATTAACTGATACTTTATTGAGATTCATGTGTAACTTTTTAACAACATATTAAAATTTTTACTGAATCTGGATGGAAAATACATTAGATTGAGTTTTTTTATTTGAAAAACAGCCTCTTCGTTTGGCTAATTAGTTTAAAATTTCATCAATTTCTAATTTAAATTGAATTTTTAATTCATTTTACGTAATATTTTTTCTCCTTTAATACGCACGTTATTTTGCATAAACTAAAATAAAAATGAAAGTAAAAAGTGATCTATGGCAATCCCAGTCTTTCACCCAAATACTCACTCATGGCAGTCCTGTTTAGCCAACAGACCTTTCGATCAGAGCGAACGACAGTTCGATTGGCGATCAGACAGTTCAATTGGCCAACTGAACAACAGTTCATTTAGTCACTCAGTAATTTAACGTCGTTTGTAATATTATGTGTGAAGTATAGTCTGCTCACCTGATTAGCTTGCATGCGTTGAGCATACAACTGGGCATTCATCTCGGGCCAGGTCAATATTTAAACTAATTAAAATGCATCTTATATGTATATTCGGGTCACATTTTTATGAGTAAGCCCGACCTGGGCTCGAGCAAGGCGGCATGGCTAGAGACAGGGAGAGATCGCGGGCTTCATAAAAAAAAAAGGAGGGCAGCTAGTTCTTAAATTTGATAAGAGTTGGGCCGAGTCCGATGAAAATAATTCTAAGCAATTATCATTTTTACCCAAACCCTAAGTTTTACTATACTAGTTGGGCAGCTAGTAATTATTAATTAGATTTATTGGTCATGTTTGATAGTCTGTTTCATTTGATTTCAACAAGCTTGAAGCGTATTCAAATGCTAAATAAGTCTGATCTGTCTGATGAAACTAAATCCGTTTCACCAGCGTGAAGCGGCTTCATGATCACGAAGTTGAAACCACCCAAAACGTGATTTCAGGAGATTTCAAGTTACTAAATTAATGTTCATTCAAATAAAAATAAATTAAACAGATTCAAAATTAATTTAAATTTGAAACTAACTCACTTAACTTAACTGAAGCTATTTCAAACTTGCTCCGAATGCGCGGTTGAAGCATGTGGTGCGCCCGTGCCCTGCAGGAGCGGCACCAGCACCGCACAACATTACCAATCACTTGGTCTTGAGGGTGGGAAAGTGAGGAATAATTTTATATTATTTTTTTAATTGAATTATATATATATTAAATATTTAAAATTCAAATATTATTTTATAGATATTTTTAATAATTAATATTACTTATTCCACATTATGATCTTTTATAAATCGATCATATTGAAATTTTAAATTATATAATTGAGAAATCATAATTTTATTCCTATTTACAATATTATTTATTTAATTATGAAATACTATATTGATATTATGTATTAAATTATTAAAATAATATTACTAATATTTTATATTATTAAATAATATTTAATATCTATAATTTATTTTTAAAATATTTATATGAATAAATTATAGAATTTTATCAACAATTAATTTGATCATAATTGGCAGTTAATTTAACTGTAATTAAATCATGTGAGGCGGAAAGAGATAGATAATCGTGAGAAATGAGCCCAATTATATTAATATATTTATAATATTTTTAGAGTAATATGTATATTTTGAATGTGTGATTATAAGTAAATAAAATAAGTCTATACATTATGTATGTAAATTTTTTAATAAAATATTTATAAAACTCAAAATCTCACTCATATGATGGATTTTCTAAATTACCTTATATATGTGCACATATATAATAATCATTTTATTTATCAAAAATAACAATATTCTATAATTTCATCTTAGAATCTTCCCTATACATTGAATGAGCCACATGATTAATTATAAATAATATAAATTTGTTCCATTCTCTGTCACTTAATTGCTCATCATTCTGAGATCATACTCTTCAGTCTTCACACTATTAATTCTAGCTCTTCACTAGTTCGTCCACAAATTTTCCATCGTTCTCGTCTTCTTTTCCCCTACATTTGTTCGATTTGAGGCAACCTCTCTGGTAATGCTCGGCATTGTGTGGCCGGCAATTGGCTGGAGTTGTCGGCGATTGCTTCGAGCATGGAGCCGTGTCGTGTTTGATTGGATCATATCCGATGAATCTATATATTTCAAGAGATGATTAGATATTTAATACAGTATTAAAATAAGACATCAACTCAAGTTAAATCCCAAGTAAGCTTCTAAAGGACTCTGCCTTGTTAATTTGGCACGAGAATCAAAATTAGAACTAAAATGATAATAGTTAGTTTAAATAATAATAATAATAATAATAAATAAATAAATTTTTTAATCATTTTATACAAATTCTAATATAAAAACATATTATTGTACTTCACATACTCAATAATTTAATAAAAATATTAATTTTATTTTACATTCTAGATCAAATACTCGAATCGAATATTTTGGCCTAGGATGTGAAATAAAGTTGATATTTTTATTAAAAATTATTAAGTATGTGAAGTAAAATAATATTTTTTAATATTAAAATTTATGTAGAATAATTAAAAAAAATTATTTGTTATTATTATTGTTGTTTTCTAAATTAGTACTATTTTGATCCTCGTGCCAAACAGGGCCAGTTTGAACGAGAGGAAGGCCTTGGGTCAAAATCTGTTGAGCTTTGAGCCCATGCACTCTAAATTATGTTTTTTTTACATTTTCTAAATATATAAAATTTGTGAAAAAAACTTATAAATCTATGTGCATATTTAATAATTTTTTCAATCAAGTTTGAGTTCATATTCTGATTAAAAAAAAAAGTCTAAGTTCATATCGGAAAAGACATATTCTAGTTTGAACTCAACTCAAATTAAAACTTGAGGTAGCTAGCTCGAGCTGTGGCCTAAAGAATTTGTTTGAATTGAGGTCAAATTCGAGCAAACTTCAAGCACGCTCCGAGCTTCGAGTTATTTGTGTCATCATGTCTAATTACACCCTCATTTATCTTGATATGATATAAATAATTTTTAAAAATTGGAGTTTTTTGAAATTCTCTATTCCAAAGATTATGAATAAGGCTATGTTTGGTTGGAGGGCTAAAATAGTACTAATTTAAATAATAATAATAATAATAATAAAATTTTTAATTTTTTCACCTAAATTTTAATATAAAAAATATTATTTTATTTCACATACTCAATAATTTTTATCTAAATATCAATTTTATTCACATCCTAGATCAAAATACTCAATTCGAGTATTTTAGTTTAGGATGTAAAATAAAAATATTTTTATTGAAAATTATTGAATATGTGAAATAAAATAATATTTTTATATATTAAAATTTGTGTATTTAGAATAGTAAAAAAGTTATTTATTATTATTATTATTATTATTATTTTTTAAAGTAAATACTATTTTATTTCTTATTTTAATACTCGTGCTAAATAAGGCCTAAAACAAGCAAAAAATTATATATAGTACGTATAATGTGTTATATAGTTTGCAATATGTTGGGTATATGATAGTTCCACATTGAGAATAAAAATAAAGTTATATATAAATATTTATAATTTTTTTATAGATTTATTAATATGGTATAGGAATTAAGCTCATGGGCCTTTTCTAGTAGATCATAGTAGGCTTCGTGAATATTTAATTGTATGGGCCTTTTCTAGTAGATCATAGTAGGCTTCGTGAATATTTAATTGTCTTTGATCGATACTTAGGCTTGACTTGTTAAGCCAGAAAATTTATTTTGCTAATTAAATTTTATTTCATAATTAGAATTATCCAATTTAAATTAAGAGATTTGTCTTTTAATTAAAAAAAAGTTACTTTCAAGCATATTTTGACCATTAAATTGATTCTAAAAATACCTATAAATATTACATATTTTCTGCAACTTTATTGGCTAGAGAGTTTTGAAGTTTTGTTATATCTTGAAAGATAATTGCGGTTTCTGCCTCAAATTTACCTTAAATAAAATGTCGATCACGCTTCATTTTCTTTAATTATTTACATATTGTAAATCGTCACAAAATTTTTTTGATAGATTGAATTTTAAATTTTTGAGGGAGTTAAAATTCAGAAATTTATAAGTAGAAACCTGTTATTAGCTGCCTCGCTCTCTCTAGCCAGCAGCGTGAAGAACAGCAGCAGCAGCCCCGCCAGCAGAAACAACGATGCCTGCAGCTGCTTGTACGCCATCCCGTATATATACGTATAAAATACTGTAATATATGTATACGCACGAGTAGGAAGTTAATATATAGAGAGATCTATTAATGGAGAGAGAGAGAGAGAGAGAGGGAGCAAAAATTGTACGTGCGGTGTAGCGCGAGCTGCGCCGACTGGGAGTAGTTAAAATTAATTAGAGGACGACGCTGTTTGAAGAGCGCAGCGGCTGCCGTTAGAAATTAGCCGTCAACAGTGCTTGAATTAATACTGAATAGTAACGTTGACTTTGACTCATTCTTCTAGCATATATAGATTATTATATATTTATTTCAATTTAGGTTTAACTACCTATAATAGTATTATATGAGAAGTTATTGGGTTCTGACGGTGCACCGTCCGAAATCCAATCAGAGGGCGCCACGTGTATCATACAGCTGGGTCCAGGCACACGTGGCGCCCTTCGATTGAGTTCCGAACGGTGCGCCGTCCGAACCCAATAATTTTTCGTATTATATTGTGAAGAAAGGCAGGGAGAATGAGATTGTAGAGAGAGATAGAGAGTGGAGAAATTAAGGGCAGTGTAGATAATGAGATTAATAGAAGCGAAATGGCTGCAGTTTTTCCTGACGATTCAGTGCAGTCGATCATGCCTTTATATATATATATATATAATGCAGAAATAATTACTTATATGACACACAATTTAATTTTATTTATATCTTATTCATCTATTTTTAATTAATTATGTTATACACACTCAAAATATTATAAAATCTTACATACACATTTTAACTTATTTCAGTAACCTAATTATAGTTAGATTATAAAAAATCTGGGCCGTTCATCATATTATTTTAAAGATATTTAAATATATTTTGAGTGAAAATCTTAAAATCTTAATGTTTAGGTGGCGGCAAAGGAAGGAGACATCCGCGACGTGAATTAATTTTAGGACAAATCAACGCTTTAGTGTGGTACGTATTAAGGAAGAGAAAAAATATGTACCGTTAAGAGTAAAAATATAATTTTAATGATTTACTAACAGAATATTTTTTTTCAAATAAATTTTAATTAAATTTTAACTCAAATGTGTCTATGTAAGATTTTATAATATTTTGAGTGTGCATAGTATAATTAACTAAGAATAGATGGGTAATGCATAAATAAAACTAAATTATGTGGTATATAGGTAATTATCCCTATAATGTAATAGTATATAATTTACATGTGATTTTATGCAAGAAGGATGCAATAAATTTTCTTTAAATCAAATATTTGTAATAATATTCTGCCAATAAATTAAATGAATATATATATATATATATATATATATATATATATTATCAATCATCTCCTATTTCGAATATATATATATATATTTATTGGATTCAGGAGATCTTCCCTAACACTTATATAACTATTTTTATATTTGGAGTTTTCTTCTGATCTCTTTGATTTATTTAGAGGATTATTCAAGGTAAAAATGATTTCAGAATGGTGAATATATAGTGCTATATATTAAGATTGTATATATATTTCGATAAAAAAAAGAGATTGTATAAATAACATTTTCATTTTCAAAAAAAAATGTATAAATATATAGGAATGTGTGTGGATGTATAAATTTTTAGCATGCGGCAAAAAGTAATTATTTTACATATTGCTATAAAAAATTAGGCATTTGTGATGGAAGTATCTGTTGCATATGCTAATTTTTTTGTTACAAAATAGCATTTGTGATGGAATAATAATAAGCCAGCCCTATAAACGAGCCAGTTAACATGTAACTCGTGAATTTTGCATGTCTGATTTAGTTGATACGAGAAGTTTGGTTCATTAATGTTATATATTTTGATGTTATATTTGTGATGTTGCCTAAATATATATTTTGGTATCTACGTCTCATCTTTTTAGCAATAGAATAATAATTTTTTTTACAAAAATTAATCAGTTTTACTTCAGTTTAGGTCAAAACAGATTCAAAATTTGTCAGTTTCATTTCAATAAAAAATTTCTAGCTTGTTGTATAAAAAACAAATTTATAATCTGATCAGTTTTTGAGCGAAAAATCGAAGAATATCATAGCATCCATTATGCTGAAAGTATCGAAACTGAAACTATTAAAATTATATACTAAAATTGTCAAAACTACCAAAACTAATGCGAGCAAAACTCATGAAACCGAGTTGTAAAATCTTAGAATATTAGATTTGAAGCAAATACAAAGACTAATTACATAGAAAAATTATGTTACAAATTTCAATCTTACAAGATTAAAAATAAATCTAGCTTAATTACTTCAACTCGACAATCGATTTAAACTCAAAAAAATTCTAAACTATTTGAAGCAAATGCTACTCGAACTCAAGAACGTTAACTCGTGTCGAGGCAAGCTTAAACGTGACTAGTTAATCTCTTAAGTCTTTAATTACTTTCATTTTTTAAGCTTATAATAGTCTATTATTTATTTCGAATTGGTGTCATTCATCCATTGGTTATATTTCCAATGAAATATAAAAAAAATCAAAAATATTCATTAATAATAATATATTTATTGTCACAATATAACAATATATGTCAAGTAGAATAAAAATTTATATTACATAGAATACACGGTATGCAATATTTTTTATATATTTAAATAAACAAAAATAAAAAATAAAGCGCGCATAGGACGTGTCATAAAATAAAATAAAAAAATCAAAACAAATCTTTTTATATCATAATTATAGCTTATTAATTAATTAATTAATTAATTAAAATAAGCTTGATTATTTCTGACTGATCTCCTCTTCACCTCCTTCCTTCTCGTCGTTCTCTTTAGCGTGGCCCCTGCAGTTCTGCTGTGGGCTGCAACCCCTGTGGTAGTGATCCTCGGCCTTGTGGGGCCGGCAGTTGGCTGGGGCCCCCACTACTCTCTTTGAGCATGGGATGGTCCCACGCTTGATTGGGTCGTACCCGATGTATTTGCTGTAAGAATATTACGAAATATTATCCATAAAAAAAAAAAAAAAATTACATTTATTACTTTAAAAAAATTATTATTTACAGTCGATACCCTAAAAATTTATTTTTTTTAAGCAGCACCCTCTCATTTTGGAGTGAATTTACAGGCAACAGCTCGCTGAGATGCTGCCTGAAAATAATGAATCTTTGAGGGCGACAGATATAAATTTTTCTAAAATATATGTATATATTATGAAATTAGTAAAATTCTTGCCAATAAAATTTATATTTTTACTATTTACGTACGACTATTAGGAAACATAAACTTATATCGTGATGAAGAGCTTGATATATTAAAATACTAAAATACAATTTTTGCTATGAAATAACATATTATTATGAATTTATTTTTGTGATTATGATGAAGTCTTTTTTTTTCAGAGTTTTTTATTTTATTATATTTTATTATTATGATTTTTTTTTTGGTTATAATGAGTTTTTTTTCAGAATTTTTTATTTCATTATATCTGAATATAAAAAATATTTTAGGACTAATTACATATGTGATGTATTTAATTTTTATTTATTTTTATCATATTTTAGACCCATGTTTATAAAAATTAAAAATATTAAAATAAATTTTTTTTTTTATATTTGAATATGAATACGTTAGTATGCAAAATGATATGTGTAGAATTTTTTTTTTATTTTATCATATTTAAATATGAAAAAAATGAGCTTTTACGAATTGTTTGGCAGTGATGGCGTGTTTTTTCCCAAATTTTTTTTTGTATTTCATTATATTTGAATGAAAAAAAATTAATTTTATATTTTAATTATAAATAAAAATATTTTAAAATTAATTAAATAAGTGATGTGCTTATATTTTTATTTTTATTTATCATATTTTAAATCTATGCTTTTATTTCACAAATTGAAAGCATTACAACTCATTATTAACATTAATATATTTCTCACATTTGAATATATAAAATTTAATTTTTTTTATATTAAAATATGATTAAATACGAAAAAATAAAAAAATCTTCTCAGAAACACTCCCTTCATGCATGTTCAAATACGCACATAATCCCCATGAATTTAAATTATATTTGAATACGCAACGCTTACGGCAATTTCGTATTTCCATCTTTTTCACTAATGACGTCATTAGTTTCACGAAAATTATAAAGATGCAAGTGTTGTATGATATATTTTCTTTATTAAATTATTATTGAGCTACAATTTAACTATAAATTTAAATTTTTTTAGATCAGATGATTAGGCCTGTTATTAGGCCTGTCAACGGATCGGATCCGGATCGGGTTGACCCCGACCCGGATCCGATTCCAATATATCCGGATCGGATCGAGGTCAACCCAGATTCGTTCCATGACCCGCCACGGTTCGGATTTTTGGATCGGATTTCGGGTCGATCCGAAAATTTTTTTACATAATTTAATACTATTTTTTCAATGACTACAACTATTAGCTGTATATATATTCTTATATTTTTAAATAAAATTTTGATCACTAAAATTTACAATATAAATTCATTATAGTAGAAAATATAAGGATAATATATAAACATTTAAAGATCATATCACTGACATCAGTATTATACTATAATATTACAAAACATATAACCAACAGTTGAATGAAAATATTACACAAAAAATAAAGCGCAGTTCTGTTAAAGTTAGCATTAAATATTTTATCTTAACGATAAAAAATATTTGTAGCTATTTATCCCATTTCACAATGCAAGCACTTCCTGGTTACTGTACTTAAAATAATTTGCAATAGCCTCTTTAATAATTATAAGTCTCAGTCACATTTCAAAACCTTCATAAAATAAAACAACAATTAACATATGTAATTAAATAATAAATATATAAATACGTAAAATAATTTCATACTTATAAATTCCGGATCAGATTTTTTTTCGGGTCGGATCAGCATCGACTCGGATCCGACCCGACAATACTTAGACGGAGCGGGTCGGTTTTTCGGAATAATCGTGCGGGTCAAAAATTTATTTCATTATATAAGATAATCGGTTCAGATTACGGATCGGATCGGATCAAGATCCGACCCATTTACAGGCCTACCTGTTATCTCCCGCTTCGCTCAGGCTTGCGAGCAATACGAAAGACAACAATAGCCCCATCAGAAACAGCGACGCCTGCAGGTGCTTGCAAGCCATTCGGAGTGCTTATAAAAATGATTTAAAATAAATTCTTTTATTGCAATAATTTAAAGTAAATATTGCAATAAAAGAATTTATTCTAAGATTTGAAGGAAATTGGAAGGATCAAGCGTTGGACGCAGGTTTGAGAATTTATATAGAGAATGGGGAGAGGGAACGGCGAGAAGACCAAGCGGTCTCGCGCCAGCGTCGGGGGGTTGAAATTGCTGGAGACCGTTGGAACAGCTGGCAATAAAGCAGTTACCGTTGGAAATTAACCGTCAACGGTGCTTCAACGCTATTTAACAGTAATTTTTTATTTAATTATTAAATATTATTTAAGTACTTAAAATTTGGGAGTAATTTTATACTTTTATATATACCCACTCAAATATCACTTAATTAGCATTTTTATTTCAATAAATACTTATTTTATTTATATATTTTCTCTTTATAAATTATCTATTATATATAAAAAAGTATTTTTTTAATAAATGAACATCAAATTAAATATTTTAATAATACAAAGACCTAGATAAAAGATTTTTGATTGGTATACCTACGCGATATTACTTCTAATCTTAACGATCTTGATGTATTTACTCTTTTTTATTTAATAGAAATTCGTCAATAAACTGACAGGCTTTCATCTATCACATGTTTGAAAAACATCACAGGAGCCAGCTAAGAGTGTACATGAGTCAGTTTGATTCAGTTTTGCAAGTATCACGTACCGGACCAAAGCCAGTTTCCCTTATAATAGAATCTAATTCAACCCATGCACCCATAGACCCAACTTAGATCCAAATAATTAAGTTCGGGTCAGATTTGGGTTGGGTTTGGGCACAATAAATAATTTTTAATTTGAAATACATAAACTTCTTAATTAATATTATGATAATAATAATGAGAAAGATTATGTGAATTAGAACTAGCGATAGTGAAAGAGAGATGAATTCAAATTGAAGCAATAGAATAAATCTATAAATTAAAATTTAATTATAAATTTAAAAAAAATTAATATTTTACATTCATGCAATGATAGCAATAACAATTACTTACAAAAAAATGATGAGAGAGAAATCAAACTTAGAAAATAGAATAAAAATTTCAAATAGTGATGGAAAAATATTAAAATCAAATTGTAAAGAAATTAAATTAAAGTAATTAGTGAAAAATATTTTTAAATTTTATGCTTTATAATTAATTTAAATCAGATCAGTTCAGTTCTACTAAAACTATATATTAGACCTAAACACAAGACCATATAAATAATTTAAGAATTGGAATCGGCTTGAACCAATTGAAATTGGATCTAAATTTGATTTAAATTTATTGATTTAGTTTCGTTCCAAGTTAGTTTTCGATTTTTTAGATCTTATTGTACACTCCTGAGCTCTAGCGCTGGCGTGATACGTACTGATCATTGCGAGCCATGACGGCTTACTTATATAAATAATAATAATAATAATATTATTATTATTATTATTATATAAATACCCTTAACAAATTTTATGTGAAAAATAAATATTTTTAAATCAGGATAGTTTTAATTTACTTAATTAATCAAATAGAATTTAATATTTATAACTAATTTGCTTTTTCAGTATAGTTTTACATTAAAAATACTGTAAATTTTTTATATTAGAAAGCTATATTTGAATTTTATTAATTTATTTTAAGTGTTTTGTGCAGAATTAAGCTGTGACATACCATTAAAGCTATTAAAAGATTTCTAAGTTTTTCATAAAAATTATATTTTATATTATAATAAAATTTATTTTGACGTTTATAATATTTATGACCGCCACTTCTAACATTAGTTTACGATAAAAATAATTTTTTCTTTTTTTCATCTTAAGTAAAAAAAAATTCTAGTTATTATTTTATGTAAAAAAAAACCAAATTCTAATTATTGTTTTAATTTATTTTCGAACAGGCTTATATATATTTAAATTTATAAATGCAAAAAATATAACCAAATTCTTATAAGATTATTGTGTTCATAAATTAGCATATCATGATAATTGATTGATGTGATTCATAAACTATATTTTCATATTAATAGATAAGATGTGTTAAAATCTTGAAATAAGCGATTAATTGAGCTCATTGAATCTTCTAATTAAGTGTTCTTATGATATTAACAAAGTGATTGCTGGTATATTCAAACTTATTTATTTACTATTTAATCTTTTAAGCGGCTAATTGAGCTCGGAACTCAATCGATTTTTGAATCAATTCAAAATTGGTTCGAAAATCTTGAATTGAATCTTGAGCTAAAGACTTTAGTTCAAAGTTCAACTCAAGGTAATTTCAAGTTGGTCCTAACTCGCTCGAAATATGATTCAATTTGGCTCAAAATTATATATATATATAGCATAAATAATATTGATATATAAATAAGATATCATCATATATGATGTAGTTAAGATTAAGAGATCAATTCCTCTTAAATACATAATATTTCTACATGTTTTACAATTACGAGCCGATTCAAATCATGATTTGAGCTGGCTCAAAATCGAGTCATTTCGAGCTGAGCCGGCTCGAAATCATATCTCATTTTGATTTCGAACCGATTTGAGCCGAGCTGAACTCAAAATTTTTGATTTTGAGTTGCTTTCGACTCGCTTGAAATCGATTCAATAACAGCCCTAGATCTAGTACAAAAGTAAAATATATATAAAAAAAACCTTTTCTTTGTAAATTATAAACTAAATCCCTTAAATGTAAAATATATTTATATTTTTGAGATTTTTACCCGTATGACACAAAAAACTTCAATATTTACTTATTAGACACCCTAAAGTTAAATATTACATGACACACACTTATTTATTTTAATTTTACAACCAACCCACCCTAGTTAAAAAATCCTTACATTTTATTTAAGTAAACCATACTTAAGTTATGTTTTAACTTAAATAAAGTTCATAGGAATAAAATCTAACTCTCAGTGCACCTTAACTTAAATCTTACATATTAAAAACTATTTAAATCTATTATTTATGTAGAATATTTTAAATCTAATCGTTAGATGCTCATCTTAACGATTAGATTTAATTTAAGATACAAAAAGGGTTAGATTTTATTCCTATGAACCTTATTTAAGTTAAAACATAACTTAAGTATGGTTTACTTAAATAAAATGTAAGGATTTTTTAACTAGGGTGTGTTGGTTGTAAAATTAAAATAAATAAGTGTGTCATGTAATATTTAACTTTAGGGTGTCTAATAAGTAAATATTGAAGTTTTTTGTGTCATACGGGTAAAACCCCCTATATTTTTTAATATAAATCAACTCAAATCTTAATTCGAGTCACCTTGCCAACAGTAATATTTCGTGAAGAGCTCAAAATCTTCAATTTTGGAGAAGTTATTGGGTTCGGACGGCGCACCGTCCGGAACCCAATCAGAGGGCGCCACGTGTGCCATACAGCTGAGTCCGGGCACACGTAGCGCCCTCTGATTGAGTGTCCGAACGGTGCGTGCGGCGCACCCAATAATTTTTCTCAATTTTGAGTTACTTTCATCTCGCAGGAGGTGGGTTGGTGAACTTCGAGAAATTCAATATTTAAAAGCATGTATGATAACTTCTAATAAATATTGTAAATATAAAAATGCTAAAATGAATACATAAATATACAAAAAAAATAGAATAAAAAATAAATATATCTGTAAAAAAATTAATGTTACACCAATTGAAGATAAATTTAGTAAAAATCAACTTAAAAAATTTAAACATATAAATCATACGCCGATTAAAACTCTAAAAATCAAATTATTAAATTTTACTCAAGCAAAAGGGAGACAAAAAAAATTATAAATAGTGATCTTACTCACTTAAATTTATATAAAAACTTGTTAATTAATAGAGCACAATAAAAACATATAATTCATATAGCCGACTTCAACTAGTAGGATTAAAGCTTGATTGTTATTGTTATCATTGTAGGATACCTTTTAATTTATTTTTGAGAGAATTACATACATACCCTTTAAATCATCTTGAATTACATATTAAACCCCAAAATTTTTAATTTTACAACTTAACCCTCTAAATCATTCAAAAATAACATATTTAGGTCTTTCTCAAGATTTTTAAAGAATATTTTTTACTGATTTATAATTATTTGAATGCTTATTATCAATAAAATGTATATACAAATATTATAAACATATTTGCAAATACATTATTTTACTAGTTTTTATTTTTGGATGATTTAGGGGGTTAAGTTGTAAAATTAAAAAATGAGGGGTTTAATATGTAATTCAAGATGATTTAAGGGATATGTATGTAAATGACTCTTTATTTTTTATGATGCGAAGTTTTAATATTTTGTCAATTGCGTTTGATATCATGTTAGCCCGAAGAGGGTTCATTAAATTTCATCCACTCCTTCAATAGGAGTGCCATACAGTAATACTTATTGCACAAAAATATTATAGAAAAACACAATCTATTTAATAAAAAAAAAGCAAAAATTGAGATCAAATAGTTATTAATGACTTGAAAAGCATGAAAAGCATGAAAAAACATGAAAAATAAGTCATGAAAACAGTCATCAAACATCACCAAATCTCCTTTTGAGCACTAACACCAACACTGAAAACCAGGTTAGTAGAAAAATCCCAGAACCTTGCCTCCTACATTCTTCCTCCTAGCTTCCTCATGATCCATGATCCCAGCAGAAGTGGTCAGCACAATGTACCCAAACTGCAAACATATAAAATATTTTGCACAATTTATGAAAACAAAAATATTAGAGAAATAAAAATGCTAAAGTGGATGAGTGAGTATATGAGAAAAAATAAGATGAAAAATAAGTATATACATAAGAATATTTAGAGTAGCCCAATTTGAGGATAAACTTAGAGAGAGTCGACTTAGATGATTTGGACATACAAATTATAAGCCAATTAAAGCTTCAGTACAGAAGATTGGATCATTGGATTTTACCCATTTAAAAAGAAAAAGAGAGGTAAAAAAAAATATAATGAAGGAATGATCTTAAGTACTTGAAGCTAAAAAAAGATTTATTATTTGATGGAGTATAATGAAAACAAAGAATTCATATAGTCGACTGTGTTTAGTGGGATAAAGGTTTGGTTATTGTTGTTGTATCAAAAAAAAAATTATTTTGGGTAAAAAGTAGAATCATTCTGCTCTACGATACATTAAAAATGATATCATGTTAAAAGAAATTATGTATACAAGTGTGATTGTTTAGCTAGGTTAATTTTAGTCACATTTCAAAATATTTTTATTTTTAGATATATAAAATGTTTGAAATAAATTATTAGATGTGCTCAAGAAGTGAAACAAAATTAATCCTTATTTGGATCGAGGACTAAAATGAGGAACAAAATGGTACTAATTTAAAAAACAACAATAATAATAATAAATAAAATATTTTAATTATTCTACACAAAATTTAATATAAAAAATATTATTTTACTTCACATACTCAATAAATTTTAATAAAAATATTAATTTTATTTCACATCTTAAATCAAAATACTCGATTCGAATATTTTGGTCTAATACGTAAAATAAAATTGATATTTTTATTGAAAATTGTTGAGTATGTGAAATAAAAAAATATTTTTTCATATTAGAGTTTGTGTAGAATGATTAAAAAAATTTATTTATTATTATTATTTTTTTTAAACTAGTACTATTTTGGTCCTCACACCAAACAAGGCAATATTACGTAGCTCCAATAAATGATCAAAAAGGTTCAAAAGTCATTGCCTGAATTGATAGACAATTGCACTCATCTAATGGATAAAAAGATCTTAGAATCATTCTAGCCATTTATTAGAGCTACATAGTGATGATATATGGGTAAGATCAATGATGATATATGGTGCTGAATGCTGGCCTACAAAAAGAAAACATACAAATAAAATAATTGTTGCAGATATAAAGATACTAAAATTAATATATGAGTATACATGAAAGAATAGAATGAAAAATGAGCATATCTGTGAGAAAGTTGGAGTTGCACCAATTGAGAATAAACTTAGAGAAAGTCAACTTAAATGGCTTAGACATATAAATCGTAGATTGACTGAAGCTCCAATTAGAAAAATCGAGTTATTAAATTTTGCTCACATATAAAGAGTTACTATAAGGAGTTATCTTAGTTACTTAGACTTAGATAAGAATTTGGTAGCTGATAGGGCGCAATGGAAACAAAGGATTCATGTAGCCGACCCCATCTAGTGGGATTAAGGCTTGGTTGTTGTTGTTATAAAGAGAAAGAGGGAGATCAAAGAAGATATGACAAGAAACTATAAGAAATAATCTTACTCACTTAAAACTATATAAGAATTTATTAATTAATAGAATACAATAGAAATAAAGGATTCATGTAGCCGACTCTACCTAGTAGGATTAAGGCTTGGTTGTTGTTGTTGTTGTTGTATTAGAGCTACATGGCATTTTTCATGTTGTTAGTTTGACATTAAACTTTGTGCATTATGTGATCTTTAAGATTAATTTTAAATCATTTTAAGGTTAACCAAAGCAAACAAATAGGGTATGAAAAGTCAAAGTGAATTTACATGTTATCTCCCAATTTTTTGATAATCATATACAAATTACAAAAGTTATATATCCTTTAATACCACAAAGTAGGATTTGATATAGTGATCATCCAGAATTTAAAAGGTCAGTGCCTTTAGATGAATTGTCTTAGCCAATTAATTTGAGATTAAGCTTTATTATTGTTGTCATTGTTGTTTAAAAGCCCTTCAATTCCAGTTAACCCAAGTGTAGTTTTTCTTTTATGTTAATAGCTGCTTAGCAGAAGATTGTTTTCTAGACCTTAAAATTACTTGAGGGGTTCATATAGCGTAAACAAAAAGGTACAATCAGGGCTTAAGAAGCATTGATGTCTCATAGCAGAAAGTATTCCTAAGATCCAAACTGTGATCACGTTAACACATGTAATATTTCCAATCTTCACCAAAAGGTGTTCACCGAAATCATTTCTAAGAATTGACAACTAACGAAACAACTAGTTGCAAGATAGCAGAATTCAGATTAGTGAAAAAATACATCCCAAAAAACTGACATACGCAACCCAAAAAGGGATTTGGGCTTAACCCAATGCATTAAACCCAAAATCCTAAAGCTCAAGTTCACTTTTGGGCTGTGTATTGGTCAGTTTATAGTAGGGCACATTCAGATTTTGTATGCTAAAGAATAAGCCACAGCATTAACCTTGAAAATCATATATTAAAATGAAAAAACTTTGTAAAGATAATGGAATGCTAACCTGACGTGAAGGGAGCAACCTTGCAGTCCAAGGCTCAATATCTTTAACACCAACATCAAACCTAGGGCTAATAACACCACATTTGTTGAGACGCCCATTTAGTTCTACCACAATCTTACCTGCCCTGTGATCATCAACATATTCGAATTCACCGATATATCCTGCATTATCAATTAATCATGAAATATAATGCCAATTCTATGGACAGTCTCGAAGACAGTACAACATATAAAAAACAGAAACCGACCATGCTTCTGCATGACAAGGAGGAACTTGATGATCACTTTTGAGGATGGTCTAATCTTGACTTGACGTTTTCCACGTTTTTCAGCATTGTACATAGCCTTCAGAGCATCATTCAAGACACTGACCCTCACCATTCTTGCCTAGCCTACAAACGGAGACATAAACTAACGAAGATAAAGTGGGAATGTATGTTGAGAGAATCAAGAAAGGGAAAGAAAGGCAAAGCTGCATAATAGTTTTAAATAAGCCAGATGAGTAAAACAATTTAAGCATGTCAAAAGAAAGGAAAAGAAAATGCAAAATAATTTACGTTGGATCTAACATTCGTTTCAGAGAGTAATCAAGATTTTTTTTGATGAGAGAGTAATCAAGTTTTACAGATTAAATGAATAATCAGTAATAGAAGAAATTATTTTGAAAAAAGATAAAACCTATGGCAGAAGTTACTCAAATGATGCTATAAACTTGCACAGACCATCCAATGAACATAACTCTTAACGTTAACAATCTACATCTTATGCATCCTTTCTTAAACTTAAATCCAATTAACTCATTGCTAGAAATAGTAGCTACTACATTATAGAATGGTGGCAAGCTTCTTGCAAACCATAATTAAAGATGTAAATAAGAAGAAATTCATGCCATGCATTAAAAATTAAAACTTCCAAGTCATTTTGAACCCAAAGTAAAAAATGGAGGCATACAAGACAAGCAATGACAAGCAAGCAAATTTCTAGTATCAATATCACAGGAATATGAACAATAAGCATTCCAGAGAAATATTAAGCAAATTTAACAAAACATTAACATAGTAAATTAAATGGGTCTTCTTAAACCAGCTTAAAATCTAATAAATCAAATAATACAGTTCATTGATTTAAGGGGGACTTTTGGTTCAATGCTATTGTAATGTTATGTCATAATTTGAAGAAATTGAATGTTTGGTTTGAAAGCATGTTTAAACGACATTGTAAAAATTACAAAATTATCACTCTAAATGACATCTAGATATCACCCAAAATTCGGTGAAATCTAGATATCAACTTAATTGTAATAATAAGATGTGAGGTTGCTACATTGAACTAATTTTCTATATTATTTTTTAATATAATGACATTAAATCAAATAAATAATAATTTAAAAATAGCATTAATATTTAAAAAACACGAACATCTATATAACATTGAACCAAATATCCCTAAATGTGAATAAAAGAGAAGATGCATTTACAGTGAACAAAGTTATATACCAGTTCCTATAAACTTGCAACTAGAAAACTATTTTCACTTGAAGGCATTTGGTTCAAGCTAATCAAAGGAAAAATCCAACGCAAGTTCCATGTTTAGTACGTTATAGTTATATGCCACAACCATAGTGAACAACATAGATATAACATATGGGCATAAACATAGCACTGAACCCTATGTATGGGAATATAACTTCACCTTCTATTTTCTCAAAAATTATTTAACTAAAAGTACAGGTAATAAAGGTCATTTCATCAAAGCATCAGTGCTAAGGATGAAGGGTTTGGCTCGAAGATCAATTATCGCCAGATATTAAAATTCATTTGAAGAAATTGAAACCCTTCGTATTGAGGATCGATAATAATCTAATTTGAGCTCGGCTTGAGTTTACTGAATCAAGCCACAAACAGTGGTCGAATAGGATAGACTTGGCTCAATCTTTGTTTTATTAAGTATAAACAATGTATTCAAATATTTATTATAATATTTTATTATTTGAACATAAGTATGTGTTAGTTGTGATTAGAATATTTATTAGGTGACCTTGGTGTATGGTTAACACAATTTCAAATTCTAGCAGAGGTAATTTTTTTTAAAAAAATTCACTTCTTTGGAGAACTTAAGTTGGCTCTATTAAGGCTTGAGCCAACTTGAAGTTGAAACAAGTTAGCTCGAACTCAAATCGATTTGAGACGAGCAAAGCTTGAGCGGTGCTTGGCTCAACTTGAACTCGGATAGTTCTCACCCCTAATCAATGCATCACCATAAGTGGCTCATAATTGAAAATAAAAGTTTCATACCACGATCTGTAGAAAGAAAATTTGCTATAATCCAGAATTTTTCCCATGAAATCTGAGTAGCAGGACTAAAAACCTCAAATCTAACAAAAGATCGATGTATTAATCAATATCTCTGGAGAAGAGAAAATATGAAGCATAATATAGATCTTAAACAGAACAAATGAAACAACAGACGACTTTTTTTTCATACAATCACGAACTCGTCGGTTGAATCGTATGTTGCCCAACCTTTTAGGAAACCATAGGTTCTAATCTCAACCCCAAAAATGAAAATTTGCAATATAGACCACCAGATCCTTGATGGCAGATTAACAAAGGAACTATGAAATGCAAACACCGTAACGTATAACAAAATCAAGGATGGTATGATAGCGACAGAAGATGCACGAAGAGGCAGAGATTGGAGGCAGCGAAAAGCTCACCTTAGGACTGAAATGCGAAGGCAGGCAGCCAATGATCGATAGAGGCCGCAAAATGAGAGCGGAAAATAGAAGACAAGGCGGCGGGTGTTTAAAGAAGCTTTGCGCCTCCGAGCAGCACTTAATAGCTCTTGGATTATAATCCAACGGTTGGAGATCAATTTCAGATGTCGCCCTAAAAGTGAAGCGAGGCCGGCGGGCTAAGGCGAGGCCAGCGAGCTGCTGAAGACGACGCTGGAGAAGAGCGACGCTAGACTGGAGAGCGCAGAGAGATCGAAATCTCTAAATCTCCGAATATATGATCGATCTGCCGAAGAGAGGCCGACGAGCAACCCTAAATCTCCGCCTTTGCTCTAGCGTCATCACGCCGTTTGATTTCGATCGGACGATACAAAAGCACCGCGTATGCGGGTATCTCGGATCGGGTTTGGGTTTTCAGGTCAAACCCGAACCCAACCCAAAATTATTTGGGTAAAGTTTAATAACCCGAACTTAACCCGAAATTTATTTGGGTTGACCCTAACTTGACATTTTCGGGTTGAGTTTGGGTCGGGTTATCAGGTCGGATCTATTCTTGACACCCCTACCGAGAATCTCAGCCCCATGGTTAAATACTGCTCGGTTCTCACAATGAAATTGATTTCATTAATTAAATAAAATTTATTATATATTACATCTCAAAGTTATCTTAATTATTCATTCGATCTCTACCATAAAAAAAAAAATTTATTTACATTTACAATGCTCAATTTTGACGAATTATTAAAATGCACCCCTATCAGGGGTGAAATGTAATTTGCTACTTTCTAGAAAATAAGACATAAATTATTATGAATAAATTATAATTTTTATTGTAATGATAATATATATATATATATATTAAGTGTCGTGAAATCCCAATTAATTTTTAATAACTCAACATACCCGAAATATTTTTTTTTTCAACATACCCGGAATATTAATTTATAGAATTTTTTATTTTAATTTGAGTGTCAATCACATCATATTTGATTTAGAGTTACATGCAACGATATGAATTAATACTTTCTTAATATACGCACTTTATCATATCTATACTTATATAAGAATACTATATATAAGAGTTGGAAAAAAAAAATTTGTCTTTATCTATATTTTTTGAATTTATAAATTTAAAAAAATTTGTAATTACATTTTAGTCTCAATATTTTCACCACCAAACAAATAGGTCAAATTTATTTATATTTAAATTTAATTTTTTTCAAATTATTATATTTATATTTAAGTCCAAAAAAGCTACAAATGCATTTTAGTCTTAACTTTTCACCTTCTCACAAATAGATCTAAATTAGTTATATTTAAATCCAAATTTCTTTTTATGTTATCATATTTATATTGAAGTTCAAATAAAAATAAATTTCAACGGTTTGAAGACACTTCATATTCATATATATATTTAAGCCCAAATAAAAGCGAATTTTCAGAATTTAATTTGGGATTTAAAATTTCGAGTTAATTTAAATAAAAAATAAATATATTGGGACCTAAAATAAATATATTTAGGCCTATGTATAAGACTGTAAACCTTAGGGGACTAATGGGTAGGTATTCCTAAAAAGGCCGCCTCGAAGCCAGCAGTGCTACGCCGCCACCCCACCGCTCTTCCCATTAGTTAAATTGAAAAACTCGCTGTAATTGTATTTGAGTCTCACTATTTCAACCGCCTTATTAATAGGTCTCTATTATTTATATTTAAATTTAAATATTTTTCTCAAGCTATATATTTATATTTAAATTCAAAAAATAAAATTATATTTTAGTCTCAAAAATACAATTATTTAGCCATAATTGCAATTAAATATTTATTTTTCAAATTACTATATTTACATTTAAGTTCAAAAAAATTAAAATTGTATTTTGATCTTAACTTATTTTATCTCCTTATAAATTAATCTAAATTATTTATATTTAATTTCAATTTTTTTTAAATTATTAGTCTAAATTATTTATATTTAAGTTTATTTTTTTTAAGTTATTATATTTATATTTAAATTCAAAAAAGCTAAAATTGCATTTTAATATCAACTTTTTTACTTCTGACAAATACATTTACATTATTTATATTTAAATCTAAATTTATTTCTCAAATTATCTATTTATATTTAAATCTAAAAATGCTAAAATTAATTTTAAGTCTAAATTATAAAATTGTATTTTGGTCTTAAATTTTTCACCTTCTTATAAATAGATCTAAATTATTTATATTTAATTTTAAAATTTTTTTCTGATTATTAAAGCACTGAATTAATGAATTTTATATTGTATTTTATGAAAAAAAAAATTGTCTTACCTCAAATTATATTTTTATTTTAATTATTTTACTTTTAAAATAGATGCAAATTATTTATATTTTATTTTATTTTTTTCAAGTTATCGAGCATTAAATTAATGAATTTTATTTTTTATTTTATGAAAATAAATAATTTGAGATCTAGAATAAATAGTTTTAGGCCAAATGAGCACATCGAGAATGGCGAATGCTGTATCTTAAACATCATAACTGATGTTGAGAAAGACCGAATTAAGATCGGAACATATTGTATCCGATGTTATGGAGAATACTGAGCTTAAGTATCATAACTGATGTGCGACAGATCGAACCAACGGAAAGAGTATCGTATCCGATACTATGAGTATATTGTAGCTTAAGTATAGTGTCCGATATTAAAAAACAAATAAATAGGATCATTGCACGTAACTTAACTAGTATATAAAAATATCTTAAACTTTTGATAAAAAAAATTAATATATATAATTAAAGTGGAATTACGAGGCTTAAATGTCACTTGGTAGATCCAAAGCGGAAGAGTGGTGCGGTGGCGACGTGGCATTGTTGGCTTGGACAGCTGGCAGCTTTATTTTTTTAGAAATAATTACATATTAGTCTCATAAGATTTACAGTCTTATACATAGGCCTAAATATATTTATTTTAGGTCCAAATATATTCATTTTTTATACAAATTAACTCAAAATTTTAAATCTCAAATTAAATCCTGGAAGTTCACTTTTATTTGGGCTTAAATATATATGAATATGAAGTATGTGTTATCAAACAATTGAAATTTGCTTTTATTTGAACTTAAACATAAATATGATAACTTAAAAAGAAATTTGAATTTAAATATAACTAATCTGAATCTATTTGTAAGAAGGTGAAAAGTTAAAACTAAAATACAATTTTAACATTTTTGAACTTAAATATAAATATAATAACTTGAGAAAAAAATTAAACTTAACTATAAATAATTTAGATTAACAATCTGACAAAAAAATGAAATTAAATATACATAATTTGAACCTATTTATAAGGAGGTAAAAAAATTAAAACTAAAATACAGTTTTAACTTTTTTAAACTTAAATATAAATACTTGAGAAAATAATTTAGAATTAAATGTACATAATTTGGACCTATTCGTAAGAGGTGAAACATTTGAGATCAAAATGCAATTTTATTTTTTTAATATCTTGATAAAATAATTTAGACTTAAAAGTAATTTTAGCATTTTTGGATTTAAATATAAATTGATAATTTGAGAAATAAATTTAGACTTAAATATAAATAATATGAATGTATTTGTTAGAAGGTGAAAAAGTTGAGATTAAAATGCAATTTTAGTTCTTTTGAAGTTAAATATAAATATTATAACTTAGAAAAAATTAGACTTAAATATAAATAATTTTTAAAAAAATTTAAATTAAATATTAATAATTTAAACTAATTTATTTTTCTAATTAAAATATATTTATTAAAATTATTTTTCTAATTTTTTTGAATTTAAATATAAATATAGTAATTTGAAAAATAAATATTTAATTACAATTATGGCTAAATAATTATATTTTTGAGACTAAAATGTAATTTTATTTTTTGAACTTAAATATAAATATATAGCTTGAGAAAAATATTTAGATTTAAATATAAATAATTGGGACCTATTAATAAGGTGGTTAAAATAGTGAGACCCAAATGCAATTACAGCGTGTTTTTCAATTTAACTAATGGAAAGAGCGGTGGGGTTGGGGGTGGGGTTGGGGGTGACGGCGTGGCACTGCTGACTTCAACAACTGGCAGACTTATTAGGAATAATTACACATTAGTCTCTTAAGATTTACAGTCTTATACATAAGCCTAAATATATTTATTTTAGGTCCCAATATATTTCTTTTTTATCCAAATTAACTCAAAATTTTAAATCTCAAATTAAATTCTGAAAGTTCGCTTTTATTTGTGCTTAAATATATATGAATATATGAATATGAAATACATGTCTTTAAACTATTGAAATTTAAAAGAAATTTGAATTTAAATATAACTAATTTTAATCTATTTGTAAGAAGGTGAAAAGTTAAGACTAAAATACATTTATAGCTTTTTTTGAACTTAAATATAAATATAATAATTTGAAAAAAATTAAACTTAAATGAAATAAATAGAACCTGTTTGTTTGGCAGTGAAAATATTGAGACTAAAATACAATTGCAATTTTTTTTAAATTTATAAATTCAAAAGATATAGATAAAGACAATATTTTTTTCTCCTACTCTTATATATAATAATATAGATTAATACTTCAATTCATAATATCATAATATTAAATTAAACATGTAAATTGTTAGATAACATTGATATTTAAAAACACTAATTTCTTGAACCAAAAGGTGCAACACCAACTTTCTTTCGGATATACTCATTTCTCATTCTATCCTTTCGTGTATATCCACACATCCACCTTGACATTCTCATTTCTGCAACATTTATTTTATTTATATGTTTCTTCTTTGCAGGCCAGCATTCAGCACCATATATCAGTGAAACTTAATAACATGCTTTTAAATATTATAGAATATATAAATTATTAAGCACAATAGTTCTAGAACTGCACTTTGAGCACTTCAATCATACACTTTCCTTTGGCAGAATAAAATGAAAGTTGCAGTAGAGATGATCATTTGTGTAGTATAACAACAAAAACAGAAAAACTTACTTTTCTATACCTACTTCAGCTGCTCTTTAGTGAATACATCCCATGCTTTTTGAAGAACTCGCGAAATCCGTATGAGCTTAGATCGTAGTTATACTGAAAAGATTGAGAAAAGAAGCTACATTAAATTTCAGATAAAATTTTCAAACCCTAAGATGTTCCCAAATTGCATTAACACTGCTAAAACACACTATGAATTAGATCAGGGTTATATAGTTTTAGCAAGCCAAGTAGGATACCTTCAGCCACACTATAGAATGACTCCCCAGCATTAATAAGATAAAAAGGAAGTAAAAAGTATTGGTCCAGAACAAATTTTTGGATAATATGGGCAACAATATGTAGATTAGCAAGATAATCACAGACCATTCACTAGCAGAGAGCAGTTTGATTTCCAAATGAGTTCAAGTTTGAAAGAAATTTGAAACTTACAGGAAGGACCTTAACCGAATATTTTGTTATGTTGGGATCAGCAGCTTTTCCCTGGTTGGATGTCTGAAAAGAAAAAAAAAAGAGTAGCAGCTAAGGCTTCTCTTCACGAACACCATGTGCAATGGGAAATATGTTGATTTAGGGCATTTTATTCGATGAAAAAAATTGTTTTATTTGGTAACATCGACATCATTGCAAAAAGACATAAAATTACGACTCTAAAGATGACATTTTTAGATGTCAAATTCTCAGTGATCAATAATGATAGAGAAGCAGATTAAGTCGAAATAAAAGAGAATCGGATTTGATTCTGATGGAGAAGCTAGAGACAGTGATTTTAAGGAACTCAGGAGTGCAATAAGCATTAATGCTTTAATTCATAATATGACGACACTGAACCAAACAAATAATAATTTCTAAATACTACAGACATCTAGATAGAAATGATATTAAAATAATATTAATATTTAAACTGCATTGAACCAAATACTTTCTTGACAAAAAATAGAAGTTACTAAGGATCAGGAGATGAATGTGTTAATAACAGCAGCAAATAATAAAGAAGAATAGGAATCATATAATTAAATAAGCAAACGCATGAACATTGATAGAAATGGAAAGGTGCAACTAAACCTCTTCTGGACTGTGAAATATTTCAATAAAAGGATAATCTTTCTTCTGTCTTGCCATGCAAAATCCTGGATACTTAGGGCACTCAACCTGGAAACATCTTGAATCGGATCAGTTGGAAAATTACATACATATCAGAGGTCCAACAGATGCTTACAAGGATATTCAACAAATAAAAAAGATAATCCAAGAGAATATAAGAACATCACTTCAAGAAAAATGATCAAAAAATGCAAAGTAACCAACACCTCGTTTTAAAAATAAAATATGTATCTAGATGATTTATCATCTTAAGTTTGATAAAACGACAGTTCCTTTGAAAACACAACAAGCAAGGCCCAGCTCACCTTCATTAAAATGACTTTGATTTTGTTATAAATAAAAACTCGGGAATCATGTATTTAACTTTTGAAATAGGCAATGACAGTTCCTTTAAAAGCACAGTAGGACCTGGCTCACTTTCATTAAAATGAGTTTGAGATCCTCTTCGAACAAATGTGATTCAATAAGATAGGAACGGTACATTTTCAGGTCGTGCTGCTTACTAGAGCAAGCAGCGTACCCAATCTTCCTTTATGAGTAATTTCATATGCAAGGTTTAGCATATGCATAAAGGCCATTTGAAGATTCAAACACAAATTCAAAAAACTAATCTCTCATAATGAAAAAAAATTAAACCCTACCAATTATTAGGAGGTATAAAGCTGTGTGATTATTATCCAAGAACCCAGCAAGCTTATTTAGGTCCAGTAAAATAGCCCAAGATTGGAAGCTTCTAGTCCCTTACACCATCACCATCCATTTGCAATAATTAATTATGATCATCCAAGTGTAATAGAATTACTATTTTATATATGAAATGGCTGTCACTACAGTGGGTGTGGCCTTCTTCCTCTAACCCTAACTTAGCTCTCAACATGGTATCAGAGCCTTAAACGGCCAACACGTTGTGATCTACTTTATCCTCCCCAACACCCACCGCCACCACCACCTCCATCTTCCCGGAATCTTCAACCGTCCTAGCCAACATTCATCATCTTCTCAATGTGAAGTCAGATAAAACCAACTATCCTCTGTGACGATCACAGTTTTAGCCGATTTTCAGAGCCATGGACGACAAGGTTATGTTGATCGGACACTTCCTCCACCACCTGCAATGATTCCTGGTTTCGATAAAGCCAATCCTGCCTACATCTCATAATGCCGCCAAGATCAGCTTATTCTCAGCTAGATTATTTCTTCATTAACAAAACCGGTCTTCACACAAGTACTGGAATATACAACTTCTGCATCAATTTGGAAAGCTCTTGCATCTATCTACGCTTCTAGCTTACAGGTCCAAATCCAGCAACTCAATTTTCAACTCTGAACACTTAAAAGGGGATCAATGACTATGTTAGATTTTATTCACAAAGCCAAGACCATTGCTCACTATCTTGCTACTGCTGGATCTCCTGTCTCTGATCAGCAACTTATCCTCAGTCTTCTCTTTGGACTTGGCTCAAATTTCGCCTCTTTTGCTTTAGTTATCACTGCAAGACTGGACCCAATCCCTTTAGATTAATTTACTGGCCTTCTACTGAATCACGAGATGTTATATCATGAAACAGTTGAATCGATGATCCCCTCTGCAAATTTAACACAATCCTCTTCTTCTAAAATTTCCTCTCAACTCCTTCTGAACCAGTTCAACCAACTTACTATAAAGGCTGAGGAAGAGGTCGCGGGAGACGCTTCACTCCTCGCGGTCGAGGATACAATCTGTCAAGCCAAGTCATCTTGTTGTTAATTGCTACCATCGACAGAATTTCTCTACTTATCCTTCGTCTCGAACACCACCAGCAACATACACAACTACTCCATCACTCGCTGATCCCTGGTACTCAGGCTTTAGTACTTTGCATCACATTACACAAAATTTTCAGAATCTTAACACTAAAGTTCACCATATTCTAGCACTAAAACTGTTTAGGTTGGCAATGGGGGAACTCTTCCAATTCACAATATCGGTAAAACTACTCTTTCATATCCCAATAGAAACTTTTACTACAGGATAATCTCCATGTTCCACAAATCAGAAAGAATTTATTCTCTGTTAGTCATTTTACTAATGACAATAATGTCTTCATTGAATTTCACCCTAAATTTTGTGTCGTCAATAAATTACAGATGAAGTCCAAGCCTCTTCGAGGAAACCTTGATCAAGGACTTATAGTTTTCCACCTACATCACTTCTAGAACATCAACCGCCTTCATAAGAAAGCTTCTCCGTACTTTTGCTATAATTTTGCGTCAGAATAATTATCTTATTCCAAACAAGGCCTTTACAATTTATGTCATGCTTGTCAATTAGGTCGTAATCATCAATTTCTGCTTCCATCATCAAGTTTGGTGTATGACAATCCACTTGAATTAATATACTCTGACATTTGGGGACTTGCTCTGACACTTGCCTTGTCTGGGGATAGATACTATATAGTTTTTAGGGATAATTACCCACATGCCACATAAAACTTCATATATTACACCACACACGCTTTCTTCACAATCCATAGTGTAAATTTTGTGAAGAAATTGTGTGTGGTATAATTTTAAGAAGTTTGTGTGGCATGCAGGTAAATGCCCCTAGTTTTTATTAATGCTTGTACTCATTTTTCATGATTTTATCCCTTATATTTGAAATCAGAAGCTTTGTCCACTTTTCTTTCTTTTAAATTCATGATAGAAAATTCTTTGCAACGCAAAATATTAAATTTTCAATTTGATGATGGTGGTGAATATAACAAGTTCACCTTTATCTTAAATAAATTTGATATTCATTATCATATGTCCTCTCCATATACGCCTTCCCAAATGGTACAACTGAAAGAAAACATAGACACATTGTTGAACTTGGACGAACTCTATTAACAAAAGCTGCCCTGCCACCTACATACTGGTTATATGCTTTTCAAACTCTTATTAACAGACTACCATTACCAAATCTAAATTCTCAATCTCCATATACACTACACAATATCACAAGTCTCCTAACTACTCTTTCCTCAAAACCTTTGGGTGCCTATGTTACCCTTTGTTGAAACCATATGCCAAAACTAAATTTGATAATTCATCCAATCCCTGCATTTTCCTTGGCTACAGTGGACAATACCATGCTTACATATGTGCTGACCTCGCTACAAACCAACACTATATCTCGACATGTTTTTGATGGAAGTACCTTCCCTTTTGCCTTACAAAATCATCCTACACAAAATAACATGCAATCTAAATCTTCAACAATCATTAGCATTTCCTTTCCGACAACCTCTACACATTCTTCACCCCACTTAACTACCGCTGATCAAGGGGGTGAAACCCTACAGCCTACAAGCATACCCAATGAACAAACAAACCTCCATAGGACTACCACTCAGCCACCACTTCCAGTCCAAAATATCCACCCAATGGTGACTAGATCCAAAATAGAATACTAAAACCAAAATCCTTCCTGTCTACAAAATATCCTCCATGTAGTTGTCTTACTACAACTTCCTTAACACTAACCATCCCATCTACTTATACTCAAGCAGCAAAATATGACACATGGAGCAAAGCCATGGTAGAAGAATTCAACGCCCTATTACGCAATAAAACCTGGTCTCTAGTTCCCAAATCTCCTCAAATGAATATTGTAAGTTGCAAATAGCTTTTCAAACTAAAATATCATCCTAATGGCACTACAGCTCGACATAAAGCACGTCTTGTGGCTCGGGGTTTTGATCAAAAGGCTGGAATTGATTATACTGAGACATTTATCCCAGTAATCAAACCAATTACAATTCAAGTTATACTCTCCTTGGCCATTACCTACAAGTAAGATATTCAGCAACTCGATTTTGATAATGCTTTCTTAAATGGGGAACTAGTTGAAACAATTTATATGGCTCAACCTCAAGGCTTTGAGGATAATAGACTTCCCAATCATGTTTGTCGCCTACAAAAAGCAATATATGATCTCAAGCAATCACCACGAGCATGGTTTCAAAAATTAAACAATTTTCTGCTCCAGCATGGTTTCAAAAATAATGCCACTGAAACCTCTCTATTCTTTCTATAAAACGGACAGCATTATTTTATTTCTACTCATCTACGTTGATGACATAATTATCACTGGAAATAGCTCTACAACAGTGACTGCCTTTATTGAACTCATGGCAAAATCATTTTCTCTTAAAGACATGGGCAGACTTCATCACTTCCTTGGCATCCAAGTCCACCAAAGCAATGAAGGTATCCATATATCACGAGCAAACTACATCAGTGGTATTTTACATCAAGCAGAAATGCTTGGCTGCAAGCCAAGTCAAAGCCCCATGGCTTCCTCTACCAAGCTCTCCAAATCTTATGATGTTCCTATCTCTGACCCCACTGCTTACCACGGTATTGTTGGTGCCTTGCAATATCTACTCATCACACATCCAAATATTTCATTTAGTGTAAACAAGGTATGCCAATTCACGCAAACACCAAAAAATGAGCATTGGTCAGCAGTAAAGAGAATTTTACGATACCTTAAGCACACTACTCATTATGGTATTATTCTACAACCAATCTCCCAATTTGGTTTACATGTTTATAGTGATGCCAATTGGGCCGGCTACATTGATGATAGAAAATCCACTAGTGGGTACTACATTTTTCTTGGTTCTAATATTGTCATGTGCATCTAAAGGGCAATCTACAATAGCTCTCTCTAGCACCGAAACAGAATATAAGATGGCTGCTAATGCAGCTGCAAAAGTTCTATGGATTCAATCACTTCTGATTGAGCTTGGGTTTCCAGCACAGATAATCCCTACTATATGGTGCGACAATATTGGAGTTACATATTTAGTTGCCAATCCTATTTTACATACAAGAATGAAGCATGCAAAAAAAGACTCATTTTATATGAGATCTAGTTACAAAGAAGCAATTAAATGTGCTCTTCATTCCAATAGCAGATCAGATTGCAGATCTTCTAACAAAACTAGTTTCTCCATCAAATTTTAAACTACTTGCTTCCAAGAACGTCACTGCGTCAGTAATGTCTCACTTGAGGGGGTATATTAATATTAAAAAGCAACATACCCAAGAGCCCAGCAAGCTTATTTAGCACCAATAAAATAGCCCAAGATCAGAAGCTTCTAGTACCTTACACCAGCAGCATCCATTTGTAATAGTTAATCATGACCATCCAAGTGTAACAAAATTACTATTTTATATATGAAATGGCTATCACTGTAGTGGGTGTGGCTTTCTTCCTCTAACCCTAACTTAGCTCTCAACAATTATAATTTCAAAAAAAAAGTAAAATTACGCTTTAGTAAAGCAGAAGTGTTCGACACCAAAGAGAATAACATCAAAGCTAAATATAAAAAGTTATAGCAAATCATAAACCACACGTCATGAGAGCTCGATATTGAGAATAGAGTCAGTTAAAGCAAACAACTTCAGAATAATTGATTTGAGAGTGATGAAATCAAAGGTAGTAAAGTTAAATGATTTTATTGGAGAAATCATTGGAAATCTCTCACAAAGATGTACCCCATTGATTGCTCGTGTAAACGTTCATTTAACCATCATAACTAATCATAAACTCAATTTATTAGAGCAATTATTTAATAATTGAAAGTGATACCACTCAACAACATGACTGGCTTGATCAGTAGATTTATAGATAAATCTTATGCTCGTTCAATATGCTTCCTTAAGATGCATGCAAAGGATAAGACAAAAAGAAGGGTACATATGAGTAGTCATACGCGCACAAATTTTATATTTGGATAAAACTCAGCAGCAGCTTCCTCCAATACACTATCAAAATGCTGTGTGTAAGGACATCTGCAATGAACATTTTGACCAGAATCAAGGGGCAAATTATACAAAAAAAAATTGTTTTTAAAGATAACTGAAAGATGAATATGTTTCCAGACATTGACAACTGTAGCTAATAGTAAAACATAATACGAGTATAATCCAGTTCTTAATATGCCTATATATTTAACCAAACATTGTTGAAGCATCTGACCAAATAACTTTTAGGTACCTTCCTTGTCTCATGAAATAAATATTTAGATGCTTGAAAGTTGATGATTTTAGTATGTGTAGTATCAAGTAAGCATTGCTTTTTTATTCGAAGTTGATATAAAAAAAAAGGCCACTGCTTTTGTTCAGGTGGAAAAATGCTACTTTAAAAAAAAAAAAGAGAAAGTGAAAAGGTGGCCAACTCACTTTATAGTAAATGCAACAACAACAGGGTGGCCTTCATGGAGAAGCTGAATAAATTGACGCTCAGAAGTAAAATGTATTATCTGTGAAGGTCCTAGATCCTTTGGATACCCAGTGTAGTACCTGATATGAACAAGAAAATAAGGTAATATAATGAAACATAGCACTTCTTCCTCAGTTAAAGGATCAAATACATAAATTTATAGTCCTTTAATATTAAAAAGAAAAATCAAAAAATTATGCTAAAGATACCTAATGAGTTTAATGACATTAAAAGCAAAATTTGTATTTATCACATCTACGATCCTCACACATAAATGCATCGCTTCCTATAATTTCTAGATTTTGAAAACACTTATGGTAGTAAACATGTTGCAATCATGCTTCTTGATCTTAATTGACGTATACCAAACCTGCCTTCAGTTATTCAAAAAATAATTAGATTTTGCAGTCCACCGAAATAAAACAAACTCACAAAAGTTAAGGGTCATAAACTTCAACAATTTGCACTTTATGATTTGGAAGGCAATAAAAGGACAGTTGTGCGGACACTTAAAAATAGCATCTTGTTTTTTAATCAACTAAAGATTGTGTTTTTTAATGATAAATTTGAAATTCAACACCTGAAAAAGAACTAATATGCCACTTTAAGTAAAATTGGATTTAAGCACACTAAAAAAATTCAAAAGCATGAATGAAGTGTTTAGCCAACCAGATGAGCATATGATAATTCATGACAACACTAAGTAAACACAAGAATGGTTAGGGAACTTCATTGAAGCAAAACTAAGAGGAAAAAACTAAACATTTCTTTCACCTGCAAGTTGACCAAAGATTAGAAAGAAAGTTGTCCAAAAAAGAAGGCTTGCCCATTTATAGTTCCAAGAGCTCAAATCCTCGTTGAAAGATTTCATACACCTGCGAGCCATGATATTCAGCTTTTATTTTCTCAATTAGAAGACTGAGGAGGAAGAAAGAGAGAGATGTGGGCATGAAAATAACAAATCTTGCACACAAAGTAAAACTCTTTCTGTTTCAACAAAATATAATATATTAGCATGCGAAAGTTGCAACAAAATCAGCAAACTTTGAGCATCGACTGAAAGCACACATTGTTTGGGGGAAAATCATCCTCCTATAACTAGAATAGGCTAAAGAATCTCTCTTTTAAGAGAAGAAAGGAGAAGAGTTCCGAAATAGGCTATATAACACCATCATCATAGCATTAGTTGAACAAGTCAATTCATCGAACATGTTCAGTGCGATCACGAAGAGCAAAGGGTGCAAGTAAGCCATGTAGAAAGTGGCAAGCAAAGAATGACAAAATAGATATTACCCATGATTGTACTAAGGATAAGACATCTTAGATCAACATTATCCGCAATTCTTCAAAGACAAGCCTAGAGTAGGAGATAATGGTAGATGCAGATGCGTAGAATGAAAGAGAATTTATGAAGGTGTTCTACTCTCTTCCAATATTTGGTGGTCGACAGAAATGAAACAACAACGACTAGGGCAGAAAAGCCAAGAGCTACGCATTTGTCAAGAAAACCACACAGGATAGAGAAGGTTTCCAAAAAGCAAACGAGCTTCTAATTCAAATCAATCTTGTAGACAAAAATCGAAACTTGGCCACTAGGTCATGCCTGGTCCCCGAGAGCAAAGACTAATAAAAAATTACCTGCATGGCATAGTAAAATTATCATTTATATATTACACTTTCATACTTTATAAATTACATGTGCACACTTTTTTACATTACACGCACATAAACTATTAAAAATGTCACACTTGATGCACCATGATTGTGGTATTGATGTACTTTCATGTACTTTAAAACATGTAGAATATAATTTATCAGGTATGGCTGTGTAATAGACAAAATGCTAAGTTTACTATAATATGTGAGTAATTATCCAAAATAATAACAAAGGTTTTTATTTATCCTATAAACTTTTAGGCCCTATTTAACGCAAGGACCAAAATCAGGACCAAAATAGTAGTAGTTTAAAAAATAATAATAATAATAATAAATAAATTTTTTTAATCATTCTACACAAACTTTAATATAAAAAATATTATTTTACTTCACATACTCAGCAATTTTCAATAAAAATATAAACTTTATTTCACATCTTAGACCAAAATATTCAAATTGAATATTTTAATTTAGAATATAAAATAAAGTTAATATTTTTATTAAAACTTATTGAGTATGTGAAATATAATAATATTTTTTATATTAAAATTTGTGTAAAATAATTAAACAAATTTATTTATTATTATTATTGTTGTTTTTTAAACTAGTAATATTTTGGTCATGATTTTGGTTATCGCGCCAAACAGAGCCTTATAGTTCATATTTATTTCTCAATATTAAATATATATATATCAAATCCTTCAAATATAAATTAACCATTAAGGGTCTGTTTATTTATAAGGTTAAATTTAATAAGGTTAAAATTAAACTTGGATAGAGATATTTTTTTATTGAAAGTTGTAAATGATGTGAAGTAAAGTTAGTTATTATGTTGGGATGTGTGAGGGATATGATATAAAGTTAGTTATTATGTTGCGATATGTGAGGGATGTGATATAAGTTAGTTATTATTTTAGTAATGTGTGTAAGATGTGAAATAAAGTTAATTTTTAATATTAAATTTTTGTATGATGTGATATGCCTGGTTAAAATTAAACTAAGTTAATTTTAAACGGGCAAACAAACGGGGCCTAAATTATAACTTGTTAATATGATCAAACAACATAAAATCTAACTAAATAGCATAATTTTTTAGGGTTTCAGGTTTAAAGTTAGGATTTAAAGTTTAGGCTTCAGACTTAGATTTCTAGATTGAAAGCTTTGATTTTAACATTTATATTAGTGAGAGAGCAAATTAGTGTTTAGGTTTAGAGAGCAAAATTAATGTTTACATTACTTGATGATGTTGGCCTAACTCTAACTACGATAATAGTGGATAAAATTTCAAACCTTTTAATTGAGAGATTAATTTAAAACAATTAAAAAAATTTGGCGGTCTGCTACATGTATCTGAGAATTGGAAAGTAAATATGATATTTAGAAAGTTTTACAAATTTTATATGAAATTGTTCAAAAAAAAAGTGCAATTACATACGAATTTATGTAGATAAGTTAAAGATGTTATTTAGTTAAGTTCGAGCAAATTAATCTCATCTCAAATTTGAGCTTTCTAAATTTTAGTTAGGTTTAACTTAGAAGACTCAAATTTATTCAAGTTCATGTCAACTTTTGAGTTGATTTGAGATACTGAATTTTGTAGTAAATGAAAATACAATGCAGTATTATAGTTTATGTATATAATAATATGAGGATTTACATGGAGGACACCAAGAAAGCATTGACTCTTCTGCGCATCCCAAAGTGTCGTGTCGTTCCCCTGTGTCCCCATGACGCCTCTATGTTTCCTAAATGTTTCTATAATACTGATCAAAGCCTATAATAAAATTATATAATCACATAGAGATCTACTATGTTATTTAGCGTGTTTTGCCGCGTTTGTATCTTATAATTTATGAAATTATCGTGTCTGCATGTCATGTTGTGTCGTATCTTCGTGTCTCCGTGTCGTGTCCATGCTTCCTAAGAGTACACCTTAATTATAAAAATTATGTATTTCACTGTCAAATATAAAATATTATGTATACCATATTGAAATCTTATAAAATTACATATTTTACATGACATTTTAAAAGAAATTATAAATTAAATTACTTATGCATTTCCATGGATCTTATCCTATTTTATATAACTCACAAATTCATAAATTTAAATTTAAAGTAAATTTTATATATACATAATTTACGAAAATTAAAATTTTAAGGCTTAAAATTTAGGGTTTAGATTTTAGTGTTAAAATAATATAAGATATAAGATTTAGTATTTTGAATTATAAGTTATAGTTATAGAGCTCACGATTTGAAGTACAGTGTGATTTTATCTAAAAATAGTGTAAAATCTGTAATTTTATAAGAGTTTAGTATAATATAAAAAATATTTCATCTTTGATGGTGAAATACATAATTTTACATAATTAAGGTGACCTCCACATAAATATCTCATAATAATGTTATATTTTATGTATATAATAATATTATTAAAAGTTATATATTTGACTTAATTAAGAGGGTGTTTGGTTTAATGTGATTGTGACGCTATGTTATATTATTTGAATAGATGAATTATTTAGTATCATAATAAATTTGCATGACATTCTAAAAAATCACAAAATTGTCATTCCAAAATGGCATCAAAATCAACACACCTTAATATGACAAAGAAAAGATGTCAGTTGTAATAGTTAGTGGAGCTTTGTAAGGTAGTGAGGAGTTCACTAGTGGGTGAACCTCAAGCCGCCAAAATAAAATGAACCCTAGGTTGGAGGTTACAGGATTGACCCAAGACTTAGGGACCTAAACTTAGGATGTGATCTGCATCAATAACAAATAAACTAAAATCGAAATGTGAGTTTCAGATTTTCAAGAGACTCTGATTCCTGAATTTTAAATCAGCCCTGTCATGCTATTATAATTTCTCTTGAATTTGTTGAACCATAAAACCTATAAAAACTTGACCCTAACCATCCTAATATGAGATTGAAAATGGAGACATGAGCATAGATGATTAAACACAAATACCTAACTAAATATGCTTTATGCAACATCACACGGCTTAGAGAAGATTGAGACCATAGATTCCATTTATGCTCCTAGTTTGCCATTCCAAATAAGATTCAGGAAATTTCTGAATTTAAAAACTTAATTATGGAGATCACATGACAGAGAAATCTCAGCAAGAGCATAAGAATTTACCACATGTTCCAGAGGGTAAAGCCTAACACATGCAAACTAGATCAATTTAAGTCCACGAGTTCATTCTTCAGATGAAATATAACAATGATTCAAAGAAAAAAGTGACTTGATTTTAAAAACAGCAGGCATGGGAAATTAACTGAAGGGAAAATGCAGTTTACACAACCAAGACAACAAACATCAACTATGAAACGGGAAAAGCAGGAAAACAGGGAAAGCCAAAGAAAACTGATAAGGAATGATGAATAATAAGCCCTAACCATTTTAGAATCCCTAGTTGACAATCATGGCAGTAGCGTGCAGCCTCTCTGCAGCTCTTAAGTCGGATCAAGGCATACTGAAACTCAAAAACAGTGTACATTCGCTACCCTTCTCCCAAAGCCTTGGCAAATCTTCATCCAAAAAAAACCTCTTCCAACAAGCGTACCTCTGAGTTTTTTAAGCCGTAATCGAACAAGAGTGAACTGGGCGGGATCTGTGGTTATGCGATGTGGACGTCGGCGTCCTGGAGGACGGCGCTGTGGCCGACGAGCCCGGGCAGACACGTCGTGCGCGTCGTAGTCAGCGGCCGAGCGGCTTCACCGTGGCGAGATCTGCGAGAGGCGAGGTCGGGCGAGCGCGTTCCACGGCATACAAACGGAAGCTAGGGATTTTAGCAATTTAATGAGATAGTTGCATTTTGGTCCCTCTATGTTTATTCTAATCACAAACTAACTCAAATTCCTTAGAAACCTTCAAAATTAAACACTGCAATTACAATCATCCACATGTACCGATAAGCTGAGCATGCCTCGCATCTTTTTATATAATAAAAAAAATTAATAATATTATCATCTTTTAAATATAATTTTAATATTAAAACTAAATAATTAATATTTTTATGAATAATATTAATATTTAAATATATAGCATTAATATTTAGATCGCTAATTCTCCTTAAAATTTTTATGAATACCAACTGGACCAAATGGAATAATTGGAATGGACTGGACTGGACAAAAACGGAAGCGAGTGATAGGAGGAAGCGAGAGCGGAGATTATGAGGATGTACGCTTTCAAAAGAATGCCCGACCACAGCTCGGAGGTCATCCTTATATACACGATAAAATTAGTTAATAATGTAGTGCTCTATTATTTGTACAGTGCTCTATTATTTGTATAGTGCTCCATTATTGCTATAGTGCTCCATTTTTGCTACAGTACTCCATTATAGTTACAGTACTGACCACTTGTTGTGTATTATTGTTTTGGATGCTCTGAATGAGTGTATTATTACTATTTAGAAAATAAATTAATAATATTATCATCTTTTAAATATAACTTTAATATTAAAACTAAATAATTAATATTTTATGAATAATATGAATATTTAAATAATATTAATATTTAAATATATAGCATTAATACTAAGATTGCTAATTCTCCTTAAAATTTTTATGAAAAAAAAATTGTAGAAACTTACTGAAAAAGAGCTGTCAGCTGAAGAAGAGAAGTGCGCTCCATGCTAATCGCTCACAGTTTCATTAAAATTCTGAGCTAATAAAAGACTTACGCTTCATTTGATTCGAACTAAATTTTTTTACCTAATATAAATTTTAATTATAAATATTAACTTTATTTCATATATAATATAAATATGAATATTAAAATTTAAAGTATTTCATATTTTATATATTTTCTCATATTAAATTTTTTTTTCATTAAATTTTAAAAATAATTTTTTTTAAATTTAAAAACAGCTCGAACTAAATGAGGCCTAAGGTGATAAATCTATCTATTCACGAAGATGCTTCAGATTCTCAGAAATGCCCATCTTTAATCAGGGTTAATAGCAATTAAGCCTCTTTAATTTGATATTATGTGCAATTAAATTCTTTTAATTTTTTAATTAATTAAATTATTACTCTAATTTAATATAATTTACAAAATAAGTTATTTGATATTAACAAGGGTAAAAATATTTTCTCTAATAATTAGATCATATTGAATATTATCTTTATATGAATTATTGATGTAATGTTTAAATTAATCAAACTAATTTACAACAACTACCAAGTCTTTATCCCGTTTAGGTGGGATCAGATATATGAATTATTTATTTTTGTTACACTCTATGAAACAATAAATTTTCATTTATCTCCAAATATGTGAAATTCTTTTTGATAGTTTCTAATCATGTCTTATTTGGTTTTTCTTTTTCTTTTTTAAAATAGGTATAATCCAATAACTCAATTTCTTTTATTGAATTTTTTATCTGTCTATATTTTATATATCCAAACCATCTTAACTGGCTCTTTCTGAACTTATTCTCAACTGAGACTATGTTAATCTTCTCGTAGATATACTCATTTATTATCATATCTTTTCGTGTATGCTCATTCATCTACCTTAGCAAATTTATTTTTGTGACACTTATTTTATTTATGTGTTTTTATTTTATAGGACAACAATTTATATAATATAACATCGTTGGTTTTACAATTCTGTGAAATTTATCTTTAAATTTAAGCGAAATTTGGTTATCACACAACACGTTATTGCCAAGTCCCAAGTCTCAGATCAGAAACAAAGAGGGCTGCGTTAAGCAGTTGACAGCTAGCGTAAAACTTATCGAACAAATATAATATGAATTTTTTAAAAAATTATATTAAAACCAAACTATTAATTAGAAAAAATATCATTCTTGGGTTTCTGCATTAATATCAATGCAACTATTTTACACATCGTGTCTCGATTAATTTAAAAATTAGAGAAACTTAATTACATATAAGTTTAAATTATAGGGACCTAATTGTTATTAATCTTTCTCGTTACTGTAGCAAATTGGATCATTAGCTGTAAAATGTTCTCTGATTATTGTAAATCTGATAAATTGCAGGTGGGTTTATGAGGTCTTAAAAATTTTATACATTTATCTATAAAAATATTAATCATAATATAGAATTTTTTACACACTAGGAATATAAATTTTAAATTAGAGCACTTGAGTTCCTGAAATTGACAATTTATTTTTATATTACCGTACGTTCTGTCATCTATAATATTACATCTAATTTAAATTAAATATACAAAATATTAAAATATATATGAACTAAATTATAATAAATCATTAAACAGGAACTACGTATTTTACATTATTGTAAACATATGTCTCAAAAAATTGATAAATATTTGATTTTAGATCGACATTTAGTTTAAATTGAGTTCGGCTCGAGTTATTAAGCTAAGTTATAAGCTATAATTAGTTTGTATCAAATTTAATTTGGTATTTATTTTTGAACTAGAAATAATATATTCATTAATTATATATAATTATTTATTATTTATATATAAGCATATTTTAATTATAATTAGAATATTTTTTAATTCTGATTATATAAGGATTCATAAACTTTTTTTATCATTTCAATAATTAATTTAAAATTTGATACTTTGGCTTTACGAGTCAAATGTGCCATGAATCTATTCATGGACTTTTGCCGTGATCAAAAGTTACGAAAATCCTTCTATAAACACTGTTCTAAAGCTAGTCATAAACATTGTTATATCAATATTCTACAATAAACGTGGTGGACATAAAAGCCATAAATATAAATATCACACTAAACATCGTCGTCATAAATTTAAATTTACCAAACCTTGGCTTAACTATAAAAATAAACGTCGTTTTAATATACGATACAAACCTAAGTATATTCATAATCATAAAAAATATTTTAGACGCAAATCCGGTTATAATAAAAAAGTATGTAAATGTTTTAAATGTGGTGAAGAAGAACATTATGCTAATAATTGTAAAAAAAGATATTAAAATAATAAAAGCACAATATAATTATATATATATATATATATCACATTAAAAAATATTTTGAACTAGAAATAATATATTCATTAATTATATATAATTATTTATTTTTTATATATAAGCATATTTTAATTATAATTAGAATATTTTTTGAGTTTATTTAATTTTAAATTCTAACAAAAATTACTTATTTTTTATTAATACTTTATTTTTCTTAGCTCTATTTTCTGTTTTAAAAAATGGGAACAATTTGACCGCCAGCTCAGCTCCTGCCGAAGTCACAGCAGGCCTTGGCTTTTGGATCAAGCCGAGCCGGCCAGGGCCAGCCCATCACGCGCCAATTGCTATTTTCAAATCTAATACACGTGACCTCTTGCGAGTAATCACGTGACCATTCTCCGGAGATTTTGCACGAATCTTGAAGTGAATCGAACGATTTGAAATCTACTTTCTGAAGTTTTTCGTGATCGATAAATTAAAGCTTTGTCAATAGCCAACGTTGGCACCACGTATTGATGACATCATAATATGATTATTTAGTCTTTTTTTCTCATATTACAAGGGATATTTTTTTGATAAATATTATATGGGTAATTACCACCATATTATAGTAAACATTTTATTTTATTTATTCTCTATTTATACTTTATAAATTATACTCTACATATTATAAATATATAAAAATTATAATTTTATTATAATTATAGCATATTTAATATAATATTTTTAGTAATTTATAATGGCTCAGTATAATAAAAATATGTATAATATAATTTATTAAATATGAATGAATAATAATATATAAGATAATAAATTTATTATAATATGTAATTAATTATATTTTAAATGTTATTTATGCCTAAGTTTCATTCATATTCTCTTCTTTTTTTTCATTTTTATTTCTAGTTTCACATCGTCTCCTTTAATTCCATTGTAAGGAAGTAATTTGAATTTCAAAACTTGTACTTGCACTCATAATTAATGATATGACTAGTTAAAAAGACTTAATTTAATAGTAAAATTTCATTAAAATAATTCCGTTCAAAATAAATAGGTTTGAATTTGTTTATTCAAGTGTAAACAAAGGTAAATTACATTCAAGTGTTTAAAATTGAGAGGGTATTACAAATTGATCTAATTTTTCAAAAAATTCATAAGATTGCAAAAGTGTTGTGATTTTAATCCTTTTTTCAGAATTTTATTTTTTAACTTTTTTAAATAGAAAAATATAAATTTTTAATTTTTTTACTAACTTAAATTGTTATTATATTTTTAAAAATTATTATACTCTTTTATTTTTATAATTTTAAATAATTTAATAAAAATTTAAAATTTAAAATTTTTCTATATTTTGTTTTTTCTTCTTTAAAAATTCATAAGATATATAAATATTAATATTTTAAAACTTAAAAAATAAATAATCGAAAATAATTTTATAGTATAATAGTAATAAATTAATAATTATATTTTAATCAAATCATAAATTTTTTAGTTTTTACAATTTTAAAGATTTAAATTAAAATTTTAAAAAATTGAGAACAATTTATAAATCACCTCTGGTCTAAGATGGAAATTAAATAAGAAACAAAAGAAAAAAAAAACAAAATCGTTGTCGGCGCTCATCAGCGATAGCCGGCGGCGGTCGTTGGTTTAGGACTTTAAAATTTTAGCTTTTACAGGTCAACCCGGTAACAAAACCGGCTATAGCCCGTCCCCATTGGCATCCTCTCCGTCGTTTATCGGCCGGAGCGACGTTCAGGCAGATAGAAGAGATTCGGCATCATCTCTTCCCCGCTTCGCCTTCGCTTGCTCCGCTGACATCGCTTATTAATATCCTCAATCTCAGACATGCTGACCTCTCCTTCGCCTCTCTCTCTCAGGTTCCCGCTGCTCCTTGGTAGCCCCCTCGGAGGAGTAGGATCCCATCGCTCGCTGCGGCCCCAGTACCTCAGCGGTTTGTCCCGTCCTTCTTAATCCCTATCTTCTTCTTCCTCTGTCTTGATTTTGCAGTCTTGATGTCTTGGTGAGCCGCCACTCATTTATTAGGGTTTTTCCTGCTGGAATTTCTAGGTCTAATATCCAACTCATCATCTGATTTCGGCCGTTGGGCGCAGATCGGGAGGATTGGTAGGGATTCGCGGCGGAGGCATGGACGGGGCCAACGGCTTGCGGAAGGTGGGCTCCCAATACTCAATGGCGGACGCAGACGATCTTGATCTTTCCCGGCTGCCGGAGAAGCTGAAGCCGACCATCGAACGTCAGAGGTCCTGCGACGAGCGATCGATCAGCGAGCTTTCGATCAATATCCGGGTGGCGGACGGCTTCGAAAACATGTTTTCCCCGCGCGGGATGAGGTCCGGCTTTAACACTCCGGCGTCGTCGGCGAGGAACTCGTTCGAACCACACTTTATGATCGCTGAGGCTTGGGAGGCCCTCCGGCGGTCGCTTGTTTTCTTTCGCGGACAGCCGGTGGGGACTATTGCTGCTGCCGATCATGCATCTGAGGAAGTTCTAAATTATGATCAGGTAAATAAAATCTACCTCACGGCATTCCTTTCGTTCCCTTTCCTTCTAAGTTTGCGTACAATCGTTCAATTTCGCTAGAAGCATTTAAGAGGCTTAGTGTTGACTGTAGAGAATTGTAGGCTACAGTTACTATTTGAACTTATTCAGTACTAAAAACTTAACGCAAAACTGATGTAAAACTGCTTGTTTTAATGAGAATCCAGAGTATGTTGATCCTGCATCTCTACATCAAAATTTTTGATTAAAATGGTTGATTCTTAGAGTTCTTCGTTCTTTTGCTCGCCTGATCTCAAGTATTTTGTTGTCCTAATAGGAGATTCATCTTTTTTGCAGGTGTTTGTCCGTGATTTTGTGCCGAGTGCACTAGCCTTTTTAATGAATGGTGAGCCGGAGATAGTGAAAAATTTTCTACTGAAAACTCTACTACTTCAAGGTTGGGAAAAGCGGGTAGATCGTTTTCAGCTTGGTCAGGGCGTCATGCCGGCGAGTTTCAAGGTCCTTCATGATCCTGATAAGAAGGTTGATACTGTAGTAGCAGATTTTGGTGAGAGTGCTATAGGAAGAGTTGCACCGGTTGACTCTGGATTCTGGTGGATAATCTTATTGCGTGCATATACTAAATCAACCGGGGATCTATCACTTGCTGAAACTCCTGAATGTCAAAAGGGCATGAGACTTATATTAACTCTTTGTTTGTCAGAGGGATTCGACACGTTCCCAACCTTACTCTGTGCGGATGGATGCTCAATGATAGATCGAAGGATGGTAAGACGACATTCTTTGTATTCTGTGTTTCACTGTTTAGCATAATAACTTCTAGCATCATCTAAACTTATTTTCTTCTCAATCTGCTGGAAATTCTCGTTTTCTATGCTATAATGGTGGTTGCATGGAAATGACTCCAAATCTTGGACTTACAAGATTCTAGAGGTTTCCGTCATAACTGTTTCCTTGCAGAATTTAAGTTATTTAGGGGGCGTTTGGTTCAGTGTTATCTCAATATTATGTTATGTTATCTTTAAAAAGTAATTGTTTGGTTTAATGACATCTTTAAATAACATTATAATTAATTACAAAAATGCCATTACATGCTGACATCTAGATGTCACCCCAAATCAGGCGACATCTCAAAATAACACCATCAATTTGTTATTATAATGTCAATAACTTCCAACTAAACAAAAATTATTTGGATAGCATTTATATTTTCTAATATCATAACATTGAACCAAACAAATGTCCATTGATGAATAACAATGACATCTAAATAACATTGACATTGAAATAACACTGAACCAAACGCCCTCTTAATTTAATTCCACGAATCAATCTGTTGAATATCATGTGAACTTTTAGGGGCAGAATTCTTTGAATTACTGCCATCCTTTGTTGAATATTGAGACTGCATCAGAGATGTTGCACATCTTTAATTGAAAACCAATTATGTTTCCAAATAAAAGCTTTTATGGATATGGACCTTGGGTGTCATCATTTATGTCTGTTTCATTTTAAATATTTTCTGGTGCGATTTGATTCCAGGGTATATATGGTTATCCTATCGAGATTCAAGCCCTATTCTTTATGGCATTAAGGTGTGCTTTGGTGATGCTTAAACATGATGCAGAAGGGAAGGAATTTATTGAGAGAATAGTGAAACGTTTGCATGCTCTAAGTTTCCACATGAGGAGCTACTTTTGGATTGATTTTCAACAGTTAAACGACATTTATCGCTACAAAACTGAGGAATATTCTCACACGGCAGTCAACAAATTCAACGTTATTCCTCACTCAATCCCCGAATGGATTTTTGATTTTATGCCTACTCGTGGCGGTTACTTCATTGGAAATGTCAGTCCTGCGAGGATGGATTTTCGATGGTTTGCCCTGGGAAATTGTATTGCCATTTTATCGTCACTCGCTACTCCCGAGCAATCCATGGCAATAATGGACCTCATTGAAGCACGTTGGGACGATCTGGTTGGTGAAATGCCTCTTAAGGTTACTTATCCTGCTCTTGAAGGCAAAGAATGGATGATTGTGACAGGTTACGACCCGAAGAATACTAGATGGAGTTATCACAACGGAGGATCTTGGCCAGGTTAGCATACTTAAATTGTATGATGTTAGCATAAAACATCATTCTGTTTCACATTCTACACAATTTTTAATACATTAATTTTATTTCTTATCTTACACAATTTTTAACAGAATTAATTTTATTTTTCATCATAAAAAGAACCAAAAAATCATTATCTAAACCCAAAAAAGTTTCATTTAACTACATCTAATACCAGATTGGTTCAAATCAAGTCCCCATTAGCGTTAAAGCAGAAATGATTGGGAAAGAGATTATTTGATCAATGAAACTCGTATTAGCAGCTTTGTTGAAGGTGGTCCAACAATGCATAATGTTTATTGCCATTGAGGATTGATTGGTTTTCTGCAGTGCTTCTGTGGCTGCTTACTGCCGCTTGCATAAAAACGGGCCGACCGCTGATTGCCAGGCGAGCAATAGAACTTGCCGAGAGCAGACTTCTGAAAGATGGCTGGCCTGAATATTACGACGGTAAACTTGGACGTTATATCGGTAAGCAGGCCAGACGGTTTCAGACATGGTCCATTGCTGGATATCTGGTGGCCAAGATGATGCTAGAAGATCCCTCACATCTGGGAATGGTTTCTCTTGAGGAAGACAAGGCGATGAAGCCCGTCATCAAGAGATCGACATCCTGGACATGCCCAGACAGAGCCTAGTAATGACGGAGAAAACTTCGTCGTTTTACCATTCTTTGGGAGCAGTTTGACGGCCGCCTTTCCCTTTTTGGGTCTCACACGAAGAGAGTTTGCTTACGGAATTCCTAATAAAGTGTTTTGCCATTTCGTAATATATCAAGAAACTCTCTCTTATTCCTTTTTATACTAATGAAGTAATTTCACAGCTTTGTATGAGCTATGTACTCAAAAATCGATCATATTAAAAAACAAAACAAAACAAAACAAAAAACAAGATATCTGCTGAATTCTGGTGATTGTTCATTTCAAGTTCCACAATGGTTTTCTGATTTTTAAGTGATCACTACTGCACCCATGATAAGTAACTTTGTCCATTGCCTGTAATGGAGTGTGAACAAAGAAGAGCAGCGGGCGCTATATAGTTCATGGTTACCATATGAACTAGCAAAGCTATCAAAGATCAGTACAGAAATCAATATTTTTGGTGGCCTATTGTAGAACTCTAGAAATTACTCAATCCCTAGTTGTTTTTGTTGATAATGTATGTGATGAATCATCTCATATTAGTAGATAATAAAAAATAAATTATGACACTTAATATACAAGTGATGATGGCTTTAATTCAATTGTATAATTTTTTGAGTTAAATGATATTTAATGCTTAACAGAATAGAATTGGTTTGCAGACGGTCCCCTACAATATTGATTCAGTAAATTGTTTTTAACAAGAACTTGGTTTTACGCTTCATGGAACAGGTAATCTTGAGAACCAGTTTGGCTCCTTCCCCTCCATTCAAAACATTCTTGTCAAGTAACGGCAATTACTTTAATATCACTACTCAGGTCACCAACTTCCTTGACCTTCCGGCACTGGGCAGGCGTCAGCCCCCATACCCTGGGCCTGGTCACTGCGACCTCCTTTTTGAGGAGGCACCCCTTCTCCCGAAGTTACGGGGCTATTTTGCCGAGTTCCTTAGAGAGAGTTGTTTCGCACTCTAGGTATTCTCTACCTACCTACCTGTGTAGGTTTTGGATACAGGTACCCTTTTGTTGAAGGTCGTTCGAGCTTTTCTTGGGAGTATGACATGGGTTACTTCAGCGCCGTAGCGCCTGGTACTCAGACATTGGCTCGAGGCATTTCCTCTACCCATTCTTACCCTAAAAAACCAAGGTCACTTAATTGTTACAGAATCATCAAAACCAATCTCGCATTTAAATGCGATCTTCTTCTCTCGGTCCCTTTTCATTTCACAATCTCGTCGCCGAGCAACCAGATGATCCTACAACATCTGATGCACCTCTGCTAGAGTTTTGGGGCATTTGTCCAACAGTGCAACGTCGGATGAATCAATGTCCACTCATCCCCAAGGCAGGATTATTCTACCGCGCCGAATGAATCAAAGTCGAAACTCGTTGTAAATACTGCAAATCACAAGGGAAGGGACTGCAAATACAAGCCCAAGCCATCCATTAACAAGATCAACTTTATAGATAGAACTCAATGATCCCTTGGTCTGATTTGAGTTATTCTTGATCAACAAAATGTCCTTGAAAACCTTGATAAGGAATCTATCTTTAATTTTTTTGCTAAAGAATCCTGTCCTACAATCTTCAGTTCCCACTCTACAAGATCACAAACCCACAAAGATCAAGTATGTCCTCCAGACAATAGCTATAGAAATCAAGAAGCATGAATAGCAAGATTTAAGGAGGTACAGAAAGTGTGTAGATGTGACAAGCAGAAGATGCAATTTAAGCAAATATGCTGATTGGCTGGAAAATTTTTGCACTTAATATAGTAAACTAAGAGCTTCATGCAACCTTTTTCACAAAAAAAAAAAAAAAACTTCATGCAACCAATGTCACTACAGTGCCAACACACAGTAGAACATATAAAACTGACATGCTGAAGACTGAAGTTCTTCATAACCTAATGATCCCACAACAACAAAAGAGTTTCAATTGTACTAAAACGAAGAGTCATTTCATAATTTAATGGAATTTTATTGACTGTAATCCTGTGAGTTTTCATTAAAAAAGATGGAGCAGCCTAACCGAAGCTGATCCAAATGAAAAGTGGGACCAGATCAAAATAGGTTATTACAAAAATTTCCACATCTTTCAGTGTGGTGATGGATATGGAATCATCCATCAAAAGACCCATTCAAACTGGTTCCACTGCTTTATCGAAATTGAAGCCAGCGAAAAACCAGTTTGGTCAAACATCTATTGGAAGATTTGGTGATTAGGGCAGTGGTTGGTGATGGATACCAAAATTCTCAAAATCACCACAAACCCACGTTTGACCATAACACATATCCAATGCTTGTAAACAAGGTATATTCAACAAGAATCAATGTGGTTGCAGCAAAGAATAAAAAGTTGTGGGAAATCTATACCATAAATATGCGCTACTATCTCTGCGAGGTTCTTTGCAATATGCCTAGATCTTCAAACAGTTGGGATTGTTCTTTCCAATTATACGAGAATTCAGATACCTTACAAAGATTCAGACCATATTATTTTCCCCTAGTGGTGTATAACAAATGGATGCTAAAACTGTTTATCACATGGAAAATTGGTTTTTGTGCAACTTACAGGATTCGGGAAACAATGTTACTAACCAGTGAGGAGTATCATATCTGTCTTCGCCGCATTGATCCCGGTGAGAAAACCTTCAGCTTATTTCTAAACAGGAAGAGAAGGGTGGAGCCAACGAGGGGCCAAGAGGACATGATGGCAATATATAGTAGCAGCCACATCGATTTCTTGCTCTGCTTTGCAAGCTGATTTAGGCTGCTTCTCACCTGACCATGAGGTGCATCCTGTGACATTTGAGCATTACCTTCTTCCTCACCATTTTGATCTGAAGGCAAAGATGTAGGAGTAGTCTCCAGAATTGTACTTGTTCTGACAGTATGTTCCCTACCGCTGACCGCAGTAGCTATTTCATTTTGAGCTGCTGTTTCATCGGATTGATGAGGGATATCTTCATTGTCTGATCCATCTTTTATTGCAGGAACCAAACCATCCTCTGTAATATTCACATAGGGGCTCTTATCGATGGAAGTTTCCCGTGGGGAAAGAAAATGTTGCCTATGGAGCTGCAATGCGGAGTTTAAGATTAACAAAATAAATCCGAATATATCATTCAAAAGTGCTTATATAGTCTTCAATTATGCCAATTTAAATAATAAATTTTGTTTGACACAATACCTTTTGAACGTGCAAATATGGGCTAGAATGTAGAACAGCAAGAAACTCATCCGCAGCTCTCACCCACCTTCAAAAGCTAGAGATAATTAGTCCTACAATTATTATTTGAAGGATTAACGGTAAAATTGAAAAAATCTATCCAGACGCAACCTGAAGTAAGCAGCTATTTTCCACTTGAAATCTGAATGATACAGCACTTTAAAATGCAGTTTTAATGTCTCTAATGAAAAAAACAATTGATTTACTCCTGATTGTTTAATTGAGTTGCTAAAATTAAGAAACTTTGCTAGAAGAATGTGGGAAGCTGAAAGCCATAAACGAAACTGGTTCCGAGTTCCTATGGGACAGGATTAGAAGAATGGGTGACACTATAACAATCTCTTCAAGAACAGTATTTTGTAGTACATTTATTACTGTAAGCTAAACCTCCCTTGATTTTGGTGAAAACTAACCCACAAATGTTCCCAAAAATAGTTGATAGAATTTCCATAACACATAAATTTTAAAGAATCGAAGGACCACAAGAATAAATATAAAATGAGAAAGAGAAAGAGTAATTTATGTACACGTGATCAAGTCTGAAATGCTAAAAATGGATTTTAAGCTACCATAAACTACTTGCACTTATCCCCTCAAAGTATGCAAGATGGCCTCCGTGAGTTGTTGCTGCCAAAACAACGTTCCTGTTTGCCCTGTAAAGTGAGTAGTTGCACTTTAACTTCAAAATGATGGTAGAGGAGCTAAATATAATTATATAAAGTTATTAAAAGAAGAGGCAAAAATGAATGAAAAACTACGTTGTCTATACCTGCACTCATCCCAGGGTATTGCTTCCTTTGTACAAACGGGATCATCTAAAGCACTAATGCAGAGCAAAGGCACACACACATTCCCTAAATAACTAACACTGCTACAACGGCGGTAATATGTATCCACTGTCTGAGCAAATAAATTTCATCAATAGTCATGAAGTAATTAATTTCATTGATAGTCATGAAATTATTACAATCAAATTTTAAAGTATCATTATATTACCTCAAACTTGCCAACATGACGAGTGGCATGGTGATCAAAGTCTCGAACAGAGCGTGACTAAAAAGAAAATATCAAAATGAATTGAACAAGATTTCTAGGAAAAATAATGAAAATGAATAGTTATAACGTAGCCTTGTTTAGTATAATAAACCCTAATTTAAAGTCTAATCTTTAGTATCAACAAAAAGCCTCAAATAAAAATATCAGCATTCAGGAGAAAGACATGAACTGCATCTTTTGGCAATACGGTTATTATGTTTTCAACTAGCTCTTCACCATGACAAATTTATTCAAGGCAGATTTGGAGAGATGAAACGACAACTGAGATCCCCAATAAGGCTCCAAACAAAAACTATGATTACGCTGATATTATCACGAAAGATATCATCATTTGGATTAAACTATCATTAAGCTGATATTATCACGAAAGATATCATCATTTGGATTAATCTTTAATACAAATGCAATGACATCTATGAATATGCAGAAATGGACATGCATGCATATTTATATATGGGTCATACAAATGTCGGTATGTAAAGCCTTCCTATTAGTGAAATATTGAAAACCAAAATATTTGAGGTTAGGCGTTTAGAAGTCAAACCACTAGAGCTACTTAAGATACATCTCGTTGAAAAAAACAAATAAATATTTACATAAAGAACATCACCAATACCTCCCTAATGCCATCCCAGTTGGCAAGACGTGCCAAAACAGGCTGATGTCTGAAACAAAAAGCAAAATATGTAACTTTTTTCAAAAACCAATCAAATCAAAAAAAAACAAATGCAACCTAAAAAAGCATGGCAGTGAAAAACACTGAAAACAATCATGTCGCTCAAAAGATTACAATGCAAAAAATAACCAATGAAGATGCGAGAGTACCAAAATATTCAGTGTTCTAGTTTAAGATGCACCAGATAGCAACTTACAATTGGGCGTAACCTTTGAGGCCGATTGTAAGGGCTTTGTCATACAATCTTTGCACAAGATTGCGACTAATGAACCTGTCACATACCTAAAACGAGAAAGTAAAAAAAAATTCTGATTGATAGAATCTCATACTAGTCTCAAACGAACGAATGAAATGAGAATTATAAAAGAATAAAACTAGACCACTTTTAGTATTGTTTCATTGGTTCTTAATTGATACTCGTGTACTTCTATTGAGATTTTAATAGTACAATATTATTTTTAAGTAAATGAAATAAAATAATGATGAGATAGAATGCTACCAAAACCTCTTCAATTAATCAGATGAAAAAAAAAAATTCATGATCAAATTCAGCTATGGAAAATGTCCATATATGATTGATGTCATTTTCAAATAGCAACATTTTAGAAAATTATAACTTTAACTTTAGGCTACATGTGGTAAGTGGAATCTTTAGCTTTTAGCTTGCAAATTTTTTGCCACCCATGAAATGCATGTACGACGGAAAGTGAAATGAGTTTGTTATATTAAAAATTATGTAAGATGTGAAAGAAAATTGATGATTGGATTAAAATCATTGTGTAGGAAGCAAAATAAAATTAAAAATTTTACACTGGAGTGTGTAGGATGCAATATAATTAATCTTTTATTTTTTAAAATGAGGAAAAAATATTTTCCAGGCCATGACAAATTGTGCTATGTACCAAAATGCAGCCTTTAAGGCATCTTTGATACCTATCAAAACAAATTTAATTGCTCAGCAAATGAAAAAACAGCTTTTCAGCTGGATTTGATTTTTGTGAACAATATGCTCAAATTCATGAGATTGAATTTGTTAACATGATGACAAGTAAATAGCAATATTCCTTCCTGCTAGCATTTTCTGAATTTAGAAAAGAGTTGATAGGCTTCAATAATTCGAAAAGTAGAAATAGGAACTCGTTTATTAAAACTAATTAGCAATTTAAGCTCATTCAATTCTATGTATCAAGCTTTGATCATTTATTACAAATTTACAAGTCACAAAGCGTACAACCTATACTCTCCTCGCATAGCATGCCACTAAACAGCCGTTACAACATTCTGGGTCCGCTTGTAATACCTAATATAGTGTTACATGTGCCAGGTTGCAAGGTACATGTGATCCCAACACGATATAGATGACATGGCCAATTGGCACAACTGACTCACAAATCACAATTAGACACTGTGGCTTTCGTACATACATAGACTACACATTCCTGACATATATACATAATGCTTTCAAGTACCCTTGCTATAACCTAAAATTCATGCACAGATGCATAACTGAAATTAACAGGCATAGATAATTGAAATCAAGCTGCACCTCAACATTTAGAATTAGTTACATAAACTATCTCTGTCAATATAAGACCTTCTAAAGAAAATTTAGGATGACATATTTCTATACAACAATAAAAGGAAGATTAGTGAAAAAGGTGCATCGACACTAACTTTCTCAAAATTTACTAAGCTGCAATATTGTTAATAAGCTAGCAACTAACCACAAGATCCCATGGAGAACAGATAGATGCAGCCCCAGAAATTGGAGTGCTCTCCCCTTCCTCTCCCAAATACTTGACCTGAAGCATAACAATTTGAAGGAACATATTTAAACAAAAGTATTGGGTAAATAGAACGATGCAAAGAATTCAGTATTAAATTGTCCACAAAAATCAATATGAATCATTGTTATTTGTCTAAGGAAAACAAATTTACCAAGGTTTTCAATATTCTATTGGGACAGCAGCACCGGATCATGCTAACAGGATGTATAGAATGCTAGTTTCACATAACAACCTTCCCCACATTGACTTAATCCAAATATATGTTGAACACAAGCATGAATGGAAATGAAGAGAATCATCAGAAACTTGCCTCCACTACAACAATACACACCACATATACACTACATACTATATGCATAGGTATATATTCTTTCCCTTATTTGTGCATGATATAGATGACAGATAACAGATACAAAGCTCCTTTAACAAATCGCAAAAACTAATACAGCACCTAGCTTTATTAATAAAGGATCAGGTTCTAAAAACAGCTAAGATCTGGATAAAAAGACGAAATCGTTTACAAGTTTTTCTATCTTATAATAGCCACAATTGATCGTCCTGGACTTTACTGTAGTTGGCATCTGTGTACATTGTGTTTATGCAACATTTGCAGAAATACTAGAATAAAAAAAAAAATTGCAGAAATACTAGAATAAAAAAAAAATTTGCAGAAATAAAGAAGCAAATACACTATTCAGTAAAATACTGCATGAGTTACAAGGACCCACTTGGGACAGAGTACAATAATTTCAAGATGACAGTTACGCCTCTCATGTGCTTTACTGCCAAGATAATTGTAACATCCCGTAATCTCATTGTAATTTGATGCAAAAATTATGATCGCATGTTTGTTTCACTTATTTTATTTTAGCTGATAGGCGGAGTTCGCCTTCTCAGTCCATATTGTTTAGAACTGACGCTATATTTATGGCAGGTACTGCAGGACAGAGTGATGCGCAAGAAAAATGGGTTCGTGATTGAGAGAAACTATAGAATGAGCTAGGATATTATCTTTTATTTAGTTTGATTTTAATCATGAACATTTGAATGGTATAGTTGATATGATGAAATTTATTATTTGCTTTTGAATATTAACTTTAGATGATAGTGTCTCTACTTATGGTAGAGAGCTATAGACTTTGGTTTTAGATGTTTGACGTTTATTTTTTGGGGTAATTTCACTTAGGCCCCTGATATTTACTTGACTTGTCACCAGATCCACAATCTTGAAAACATGCTAGACAGGTCCCCAAAACGTATTGTATAGGTCATTGTGGTCTTTAATATTTATAAAAAGCTTCCAATAAGGTCCAATTAAACGTTTTCCGTTAAAAATTCTGTTAAATCAAAATTTTAACTAAAAAATCATAAAAAAATTTTTAATGTGAAATTACAATTGTACCCTGGTCCTCGCTGAGGCAGGCAGCGCACGACCACGCGCAGGCAGCCACCAGCGTCCGCGAGTAGGCGGTTGTGTGCGCCGCCGCTCACGCCGACGTGTGCGGTAGGCCGGCGCACGTTGCGGCGACTTGCGCGCAAGCGTCCGCGCTCGGGGCCGTGCGCTGCTGTGACCGGCGAGCGCCGGCGTTGGCACGCGGGTCGCCACAGCGCACGCGCTGGTCGCCGCAGCGCGCGACCTCGCGCTGGCGTCCGCAGGTGGGTCCGCCGTAGCGCGTGGCCCCGTGCGCCGGTTGACGCTGCAGCGACTCACGGGCGTTCGCAAGTGGGGCCGCGCGCTGTGGCGACCGGCGCACGGATGCTGGCACTCGCGGCCGCCTGCTCGCGGACTCTGGCATGCGCGACGACGCACGAGGCCGCCTTAAGGGTAAAAAAGGGTATTTTCGTAATTTTAATAGCGTTTAACAGATACCGTCACAGAAGGACCACAATAACCTATACAATAAGTTTTAGGGACCTATCTGACAGTTTTAAAAATTGTGGACCTGCGTGGCAAGTCAAGTAAATCTTAAGGGCCTAAGTGGAATTACCCCATATTTTTTTATTATTTCTATTATTCCTAGCTAGCCTTGGTTGTTCTCTTTATAACAGAGTCACGATCCTAATTTATTGTGGTTTAATCCGTATATGTTTGTTACAGGAGACTATAATAAATTGGGGTGTGACAATAATGGCCATATTTCCCAGGAGTCTTTACTCTTAGTAGACCTTAAGGAACAACCGAACAACTCAGGGTGAAGAAACCAAGAAATAGAAAAAGTGTGAGGTCCAAAAGGAAATCATGACCAGCTACATATTAATCCTCTAAGAGGTTGCATGCCGAGGAGTTCCAAATGTTACTATTAAAAAATTGCCATCCTTCACCTCTAAAATAACTATTTATCTTTCCAAACTTTATTTTCTGCAGGTTAGCAAAGTATGTAATGTGGAATATACGTAATATAACAGCTGTCCTGCTTGAATGGCAATCATGAATCTTTACACAATGACGAAATGCTGACTTTCAAATGAAAGGCAAATCAAAAGTTGTTGTCTGGTTTGCTTTTCTACCAGAATATTAGCACCAATGCTTGTTCCAATAGCAAAGAGCGAGGCCTTAGGATATCTTGCATGAAGATAATTGACAACTTCTCGAACATCTTCTGTCCAACCCGCATTATAAAAACAATCAGACTGCCAACAAAATCATGACTAAAAAATTATGAAATACTTTAAGAAACCAATAACAAAGACAGGATAAAAACATTATGTCAAGGAAATCATTAGACATTTTTCTGTCAAATAAACAGAAGAATCAAGAGAGAAATATAACTGAAAGAATATTATTTTCTGCAACAAATGAATCAAAATGAATTTAGTAGCCGTGATATGTATTATAAGGCCTCATAAAATAGATGCTAGTAGACTAATTTAAGCATTACATATATCAAAAACATCACTACAGAATGAAAAGTCTCAGAACCAAGTTCCGGCTATTTCAATGGGACTTGCACAGTACAGCTACTTTTAATATGCTGGAATTCAAGCACAAAGCTTATAACAAAGCATTGGCTTCATAGCACAATTCAACAGACAGATATCTTCCTGAAATTTGCTTCCATTAAAAGTTTTTTTTTGCTAGATTGGCAATAGTTCTTGGATTTTGAGCAGCTTGATAAGAACTTTGATTATTTAAAATGTTCTTTTCTTGTTCTTAGATATGGAATTGGAAAACATCACCAATTTAATATCCTTCATCACAAGTTGGCTCCACTTATCTTTCTTCAACAATCCTTCCTAATAGTAGTACATGCAAACCTTTTTAGTGAACTTTAATCAAATTATTTGTGCCTATCACTTTCTCTCTCTGTCACAATAATTTTTCTGAGAAATAACTCAACATGTTTTTCTATGCCTAGACAGATGCATTTTTATTATCTCCCTTCCTACCAATTCTGTTGCTGCTTATGCATTTGTGTAGCATGCAGATTTTGTAAGTGTCATTTCATTTTCATCTGCACAAACAAATATTCTACTGTATATAGATAATACATTAGACTGCTAGCCTAGTCGCCAACTTGTTCCTTTCAAATGCAGTGCTACGAAGTTATCATTTTATTTTGATGTTCTTTCAAACGCCAACTCTCTCTAAGCTTAGTGTTACAAAAATGAGTATGCTAAGGTAAATGAGCAAATATATGCAAAAGAATAAAATATAGTATATTTGCGAAAGATTGGAATAGCCTTAATTAAGAATAAGTTTAGAGAGAGTTGGTTTAGATGGTTTAACATATAAATTGTAGGCCAATAGAAACCCCAATAAGGAAAATTAAATTATTGAATCCCATGTAAAAAAAGGAAGAGAGAGGCCAAAAAAGACATGACGAGAAATTATAAAAAAATGAAATTACATATTTGAAACTAAATGTGGATTTATTATTTGATAAAATGTAATGGAAACAAAGTGGCTTGGTTTGTTGTTGTTGTTGTTGTTAGATTTAATATACCTGCAATGTGTTAGAAAAGCCAATGTCAAGATAAAATTAACTCACGGTTATGGAAACACCACCAAGTCCACGATGGTTGCCAACAACAACATTCCAACCTCGCTTTGCCATGTTATAAGCTATATGTTTTATATACTGAAAATTGGAAAAACAAACCAGTCACACAAAAGTCAAACAAAAAGATAGATTTCAGCAAGATAATAGAGAAGCAAAATATTAAATACAAAAAGTTCGATTGGCTCAAGGAAAAAGAAAAGCCACGGGATTTGAAATTTCTTTTTCTCAAGTTATAATAATAAAAGATCAATAGTATATCACATCTTATATAAACTTTAATATAAAAAATTTACTTTATTTCACATATTATATAACTTTCAATATAATCATTAACTTTATTTCACACTACATTTTAGTTTGTTTTTTGATCTCTACTTATGAAGTTTTTAGCATAACAAATTTACTTTATTCACAATCATATATGTATTTCAAAAATAACTAAAACTTTCCAAGCCAGGCGTTTTTTCCTTGAACCAAATAGGCCCTTCATCTAATTTTCATCTCAAAAGACTAGAATGGCTAATTTAATGGTGATTCATCGATTCAGCTCCTACTCAATGCAACATACAAACCTCCACTACAATATTTTAAATTAATTTCTTACTTAGTACCACAATTTAATCAATGAATTTTGTACTAACCCTAAAGAAAACTATGCTATATAACCAATGGTTCAATCAGTTCTAGCCCTCTTCTCCACCAAAATAATGATCTTCTTGTTCCATAGTGTTACAATGGCAAAGACAACTTGCTTGGGCAACAAGATGAAAATCATATGGCTGTTCTTTCTTGCTTAGATGACAAACCGAAAATCATATGGCTGTTCTTTCTTGCTTAGATGACAAACCGATTCTATTTCTCGAGGACAATGACCACCTGCTTATTGGCTTGCCATTGCTCAACTATTTCAATCTTCTCCGGAATAACGACGACAAAGATCCCTTCTAATCACCGCGAATATTAAACGAGATGTGAGTCTGGGTCCATTTGATTGGAGGAAAACCTAGTTATTGGAGTGAAATTTTTTGCCTACTTTGACATGCATGCATGATAGGAAATAATGTTAGTTATGTTACAAGTTATATAGAAGGTGAAATAAAGTTGATTATTGCACTAGAAATTGTATAGGATGTGAAAAAAAATTATATTGAAGTTTGTGAAGGATGTGATATATAATTTATTTTTTAGTTTTAAATAAGAACAAAGATTTTAGCCATAACTAATTTTTTCTTTTGCCAATGGGACCCATTAAGTAAGAAAATTGAAAAAAGCTTTGCAACTTGAACTAAAACAAATTTTCTGAAAATCAAATGAATAATCTCAATGTTAAAGCAATCATCATAAAAACTTGTCAACAAATAAACATTTACATTGCTTAAAGGAATCAATTCCATAACACCAAAAAGTTCATTTGTTGCTCCCTCAAGATATATGTGTGTGCGTGTGGGTTGGTGGGGGGACACAGTTCAAAGAACGAGTCCAATAAAATAATAGGCCAGGTAATTAAGGAACCACTTAAAGGGAAAATAATATCCAAATGAGAGAAATATCACAATGTAAGGCAAAGATAGGTTCTCATCTAAGGAATATTCCCATCCCATCTACAAGCATATATAAAAGATATTTACTCATGTTCCTCAGCTTCTATGATATTTGTAACTTCATTGAGCAATGTGCTCATAGGTCTCATGACAAATGACAGTCTTAGTCAGACTGTTTCTGCTATGTGATTGACTTTGTTTGTCCGACGGCCCCACTTACACAAGTCACTATTGGAACAACCCAACTTGGACATGAAACATAATTTGGCTTCAAATTGACTGAGAACAAACAACTTACGGCAGAAGCAGAATCACTAGTCAGACCAGGAACCACAACAACAATTGGGGTCGTATCATCTTTAGAGATGACAGCATCATCATCCGAAGAACCACTGCCAACTGCAAAGTTTGAGTATGAGTCAATGCTTCAACGTCAGATGCATCTAGATGCTAATGTAAGAACAGGGAACAAAATTAATGAAATCCACTTCTCAGTAACAATCATTCAGATTCATAAAATACTCAGATTATCCAGCAATTAGAAACCTCAGTATATATAAACCGGCAAAATCTAAAAAAAAAACGAGAAAGCATAATTTGAGCAATAACTTTCTATGTGATCTTAAAAGTACTAGTTTATAAATAAATAAACAAATTAAATTACATTGGCAATGTTCTCAAGATATAATATTATAATACAAAATGATATGTTTTATAGTTGGAACAACAAACTTGAGTAAGATTTACCTTCTGACAACAGTATGATAAACATGACACTTTGCAACTCTGATCCTGGTGGCAAACACTTCAGAAAAAGGACAGAGAGCACACGTTTACAAAACATCAGCACAAATTTAAAAGGAATTTTTGTTTTCTATATATGTCAACGAGAATGTATTAGAATCACAGGAACAACCAGATACAATCAGGCACAAGATTTGTTTTTCAAGGCAAACGGTATCTGTTCAAACTGTAGTGCAAAAAACATGCTAGTAAGGAATGCCCGAAAGTGAACACAATCAACATTGAAGCATGCATGCTATCAAAATTGACAAAATTTACCATCAAAAGCAAAAAGCCAATCCAGAGCAATAGTCCCACCATCATGGACAGAGAATAATTGCCTGTACAGAATGAAGTTCTCAGTACAGGAATACAAGGTTCATGATATTAAAAAAAAATCACACAAAATATAAACAGACTTTGTTATTGACAGAACCTAAAATTCTAATTACCAAAAAAAAGGCCCACAAAAATATGAAGCTTTTGACATTCCTCATGAATTAGCATAAATAAAAATCAAATCTAGCCAATAAGAAAGAAGAATGTAATAAAAAAGTGATGTATGTGAAGCATGGTGACCATCAAACGTTCAATAGGTAAAATGGCTTTTAAAATTTGATCTTAACAAGATGAGAACCACTTGATTCTAATAACTTAAGTTCCGAGAAAATGGCATTTAAAAGCCTTAACATACAGCACATTGAACAACATTTGAGGTAGTATCTGTAATGTTACGCCATCCACCATAGAAAAATATACGAAAATAACAAAAAAACGAAGAAGCAGATTAAACCTTCTGTAAATAAAATGAGGAGGCCTCCCGAAGAAATTCAGAAAGGAGGTTTGGAAATGTGGGCTCGAAAGCCAAGGCGTAGCCAGGTACCTGCATCCATAACGTCAAACACTACTTCAAAGAGAAAAAACATATCCTATCGCAAACAAAATAAACCAAGCCCCACTGACCTCCCATGAATAATTCGGCATTTGGAAACAACATCCTCATAGATCTTGGATCCGGGATCGAAGATAAGGCTCACCGGATCTCCCCTGAATCCACGGAAGAAATCTCCCAGGATGTGGAACTCGAGGAACTTGTAAAGGAAGACAACAACGACGAGGACGACCACCATGAGGTAATGTGACGGCTGCACCATCGACGCGGCCATGAGGAGGAGCTCTGCGGCCGAAATCTGCCCCTCCGGAATCGCCATCGCCGTCGCTTCGCTCACGCCAGGGGTTCTTCCCTAGACTTGCATCCTTTCTAGGCTTCTAGCGGACGGCGAGTGGAGATCCGGCTACGTCATGTGCCGGCAAAGGGAAGCCGCGACGAGGCAGCGACGTCGCCCTGGAAGGTGTCCCGTGGAACGCCAGACAGATGGGTTACGCATAGAACAGGGACTACAATGCATCTGGCTGCCAAGCCTGCGGTTGACGTCCTAAAATGAATTACCTACTTATAGGAAATCAATTTGATTATGTCATAAGTTTTATAATTTTTTAAAAATATATGTAAAATTAGAAATAATTTATTATATTAAGAATTATGTAAAATATAAATTAAAGTTAATTATTGTATTAAAAAAATATAAAATATAAAATAAATTATTTTATAATAAAATTAAGGAATAATTACACCTAAATTCCTGAGTTTAACGTTTAATAACATATATATCCATATTTTTAAAATTATAATATCAGAGTCTCTGAGTTTTGATAAATTATTAAATGGGTCCTTTTTTATTATTAAAATTATTATTTTACTCATCCCCTATCAGGGTCGCGCGCCCTCGCCTGTGCTCAGAGATCGGGAGGAGAGAGAGAGGTGGCCTCTCTCTCCTCCCGATTGCCGCGCACGCATGCAGCCGGTGGTGTACGCGACTCACCGGCAGCTGGGCAGTCGATCACGCGGTCAGTCGCCCATGCCATGCAGTCGCCAGACCAGCCGGCCACCGCGGGTTTGCGGGGATCGAGAGAGAGAGTCTCTCTCTCTCCTCCCAATCTCCACGCACGCTCGAGGCCGCGCGACTAGCCAGCGGGTCTCCCAAGCCACGCAGCCGCGCGAACCACCGGCAAAACTGCGCGGCCGGCTAGTTGCGCACGCCGCGCGGCCGGCTAGTTGCGCACGCCGCGCGGCCGACGTGCTCGAGGATCAGGAGGAGAGAAAGGGGGAGGGGTAAAATAGTAATTTTAAAAATTTTTAATAATACAAAAATAAAAAAAATCTATTTGATAATTTATTAAAACTCAGAGATCCTGATATTATAATTTTAAAAATATGGATTTGTATGTTATTAAGCGTTAAATGCAGAGAACTGAGTGTAATTATCCCTAAAATTAAATACTATACAATAAAAATAATTTATTATATTTATTTTTTATAATAAAATAATTATTTTAATTTATAGTATTACCAAAAAAAATTCCCACTTCGAGTTGAAATATCATATCAAACGGTCCTCTTTGTTCAATGAATCTACAGTGATTTTCATCAATGAATGATAGTGACCAAGCAGAAAGAAATAATAGTGAACAAACGAAAAAGAGTTTTGATAATATTTCAATGAATCCACAGTGATTTACTTTTAATGTGTCTATTTATTTATAAGTTAAATTTAATAAAATTAAAATTAAATTTGAATAAAGATATTTTTTTATTAAAAATTGTGATGATGTGAAATAAAATTAATTATTATGTTGGAATATGCGAGGGATGTAATATAAAATTAGTTATTATGTTGGAATATGTGAGGGGTGTGATATAAGTTAGTTATTATTTTAGTAATGTATGTAGGATGTGAAATAAAGTTAATTTTTAATATTAAATTTTATATATGATTTGATATGCTAGGCTAAAATTAAATCAGATTAATTTTTAATTTGAAAATAAACGAAGTTAAGTGATTTTGTATTATCGTTCCTATACCAATAATCTAATAGTGATTTATATATCTCCATTTACATTGAATATCACATAGCCCAATTGGGGTGATATATATAGTAGGAGAGAGTTAAGATGGGAATAGAGCTTATGACATTGGCCTCAAATAAATTGAATATCGAGTAATCTTCTAAGATCTTGCTTGCCCTTTTCACTATCTTCTTTGATGAGATTTATCCACTTGTGAAAATTTCAAGTGATCTTTAGGTTTTGTTTGGCACGAGTAGGGGTGGCAATTTGTACTTGTACCCGATAAACCCGCCCCGACCCGTCTCTAATGGGACGGGTATGGGTACTCAAATTTTACCCGGAACACCCGCCCCGCCCCGCCCCGTTATGAAATGGGGCGGGTTCGGG
>KZ451953.1:523983-559541 GCA_002786265.1 Apostasia shenzhenica
ACTATAATTTTTAATTGAAGTAAAAAAATTGATATGTTTACAGTAAAAAATAAAAATATATATTAAAATTTAAATATTAATGAATTTATGTATTTTAATTTACATATAATATTATAAAGTATATAAAATATGTGAAATATATGAAATGCGTAAAATTTAAATGAATATGATGTGATAGTAGTAATATTTACGAATTGATGATGAAATGCGTAATTTTGTGTAAATTTCATGTCCTGTATGTAAAAACTCTTAAATTTTATTATATTTTATACAAATTTTAATATAAAAAATTATTTTATTTCACATAATTATTTTCAATAAAACTATCAACTTTATTTCACAACCTAGTTTCAAATACTCAAATCCGAGTATTTTGATTTAGGATGTAAAATAAAGTTAATAATTTTATTAATTTTACTGCTATTCGAGTTTTTTGTACTCTTTGTTGTTAGCTTCTGCCTAATATGTTGATCGCACATTAAATTTCTCCTTCAAGTTGAATTGGCATATCAAACGGTCCTCTTTATTAATGAATCTACAATGATTTTTATCAGTGAATGGTAGTGAATAAGCAGAAAAGGGTTTTGGTGACATTTTGTCGTATTATTTGAAAATTTTAATTATTTAATTTAACGATAAACTTAGATAATATTATAGAAAGTTATAAGATTATTATGACACTTATAATTCACTAATTATAATGGAGAAAAATGATATTAGATTTATTTTTTATTATAATATTAAACAAATAAATTTAAAAATAATATAAATATTTAAATAATATTAACATATAAATAATATAAATATCTAAATAATAGTAAATCAAATGCCCTCCTAAATTAAAAACTTTGATTTCAATTCACATGCTCCTCAGACAACAAATTTAAAGCAAATGGATAATATATGATTAGAGAAAATGCAACAAACAAAAGTCTGATAGTCTATACAAAACTTTTTTTTTAAAAAAAATCTAATTTACAAGTCAAATAAATTCAATGCAATTAAAAAAATTGGAAAAAAAAATCAAAAATAGCAAATATCTAAATGCTATATTTTTATTGATAATTCTATAATATTTTAGAAGATTATTTAAAGATATCATCAAATCAAATAATTATAATTTCTAGATAACATAACATAACACCAAAATAACATCAAATCAAACACTCCCTTAATCTCTACATTATATCCAAAAAACAAATCTAATCTCATCATAAAACATTGCATAACTCTATAGTTTGGCTAATATTTCCTATATTCTCTTCAACATGTTGCTGATCTTGCTGTCTGTATGGCTCTAAGTGTAGGCCTGGCTGCTGTGATTCGGGTGGAGGCTGCAAAGGATTCAGAAAAGTTGTCAACACGATTTCTTTCATTTGTTTCTTGATGTTTAGCTTCAAGCTCATCCATCTTCATATCACCAGAAACATCATTAACTTTGCCTTCCTCTTCGTCATCGTTCTCGCCCTCCACCCACCGGAAGCTTGCTAGAGGTTTCGACGATGGCCCGCGGGTCCTCGCCTCGTGCACTATCTTCATGATATTATCCGCAACTTGGTGGGAATGCATCGAGGCCTTATTACCCCTCTTGTAGTACATAGCTTGGGCTGCATCTGTCAGATCCATAGGCAAATTTTTCAAAAACCAAGGATGATTTTTTATTTCGTTCATTGTTATTCTCTGCAATTTAAGAGATCAGATCAACTCATTAGTGGCCTGTTTGCTCCATCAAAATAGTTTAAATAAATTGTATCTAAACTAATTGCAATAAGATCTTACAAGCATTAATTATTTCATGCAAACCCTCTAAGTTGAGACCCATTTCATACAAATTTTACTAGTATTATCGCTATACTGTGGTTGATGGTCTTGAAATAGTTCTTTGAAAGTGTTTTTTTTTTTTTGAAAGGTAAATTTTAGAATCAAATGTGGGTACAAAAAATTTATCAAGTTATATCATCTTTCGATCATATTATGTTGCACATGGTGCAATCATGTGTGCAACATGTAAATTGGTGTTCACTCATCAAAGTGAAGCATCGAAACCACACTGGCAATTTCAACCTGGGAACAATGAAATGGCACAAGTTTATCTATAGCTATGGGGCTTCTAGGCAAACTCAACCTACGAGTTGGGCTAAAAGGTAGGTCTTAGCTAAAAGGTATTCGAGGAACTAAATTGGAATTTTAGATGTAAAAAGAGAGGGGAAAAGAAAACACAACGTACAAATTGATTGTAGATATTCCAATTTCTATTATAAAGAACCCAATTGCAAACCAAAACCTACCTAATTAAGTAACTATAATAAAAATGCATTTGAGACCAAAGTGAGATGAATTCAAAATTTTGAAACTTCAATTCAATGAGGCTCAAAACTCAACTACCAAAATAAATTTTTGTGCTAGAAATGATAAACATATAACCATAGTTGGGTTTATGACAAATTTTCTAACCAACAATTCTCTACAGTACTCTTGTGATGTGCAAGGAGAGGAGAAAGGAAAACACTTGTAAATTAATCATAGATGTACCAATTTCTATTTTACAGAACCCAATTCCAAAACAGAGACTTATTAAGTGATTATGTGATAAAAATGCATTTGAGATCAAAGTGAGATGGACTCAAAATTTTGAAGCTTCCATTCAACAAAGCGATTAAAATGTTCAAATGAAATTTTTGTGCTAGAAATGAAAGGGTTTAAACAAATAACCTTAGTTGGATTTAAGACAAATATTCTAGCCAATAATTCTATGCAGTCTTGTGATATCAGCATGTTGTCAGGTATCGTGTACTGAGCTGACGTTATTTTCTGATATCAATCAAAGAAGAAAAAGTAGTTTAGTTCATTAGAAAAAAATCATCACAAGATTTTTAGGTGATTAAGAATTTAAGTGGCGCTAAATATGGAATAAAATGACAATAAATAATTAACCTGAATCATAGTTTTGAAATTCTTGGGATCATTCGGGTCTTCAAAAGGGTAACTTCCCACGAGCATTATATAGAGAGAGACTCCACAAGACCATACATCTGCCATCTGAATATCAGAAATACTCCTCAATATGATATGCCTTTTAAGTCTATGAAGAAAAATAAATGTCGAAAATCACAATGAGTATTGTTGAACTATCTAGACCAAGTAGATGACATAATCACATAAAGCTGGATGTACTGCATTGATGTATATTCAGTCCAATATTTAATAAAAACAAATATACAGACGATATACGAAAAATGAACAATGAAATGGCTCTTGAGAGTGGGCAGATATATGTATATATTTATTAATTTTATGTTACGTAATATAATTAATTCGATATATTATAATTAGTAAATAACATTATTTGCAATAAACTTGAACTCCTTTACTTGACTAAAATCATTTCAAATATTTGATGCCAAAAATTTTAATGTTTAATTATCACACGTACTCATTTAAAATGTATTTAAAAAACACGTGATGTGCAACACTTGCCTTTTTGCTCTCTGCTCACTAGCTTGAATGAACAGATACATTTAATTCACAACCGACACTCAAAATAACCATACTACTTACTAATTTACATCAAAAAATTAAACTAATATAAATGACTCATCTCTAATCCTTATAGGTGGCCTCACACTAATGATAGCTCAATTGTCAAGCCATCTATTTTCAAATCTAAATTTAGGGCTGTTAGTTATGTCCGAAGTTGAAAAACTGTGATACATTGCATATATATATATATATTTCTGAGAGCTATAACCCAAATATGAAACATATATAATATATGTAAATATATGATCACATTTATGATATTTAAATCAAGAGCAACATAATTAAGCTCAGCTGGACTCAAAATTCGATTTGAATTGAATAGATTATCATGGGTTCTAATTAAAATCCTGAAGTCAAAAAGTTTGAGTGCAGTTTGAGACGACAGACTCGATAGCAGCCTCATCTAAACGCACGACCACTGGTAAACTGTGAGGGCTAAATGCAGAAATATACGTAAACACTAAGTTCAGGAAAGGAAGCTTACTTTGCCGTCATACTCCTTTCGTGAGAAAATCTCTGGTGCAATGTAAGCTGGGGTGCCCACCGTCGACTTCGGCATCGAATGAAGTATGGAGGACTGCGCCAGGAAAATTCCCTCAAAAAGATTAAAACTTGCTGTTAATTTTGTTCATTTAAAATGAACAATGAAGGAAGAAGAGACACCTTGGAATACCCGAAATCACAGATTTTTAGTTTTGGCATAGGGCTCCCATCAAGGAGAATGTTCTCAAGTTTTAAATCTCGGTGACAAATTTGCTGCAAAAAATAAAAAATATAAATATTTTGTTAGCCTTGAATAATGCTTCAGGCGACGGAGGATGAATTCATTACCATTTGATGGCAGTAGCTGACACCGCAGATTAGCTGCTGGAAGTAATATCTCGCCTAGAATTTGAAAATAAGCGACTGAGATTGACCGTCGTAATTTATTTATTATCGAAACCGGAATAAGATCGAAATCAGATGGGGAAAGAAATTAAGAAATAGGCACCTCATTCTCGCTGAATCGTCCGACGCAGCAGATCTTATTGAAAATCTCGCCACCGGAGGCGTATTCCATTACGATCGCGAGGTGCGTCCTCGTCAGCACCACCTGCAAGGACACAATCCATGGATCAGAAAATGCGAGGGAAGCAAATTGAATTCAAAAAAACCCTAGCGAAATCGAACCTCCTTGAATCGGATGATGTTCGGATGACGCAGAGAGCGGTGATTCATGATTTCCCTCGCCACATTCTGATCAATCTGCCGTACGCGAAAACCAAAGTTACAGATTAGAAACAGGAGAGATCGATCGGATCAGGGAGAGGAAAAGATTCAGAATGAAATGAAGCATCGACCTTCTCCCCTCTTTCAATGCACTTGACAGCGACGAGCTCCTTCGTCTCCTTGTTCCGCATCAGCCTCGCAACACCGAAATTTCCCTCTCCGATGGCTCCTAACATCTCGAACTTCTCCATTTCCTCAGCCAAAAATAATCAGAACGATGAGATTCACGCCCTTATTGGTCCGGAGAGAGTGGAGCGCCGCGAGAGCGATCTACGCCGACGATCCTACGCTTTTATTTCCCAAATCTCTTTCTCCCACAAACCTCCTCCGAAGTCCGAAGAGAAAGCGAAGAGGGCGAGCGAGCGCGCCTCGCCGTCTCATATATATAGTTTGAGCTAATCTCCATTATTTCAGTTTAATTAACTAATTATTACGAAAACTTCTCAACTAATTAAAAAAAAAAATTATATAAAATATTATTAATTTGTTACATATTTAGAGGTGGAAGTTTAGACCAAAGATGAATAGTTGCTCGATATTTTGATCGATATCTTATTCAAATTGAGCTCAACTCAAGTTAATTAATCGAGTTATGAGCAAATTAATTTGACTTAATTTTTATTTTTTAAATTTAAAAATATATTTAATTATTTATTATTTATATATAAACTTGTATTAGTTATAGCTAAAATATTTATTAGGTATTGTGTAAATATGATTAATTCAAATTTAAATTCTACGAGAAGCATTTTTTTTAAAAAAAAATTAAAATTGATTTGATTAAAGTCAGAATTAGCTCAAAATATAACCAAACTTTTCTATATTTTCTAAAATTTGAAATTTAAATAAATATAAGTATTACAGGTTTAACATTTAAATAAAATTTGTTCTCTTTTAATAAATAAAATAATTATATTTTATTTTACTTATACATCAATTTACCTATTTAAAAAATCACTGTTGTTCAAATGTTAAATTGCATGTAAGTTTTTTTAGTTTATTTACGTAATTTAATTTTTGAAATTTAAATTGTTTTATTTTCAAATTATTCAGGTCAGAATTATTTTGATCAAATAGATATAGGCAAATTTTACTAATTAAATTTTAACGATTCTATTTGTTTTTAATTACTTTATTAAGGAGAATATTAAAAGGTTAGCTTAATTTTAAGAGCATTTATAAGGAATTATTTTTATTAATTTACATAACCGGCCGAATCTTTTTTTCCGCATTTATTCGTCCGCAATCCTTGGAACTTCAACTTGTTCGTCACGTTTTTTTTGAAAGAGAAATTATATGTACGTTTTTTTTTATCAATTATATGTTACGTTTTAAGTACAAAATAAATTTCTTTTAGGAATAATTACCTACCTACCACACAATTTAATTTTATTTATGTATTACCCATCTATTCTTAGTTAATTATGCTATGCACACTTAAAATATTACAAAATCTTACATATACACATTTGAGTTAAAAATTAATTAAAATCTATTTGAAAAAAATATTCTGTTAGTAAATCATTAAAATTATATTTTTACTCTTAATGATACATATTTTTTTCGCTTTCTCAATATCACACTAAAGCGTTGATTTGTCCTAAAATCAATTCACGTCGCGGTTGTCTCATTCATTTGCCGCCACCTAAACATTAAGATTTTAAGATTTTCACTCAAAATATATTTAAATATCCTTAAAATAATATGATGAACGGCCCAAATTTTTTATAATATAATTATAATTAAGTTATTGAAAAATTAGAATTACTCATTACAATAAAAATAAATTAAAATGTGTCTACGTAAGATTTTATAATATTTTGAGTGTGCATAACATAATTAACTAAGAATGAATGGATAAGATATAAATAAAATTAAATTATGTGACATGTAATTAATTATCCCTTTCTTTTATGGGTATTTAATTTAATATTATATTTAAATTTTATAAAATTTAATAAAATTATCTGCACATAATATATTTTTTAAAATTAAAAAGTTTGTAACCAAACTAAATAGTAATTTTTTAGAACAATTACCTTCGTGCTACAAATTTTTTTTAAATATTCTCTATAAATCACTCTCTTTAAAAAATTTAAATTATAACGTGATATATATTTGAATAATAGTATAATATTTAAAATTTTATCTAACATCTATATAAATATCACTTATTTTTTCATTAAAATTCTGACATAACATAATATAACCAAATGTCCTTGTATTTTTTTCATTTTTACAAATAGAACTCTTTAGTCAAAAATCTCTGAGGATTGTTTCGCGCGAGGACCAAATTAGGATCAAAGTAATACTAATTTAAAAAACAATAATAATAATAATAATAAATAATTTTTTTAATCATTTTACATAAATTATAATATAAAAAAATATTATTTTACTTCATATACTCAATAGTTTTTAATAAAAATATATATTTTATTTCACATCCTAGAGCAAAATATTCGAATCGAGTATTTGTATACCAGCAAAAAATATTATATAATAATAACTTTTTAAAAAGATGTGAAAATAGCACAAAATGACATATAAATTATACAAAACGGTATTTTTTTTGTCATTTCAAGCATAGTATAGTATACATAGCCTATTTGTGCGGTCTGCTCTAATTAGATGTTGTAAGGATTACGTGACGGGATAACGGATGACCGTGCCAAATAATTTTTTGAAAAATGAATTGTCAATTATTCTTCGTGCGGCACGAATGGTCGAGACTTTTAGTATTTAATAAAAAAGAAAAAGAATGAGCGGTTAAATGAACATTCCAATAACCTTTTAAAAAATCGATCTTTTAAAATGCCGGCCCGACGGCAATTTCTATGGAGACTTCAACCGAACCAACTTGCAAGATGTGGTAAGCTTTGAGGATTTAGAAATAATTTCCCCTCATCTTTAAAATTTTAAATTTTGGGTAATTGCATTCGGCCTCTTATATCTCAAAAAAAGCATTTTTAAATTAGTTTTAATTTTTAAAAATTTTAATTTCAGTCTTTCAAATTTATAAAATTATTATCTTCACGCTTAAACTAAAATAAAATTATTTATTTTTTATCATTATGATGAAAATTCATATTTTTTTGATTTTAAAATAATAATATTTAACAGTTTTAGTATTCTTAGGAGAATAAAGAGGATGAAGATATTAAATTTTTAATTTTTATTAAAAGTTTTTAAAAAGTTGATGATAAAGTGCACAGTAGTTCTTTAAAATATAAAAAGATTTTAAATTAGTTAAAAATAATCAAATTTTATTTGAGTTCATGATTTTTAAAATTTTTTGAAATTTTTTTATTATTAAATATTTTTAAAATACTAATTATTTCGTTCTCTCCTTGTGCTAGCAGTAGTGAGAAGAGAGAGTATAATTATAATTTTTAAAAAATTAATATTAAAAATAAAAAAAAACTCAAATGTTACAATTTTAAAAATCAGGGCTCATATGTTAAAATTTAAAAAAATATGAATCTGAATATTATTATACCTTAAATCAGATATTTGAGTGTAATTTACCTTAATTTTTATTATAAATAATTAGAATTTAAAATTAAAATAAGGAGTATAATTTACCTTAATTTTTATTATAAATAACTCAAATTATAATTTATGTTGTAATATCATGACAGGAATATGACAAATTGAAATACTAAATTATAATTGATATGCATCTAAGACAAAAGTTAAGATAAATTGGAGGAGAATAATTTTTTTTATAGTTAGGACTTAAAATTAAGACTAAAAAAATAAAAAAATTAGATCATAATTATAACTTTTATTATAAGTAATTAAGATTAAAAATTGACATTAAAAAAAATCAAGGCACAAAATATAATTTACAAAATAAAAAAAAACTTTTAAAAGTAAATGGAACTGCTCTCTCCAAATCTGTTGGTGCCACAGAGAATGATAATGAAACTTCACACATATGAATGACCAAATTATAATTTATAAATAATTAAAACCTAAAATTAAGATTAAATAAACTCAAAACAGAGTTGTCAACTTAGTCTATAGACACTTACTCGGACTTGACTCAACCGTGTCGAGTTGACTCGCCGAGTAGTATTGACTCGACCATTCGACTAACTGAGTCGCGTTGCCTCAAACACTCGACTTGCCGAGTAGCGTGGCTGAGTCAGCAATACGATGTAAATATGTTTATTTGTCATATGTTGAAATTTCAAATTAATTTTTTTTTAAAGTAATAAAATAGGAGGACATTAAGTATTTGAGACATCTCAAGTTCCTCTATATTTGAGATAAAAAAATCCTTAATATTTTTTATAAAATCCCTCAAGCCACAAAAATTGGAAAAAATGCTTAAAGAAGATTTTTTTTTTTAAATTCTCAATGTAATTTTGTACATACATTATACGTACATTTGTGCTATATATTTATTTTGAAATTTTTTTTGCGAGAATATGAATTGATAACTATACCACCGGACAGGATAAAAATAATATTTAAAATTTAAATATTGCGAAATTAAAAATTTTTCATATATTTTTTTAAAAAAATTCATATAAAAAAAAGTGAAATATCACAGTATAAATATATTTATACTCCGCCTAAAATGCCCCACTGGCCACATGAGATTTGTTCAAATTCTGGGCAAAACGCAGCTCAGAAATATTGCCCGACTCGGCAAGCGACTCGGTGAGTCGCCCGAGTCGCGTCGCCGAGTCGGGGGAGTGTTGCGTCACCGAGTCGGGCTGACTCGGCCACTCGACTCGCCGAGTCGCGACTCGATCGGCTGACTGGTTACTCGACTCGGCGAGTCACGCACCGAGTCGGCTGACTCGGGAACTCGACTCGGCGAGTCGCGACGCGAGTCGGCTGACTCGGGAACTCGACTCGGCGAGTCGCGACGCCGAGTCGGCTGACTCGGCACTCGACTCGGCGAGTCGCGACGCCGAGTCGGCTGACTCGGGAACTCGACTCGGCGAGTCGCGACGCCGAGTCGGCTGAATCGGCACTCGACTCGGCGAGTCGCGACGCCGAGTCGGGCTGACTCGGCCATCGACTCGCTCGTAACCCTAGGAAACAATGAATGGACTCGGAAACGCGAATAGGAGTTTCCGTCGGAGTGTTGAACTGCTCCGTCTTCTTCGTCATCGTCCCTTTCGTCGGAAATCTGTGCAAAGGCCAGTGCGGAATATTCCATGAGGGAAAAGAGCTTCCACGGCGGAACTTCACCATTAGTTCCGCCTCCACCGCCTCCTCCGTCACTGCCCTTCGAAAGAACCGCCCATGGTGGACAGATTTGCCAGGATCAGTCCCGAGCAATTAGAAGAGAAAGCTTCAACCGAGATGAAGAAGAAGAAGGTTGGGTTTATGGAAAAGATGATCATCGTCTTTGATTATTCTGAAAGCAAGAATGAGACCAAACCTTCCGATGTTGAAGAAGCTGAAAACTCTCCAGTGGAAGCCTGAGCAGAAGAGGAGAATGAGGTAGACAAGAAAGCTGATGAGTTCATTGCCAAATTCAGGGAGCAGATCTGACTTTAGAGGATAGAATCGATCAAGAAATCTAACAGGCATCGAGCTGGTAGAAATCCAAAGTAGCAAAATTAGTAGTGTCTTTTTTTTAATCTTAAAAGTACATTAATTTCTTCTTCGACTCTCTTTACTCTTGCTTTTTACACTTGTTTTAGATCATTGGTGATATAATTTGAACTTCTTCTTCTTCGTTGAGACATGAATTACTATCAACATTTCTCAATCATGTCAAGTGAGAGTAGAATTGCCTGGATTTTGAAAAAAAAATTAAAAAACTCTGGTCATCCTTAATTTTCTTTTACCATCTACACCTGTTTTGTGAATCGATTATGCAAGGGTCAAAGAAAGCATACAATAAATTTAAGGTCTTTAAAGTCACGAAGAAACTATTCCACTAAAGTGGTAATATTGGAGAGGATCAAGAGCTTCAATAGTGTTAATGCAAAAAATATACAAAAATAGAATGAAACAAGACGATAATTTTTACGTGGAAACCCAAGTGTCCGGGGAAAAAACCACGACGCCGTCTAGGCGATTTAAATCCACTAATCGAATTCCCCTTCTTACAAAGCTTGAGAATCTCTAAATGGAGACCGAATGAGTACAAGAGAGGGAAAGGGGCAGCTCGACCAGAGAGAGAAAAAAAGTCCTCAGCTTCTCCTCCTCCTCCTTATTTATAGTTTGAAGAGGAGAGGACATGATAGGTACAGTATCACACCTGACACCTATTCCTACAAAGAACGATTAGGCAGTGGACTCCCATGTCACCTTAAATGCTGAGTTAACACAGTAGTATGGAGGGTACGATCTGGTGATATCTCTTTGAGAAGCTATTCGACAAGGGACTACTGCTCGACAGAGCCTGCTGTTCGACAAGAGGTGTTATAGAAGGTTCTAACAAATAGATATGTGCACTTCTTGATTTAAACTTTCTGCATCTTTTTATTAGCTTTGATATAACAAGATTTTAAATAATCTCAATTCATCCTATCGTTTAAACTATATTTCCATTTTTCTTCCGAAGGTTCAGATTAGCTTTAAATTTAGCCGCATTGAATTCCAATTTAAAATAAGAATTCTCTATATTCTGACTTTTTTTGTGAGAATAGAGAAGGAACTCTATTTATATAAATTAATGAGAAGATGTTACAATTTATAATTGCATTTGATTTTAAATATTACATTTGATTTTATGTATTTTTCTTCATCTTTTAAAGAAGAAATTACAATTTGTACAAACATGATTTTATTTTCTACTCTTTCCACATAGAACATCATGGGCGAATATGTTTTTGAGTTCTGCCGGGATGCCCTAGGAGGCGGACAAAGGCGAGAGGCGTTCAAAGATGAAGTGGCATAAATCAGGAAAGACGATTCATGCACATATTGCCCACTGCTTAGTGTCCCTCTCCTCCCTCCCTCACTCTAATCCTGCCACCAACCTGCTCCTGCCCAATTTGGACAAGAGGCAGAGGTCGTAAGGATAGCCAGTTAATTTGCTTCTGCTTGTTAAGCTCTCCATCTTTATTTCTACCAATCAAGATCCTCATCTCTGTTTCCGCCGGTTGAGAACCCCATCTCCATTTCCGCCGGTTGAGCTTCTCCGGCTGAAATTTGTGAATGATGGCTGTATCACCCTCGCTCATCCATCTCCTCTCACATACCCCGTCGGGCATTCATCTCCCTCTTAAATGCTGATTCCTCCGATGAAAACTGCTGGTTCATCTTCCACCTTTACATCTTCTAAATCAGTTCATCTTCCACCTCTCCATCTTCTAAATCGCTCGTAACCCTAGGAAACAATGAACGGACTTGAAAACATAAATAGGAGAAAAATATATTTTTTGTGCAGAAAACTGCTATTATTATAAAGAGAATAGATTAAATTTTTTTTAGTTAGTATAAATTTTTTCATGCTTAACATAGATTTTTGTTTTTACTTGCTACGAATATGTTTTGTGTTTACTACGAATATTTTTCTGATTAATATAAATTTGTATGACACAATATTGTCCATACTAAAAAAAATATTCAAGCAAAGCGGAATTTATATTAACCAATAAATTTTTTTAATAAAATCTTTATATTAGTCCGACTCGACTTGGGTTTATTACCAAATTGCCTCTTATTTGATAATAAAATAAAAAAGATGATTTGATTAAATTTTTTAATTATTTTTAAATAATATATATAATATTAAATAAAATAAATTAATTATATTAAAAAACATATTAGATATGAAATAAAATTATGTTAAATATAAAAGAAAAAAATTATTTAAAATTAAAATTTATATAAAATATAATATAAAATACATTTTAAATATTTTGTTTAAATAAAATTAAAATTTTAATCATAACTAAAATTTAAGTCATCAATAAATTATATTCTACCACTGTGCTAACTTACATTAAAAAGAATTTTATATAAAATATTATACATGTCTAATTATTTATATACATATGAAATTTTGAGGCAAAATCATATTTCGAGCGAGTCAAGACAAACTCAAAATCAACTTCGAGCCAAAGGCAAGAGAGGAAGAAAAATAAGTTTCGGTTTTCAAATTAATTTTGGGCCAATTCAAAAATCAAATAAATTTCGCACAAGTTCTAAGTTCCGGATAAAACAACCCTATCTGGGCATGAGTGGAGAGAAAAGTAGATAAGATAAAGATTTTTTTCTACCTGAACAAATAATAGAACAACCTATGTCAGAACTAAAAGAAAAACTCACGAACAAAAACGATTCAACAAATGTGAAACAAAATTTTCAACCACCAAAGCAAAGTGACTCAATTGTAGTTAATATTCCAAAATAATTGCAGGGGTAAACAAACAAAAAGACTTGCAAGCGATGAGAGTAACTCAAAAAGGCTCAAAACCAATACAACAATACTCACTTGGCAGATCAAAAGTAAAAGTGCACGCAACATCAATAATCAAACAAAACAATGTAACTGAAAAATAACGCGCAAAACAGATTCAACTAACATTACAAAAAAAACTTTATACATAAAAAAATAGCAATAACACTATTAATATCATTTTTGCTTCATTTCTAGCTCCGCACTGTTGTTGAGTCTCACATGTCTATATGCAGTGTATATGACACGCATTTTGGTCCCTAAAATTCTGACGCATTATGTTGCCCTGAACCCATTAGTTCCTCGTGCCAATTATCTACAATCTCCTACCCTCGGGCCTACCAAATTGTTCCTTATTTGGGTAAAAATTTCAGAACTTTAGAGATAAAGTTTCAATTGAATTAAGATAGAATGAGTGAAGGGGTTTCAATTGACGATCCCTTTGAAGGAGGCTAAGTATGGAGAGAAGAGTTGCACGTTGTTTAGGGAGAGTTCTGCTAGAGGTCGAGATTAAGTGTTGTGGCTAGTTTTTTTCCCTCAATATCGCTCTTTACCTGTCTTTCAAGCCCTTTATATTCTCCAAGTCGATATATTCAAGGAATTTTTAACATTGAGAAACTTCTATATGATGGGTGATTATAAATGCACTTTCACTTTCATTTGAACTTGCAACACGCCTTCCATATAACTTTAATTACTAGAAGCTTCAATCTTCAGCAATCCTCCAACATCACCCTTCAACAAACCATCCACGTTTGCACCTGAAATCCCTTTACCTATCTTTCCTTGTGCCAAAAGTCCGAGAAGTTATTGGATATGGATAACACACTGTTCAGCATCCAATGTGAGTGCTCCCATTGGGCGCTAAATGGTGCAGACTGTTAGAAAAGGCCTATGTGTGATCTGCAAGATCTTCTCTCTATCATAAAAAGAAGTCTTGCCAGTTAAGGTTTCGGCATTTTGGGTACCTTCCTGCGTCCTTTTATGATGAGCAAAATCTCTCAACTCTAGTTTATGAAATTAGTTGTATTTTTGTTATCTCGACTCATTGAATAGATCTTTCCTTAATGAACCTTCATATCTAAGTTCTCCCGTCATAAATTGTCTTGATCCCACAAATAGGAACTTCCAAATATCACTTGATAGATGTCAAGTACAAACCACCTTGTCGATGTAAATACAACTGATGGTAAATCATAGTCAGCACTATCGATCTACAACAAACTGGGTTTCTTTCTGGATTCACCTGAGGTTATAAAATCTTAGATGGGAGGTTGCCTCAATCACAATAGCTTAGATCAGGCTTTCTAACGGTCGGGCAGATGGCATCAACAACACTTGTTTGATGTGAATTTGCACGGTGAAGAGGTCCTTGAGGACATCGATCCTTGAAGATGACCCATCCTTTATCTCATTTGGCATTGCCATCAAAGATAACGCCTAGCTCGAATTGAGTTGGTTCACGAGTTTTCCTCCATCAAAATCCACTACCATTGCAACTCACTTGCCTTTATCGTCTATCTTTTTAAACTTCTAGGGGAATAAACCAGAGAACTTACCGTAGTCATGCTATTAGAATATTCGCTATTCACATCTTCTCAAAGACGATTCGGTCTTGTATTATTCCTCCATGGCATTCTCGGGATCTTCTTGTCCAAATCCCACCTCCTCTTGCTTTTTTTTTAACAGCTAAGACAAGAGTGCTAAGTATAACTAAGTTTTGGACAGGGGTGAGGTAGTGGTGGGGCACAAGTACATCATATAGACAATTCATTTTAGGAAGGTTCTATTATCAGCAGACATGATCAGATCATGCTGTGTCAATCTCAGTTGATTAAAGAGGACTAATTCTAGATTCCAAGTTGATTTACGGACATCGGAAGATTATGCGCTGATTCAGGAAGATCGAAAATACCGAAATTTTGATTGATCAAATTATGTTTTACTATTTCTTCTTTCTCTCATTTTTCTAAATTCCAGTTCAAAGAGGGCTCCTAGAAATTGTATGAGTCAGCCAAAACGACAAATGTATTGAATTACGTGAAACCTCGTGATGTACTTGTGTAGCATAATCGATATATCATGGATTGAGAAGAATCAGGACCTTGGATGAGAATCCCTTAATCCTACATATAAAGAAAAAAAATCTTCATATTTCCTGGATTCTTCCATTATCAACTCAGCAGTCAGCACGCCTACCAAATCCAGCTAAATGATTTCTTCGACATCGCCAATATCCGCGCTTCATAAGCTTTTGAGGCGAGTCCTAGCTGTTTTTCCACCCCCCTTACCACACCACTGAAATACGAAGAACAATTTTCCGTGAAACCATAATCTACGTAAATTGTAATCAACACTTTAGTCTAATTTGATAAATTCTACCAATATTATTCATCGTGCTAAATTACGCGTGATCTTAATTGCTTAGTTTATCACATATCAAATTTTAGAAAAATAATTGTTGTTGATTATTCACTCATTATTCTATATTCTATTCCATTGAAATAAATAAATGAATTGTCATTCTATTCTTCTTAGAATGATAATTTTATTCGTATGGAATGACAATTCTATTTTAACTTTATTCCTTCCATTTAAGTAAATGTACCGTTATTTTTTTCTCATCAAGGCTTCAACATGACCTATAAGAAGTAAGCAAAAGCTCTAAGTTATTTATTAAATTAAAGCCCTAAATAATTAATTAATTTGATTTATATATTTGTTAATGGTTGAAAAAGCATGAAAAAAATCCTAAATGAAATGGTTCTATTTATTGATGATTTCACACTTATTGGATTGTTATTCGATAAAATAAAATGCTACGTGAGTGCTAGTTGTATTAAAAGGCTAAAAATTCTATTGAATTATGTATGATTAATTTATATTCATTATATGCTCATGTGAATGATGAAAAGTATAATGATATATATTTAATGAATTATTATTAAATTGTTTATCAAGTTAAAAAAGGCAAGTAATAATTTTTAAACTTGGAACAATTAAATGAAATTAATGTGATGTTTTAAAATTTGGCAATGAATTAAAACGAGTTTCCTATCATATTTATGTTATTGCCTATGCTTGAGCTATGTGATATGATAACCTGCTAAGTTTGGAGATAGTCATCGAGATATGTAAACAATCTATCGAATTTGGAGATGATTGTATGTGTGACAATATTTGTGAGATATCAGAGTTGTCATAAGTATATCTGATGATTAAAAAAAGCAGTTGACACATAAACCAAGAAACCATTGCTTAAAAGATAAAATGAACAAAGAATAAAAAGACAATTAACATATTGTTGTTTGAATGTTATTTAACATGATTATTTATTGTTTGTGGCTATTGATTACCATGTTTTATATCCTATTGCTATTGTAGCTTAAAAATTTAACGCATGCTTGTATGCAAGTGTTTTTATTTAGCAAGTTAGTGTTTATTGTCTATTCAGTCCTGGGGTTGGTGGACTAATACATTTGGCAGAACTGATGAAGAACAGGACATACAAGGTGAGAATGAGTACTACGGATATGAATTTTATATGTTTCAATTTGATGTTAATTGATACTGCAAAATATAATATGTAAATATTGAACTTGTGTTCATCTTATTGTAAATATGACAAATATTTATTGTAATTAGTTTGGTGTTTAATTATTAATGCTTCCGTTACAAGTTTAAAATCGTTTTTAAGGCTTTATTGAAAAGATTTGACTCAATTTACGACCTTCCCTTTGGAATAAGTATATTATTGTGGTAACCCGGAAAAGGAGATGCCACAGAGAGAGAGAGAGAGAGATAGGGAGGGAGAGAAAGAGAGAGAATCCCACGGCCAATACCATCAAAAGGAATCGGAGATTTTGCCTACCATAAACTTGATGGTAGGAATCCAAAGTCCCAAAACCCTCAGCATCCACCGAAACTTTTCCCACAATAGAAAGTTCTTACAAATCAATGTTATGGTATAACGTCATAAAGCCAAATACGCTTACAAGTAAATGAGCATTTAAGAATATAAATATATTTCTAGACCACAATCTACAAAGTTAAGTTTTTAAGCCAGTTGATCCCTAATTTAACACAAATTCCCCGACTCTTTCAAGCACCATAACACATCCCTCAGTTACCTTCTGTTAATAGCTTTAAACCGAAGATCTAAACCCTACCGGGCTATATCTAAGCATAATTTATTGTTGGGAAAACTTATATATGCACTCATATAAAGTTATACATGCTTTCATAACATGCAACTGAACATATGTTAAAGAATCTAAAAGAACAAATTCCCTCAAACTTATCCTGGAGAATTGTACAGAAGTGTAGATACATATGCAATACAGAATTAGGAGAATTTCATACAGACCTGAAAAATCTACGTGAAGTACATGTTTACTCCCACATTATTAACTATTACAGGCAAATCCCCAAATCTTAGCAATCACTTATTTACCTTGTTCATAGATATTACTCAAGACCCACATATACACAAATACACAACACCACAGCCATCAATTTTGGGGTTGACTTGTGCTTATGTACATTTTGGGATCTATGAGTAATATTTAAGAATCAGGTAGTAGAACATGTAATTCAACCAGAACCACAAATTTGGTATTATCCCTGTGATTTGAGGTTTCTACCTGTAACATGAAATAATAGGAAGATAACCATGTATAACAAAGATTTTCTGAGGCTGTAGAAAATTGACCAAACAAAATTTCAATGTCCTGCATGCCTATAGACAAGTAGCGACCGATATATAGCAGCAAGATGGAGGAAAACAATCAGCAAAATCAACAAATCGTCCAACAAACCGACTAAACCTAAGACACCTGTGTCAGGAACAGGGAAATATTGTAATATCATGGAACAAAATTGATAAAATAAATATAAAGCATTCTTCCTTGCAGAATCAAGTCAAATTACCTTCTGGGAGGATGTCCACCGGACTCAGAACATAAAGCCCACTCAGCAACATCTGTTGGCCATATAGCATCACAAAAGAAAGGATAAACTGTAATGAAAATCATAAAATGCAATTCTCTTTATGTTTCTCCATGTTTCTATTTGACTTTATTCTATACCTAATCGCCAAACAAAATGCCCAAAGTAGTGAGCTCCTTAGTATCATAGGAGTAAATCAGTTGGCTGTGTAATATTTACTTCAAGTCAAAAGTGTAAAAGATACTTGCATGAGTGTGGTAAAATATGACTGCCACTAAACAACCAAGAGTTCCAGGTAGCACAATTATTATTCGAGTGAAGTTCGGGTTCTCTCTTTTAACTTGTTTATTAAATTATTCTAGTTTGGGTTCTATTGTCTGGAGCAGTTGGTTTAGGTTGACCAAATTAACAACTTAAATCATTTCAGAAGATTATATGATACAAATAGGTTAAGTTGACTAATTGACTCGAACCTAGGTCAAGTTCAAATGGACCATAAAATCATTTGAATCAAGATTGTGTTACAGAGTTTGTCTCTTTTATTAATAGGGCTACGATCAAGTTGAGCTAATTAAGCCAAGTCGAATTCGGGTTTGATCTAAACCCAATTCGCTAACCTATTTTGCCACCTTATTTACAACCAAAACAATTGGGTCCCTTAATTTGCAGATTTATCCAAACTAATCCATAAATTATCTTTCACAAACACATCATTTTTTGCCACACACAATTAAAAAATTAAGCATAAAGCAATAAAAGAAAAGTAAATTAACTTGTCCAAAATTGTAATATAGAAAATTACAAATATAATATGTTCATTATAAATGAGCATAATATACATAGTTCATGAATACAAACCAACAAACTAGAAGACAACAACACCAATGTAAATAAGCGGTTGAGCAGCAAACAATTATTTCAATGGCCTACCATTTAGGGATGGTATTTGGCATTTATTAGGCTATACAAAATATCAGTGAACGCACAATTAAAAACTTAACTAAACAAACAAGCATTATGCCATAGAGGATGGCAACATTAACGTAAATAGGTGGACTTCTAGGAGCGGAGCAACAAAAAAGTAACATAAACACCAACTATCTAGGGATGGTATTTGGCATTTTTAGGCCAAAACAAATATCACTAAAATGACAATTATGAACTATTAACTAAACTGAGCAGCACTAAGCCATAAACGTGACAGAGAGCCTGGACTATCTTGAATGGTCAATTAATAGTTATTTGAATCAATCAGATGAAAAGATTCAACTATTGTGATGACAATTTATGTTCTAAAGGAATCAAATGAAAGACATTAAGCTATAATAAACAAAAGAGATTTAGAACAAATTCTAGTTAGATAGCACCATAATGCACATAACAAATAACATCAAGTATGAAATAAAAAAGACAACATTTTCTCCAACTAAGCCAATTACACATAAAGTAGATGTTGTAAGCCCTTCTAACTATTAAAGGTTCAAAATTATTAAACCAAACTTATAAGTTACAGAAATGTCAAAAATTCAATTTAGACAAATAAAAATGTTGAGTTTTTTTTGGCTACCAAGTCAATTCTACGTTTTAGTTTCTCCACCATTTTCAAGTCCGCTCAATTGGAAACTTAGGATTAAAGTAGAAACAATGAATAAGAAAGCATAAACAAATTTGAAAAAAAACAATAAACAAATTTGAAGATGGTAACAAAATTTTAAGATTAGTATACATATAAATCAATATAAAGTCATAAATCTAAAATCAAAAGTAACAAGATGGTTTATCTGGAAATAAAAGCACAGGACATAATTTAGTAAAATCAGTAAGGTGCTCAAGAAAGGTGTGAAAAATTAAATAATTAAACAATGCTGCAATGCAATATGCTTTGGACTTACAGCAAAGATCATCCGAGCCCTGAAAACAAGAGGAAGTGATCTTTGAGGATCTATTAGTTCCCTAAATAACCTTCGAATGAAAAATGGGAGGTCTCTGATCCTCTGCAATGCAAAAAAAATTAATCATACAACCAAAACATTAAGTTCGTTACCACCTATCATTAAAATCTCTTACGTAGGCAACAGGAAAAAAGTTAGAGCTACTTATAAAGCCAAAAATTCCCAAAATTAACTAAAATGCTATACCATGAACAATAAGCCCTGCAGCTGCAAGGGCTAAATTGTTAAACACATATATTTTACAATGTAATCTGGTTTTAGGGACAAAATTACTGCAAACTAACCAACAGAGTTGAATAAATATTTATCAAAGCTAAATAAATATTTATCTTTTCACAAGACCTTATTAGAGCTAATCAATGATATCCTTTAAGTGGAAACAACAAGATTAGGCAAGAATAAAAAGATTATAATTATCCAAAAAATGAATGAAAAGATTATAGAGTAAAGGATAGGGCTGTAAATGGATTGAGTTGAACTAAGTAGTGGTTTATTCAAGTTCATATTCATGTGCTAAAACCAAGCTTGAGCTCAAGCTCGAGTTTGTTCAAACTTAGTTCGCGAACATAAAAACATGTTTGAGCTTGGTTTACGTGATTCATGAACGAGCTAATATATATCTAAGTTTACGAGCACAAAAACTATAAATAAGCTCTTATATATATCAAAAATATTAATGTGTTCATGAACTCGTTCATCATCATGATTCATGAATTTTTTATTAAAAGAATAAGATATACTAAAATCTCTAAAAGAGCCATTAATTGAACTCTAAAGAGCATTATATTGAGCCTTATAATCAAGCATATTCATAAACTTTATATGAACAATTCACAAACATACGAACTATACGCTATTATGTTCAAACCTATGAAGCACCGATACTTCGTGGAGCCTAACGTATCCGTATCGTATCTGTATCGGATACCGATACTCTCCGATACTCCACTGATACGTATCCGATACGCCACGTGGCGTATTGATTTTTATTTTTAATTTTTAAAAATCCGATACTCGCTCGATACTTGCCCGATACTTGCCCGATACTTGCCCAATACTTGTCCGATACTTTTCGATACTTCTAATTAAAGAAAAAATGTTGAAACAGTTGGTTTGGCCTACACAATAAAAAATAAAAAATATATTATACATAAAACACAGCCCATGCATAGACTCAAATAATAAGATTGAGAAATATACTAAACTCACACAATTGGGATTACAAAATGCTTAATGCAAGCTAGTGTTTCGGCAATAGAAAAAGAATTTGGTATTTACAAGCAACTGTATTATCTAGTTTTTCTATATCAACCATACTATCTTTGCTTCTGTTAAACACCGATCATTTTCTTTTTACTTTAATCAAGCTCATATTATGAAAACGATAGAATTTTGATTTTTTTTTATTTTGTTTATTTATTTAGTTAACACTCAGAGAGAGGAGAGCATATATCTACTTTAACTAGATTAGTATATATGAGTTTATGTCACATTATCTATGTTATTTTCAATTATATGTCGTTTGCATTGAGCTAATTAATTTAAATCAGATTTAAATTAAAACTGAAATTAATTTACTGATGTATATTTAAACTCTCATCTCACTTAGATGATCTGTGATAGGTTGAAAGTAATTAAATAAATTTAAAATATTATTTTAATTTTAAATCTTTTAAACTCAATAGTTGTTGAAAGATATTTTTATTTTTTGTAGCTCAATTGTCTAATATTTTTTTAGTGATATTAATAATGTTTAAAAAAATATAATTAATTTTTAAAAAAATTTAAAAGATATTTTGAAAATTATAATAATAAAATGTATAAGCTAGTATAATCTACCATAAATTTATATCTTAAATATGAGATATGACGTATTATACATAAATATAACAACCGTATCCTGACGTATCCGTATCCTACTTTTTTTAAGTTTAGCGTATCGTCATATCGTACTCGTGCTTCATAGGTTCAAACTCGTTCACTTACCGATTGAGCTTTTAAAATTATATTTAAGTTCGTTTATTAATATCGGCAAACCAAATATGAACGAGCTCTTATCAAACCATCGAGCTGTTCATCGAACGCTCGATTCATTTATGGCCCAGTAAAGTCACAATGGTACAAAATTGGATGTTATGTTGTTTACACTGAATGACTAGAATCATCAAGCATTTACAAATAACAAAAATAGAAAAATGAAATAACTATGAAGGTGCAAAATTGGCGAGACAAAAGGTGTATTTTTCATGATTTAAAATGCTATGAAATTACCTGTAATAAATAGAAAAGGCATATAAGTTTGTTTGGAAATTCGATTTGTCAAAACGACCCAAAAGTTTACATCTACTTAACATGAAACAAATTTTTTAACAAAGCCTAGTTCAGATGCTAGTCATCAAAAACTTGAAACTTCAATTTTAGAAAACAAGAGCCTTCAAATTTAGAAAACAAGAGCATTTAAAAGTACAAGGGAAATAACCTGCATCAGAGTAGGTGAACCTCCACCAAATAGACGATTATACCTCTCTATGTTTTCAAGAACTTGGCCAGTTTCTGGCTCATGGCGCTGACGTTGTGCATACTCAGTAGGTATTAGCAAAGTAATAAATCGACGACATATGGGACATTTGCATGGTTGAAGGGCAGAACCATGATGCCATACACGTAGTATACAGCTCCCTGAAATTGCAAAACAAATGTTAATGATAACATAAAAACTTTCCCTTGTAGCAAAATAGAAGCAAATGCAAAGTACAAAAACTTTTTATTTGCATATCTTGAATCAGTCTTAAAGGTTACAATCCTCATAAAGACTATATAACCAGAAAGAAGAATAATTAAGGAATAAAAGGATTTCAAAAAAATATTCGAGAAGTAGGTTGGTTCACAAACAAACTAGTGGAAGCTGAATATTAGTTTTGCTGGAGTTCCATACACTGATATGTATAGCATACAACTCCCTGAAATTGCAAAATAAATATTCTTAATACATAGACTTTTCCTCGGAGCAAAATGGAAGCAAACGGAAAGCACAAAGACAGCTGGAAAAAAAAACTTCTTTTTGTAACATCTTATGTATAGAATTTTCATATGCATATCTTGAATCAACCAAAATGACTACCATTCATCACAAATACAATGAAACCACAAAAGAAGAATTAAAGGATTTAGAAGGATTTAAAAAAGAAATCAGAGATCCAAGTTGGTTCACAAAAAAATTGTAGAAGATGAAAATCGTTGGAGTTAGCATGAAATCAGTTTTTAATGGATTTCAAACAAATAAAAAAGTAACACAAAAATGCACAATAATTTTTTTAATATCTGTTTCACAACTAAGGAAAATTTTTAACATAAAAATGAACTTAATTTCACATCTTACATAAATTTCAATATTCAAAAAAATAATGTCCATATTTCAATAAAAAAAAGTTTGTCTCACATTCTAGAGATGTCCTAACATCATAACTATTCACATTATACATAAATACCAAAACAACTACCACTAGTCAAACAAGGGCTTCAAGTTGTTTTCCTGAATCACTCTTTGAAATCAAATAAAAAAACTCCTGGAAATCATCTGAACAAGATTTCACTGCAATTTCAACTTTGCAATCGATAAAATAAGCCAAGAACATTTGAGTTTAACCATCTACATATTCTCTGTACACAGACAAGCAAATAAGATACTATTTAAAAGAAGCTCAAATTTTTCTGGCCAGTCCGCACTTTTTTCTCCTCATAAGCCCACGTCCACCATCTACATTGTTCATGATGTTAAAAAAAACCAACAGCTGCTTCCATAATATCAATAGTCATCCAAATTGAACAAACTTAGTCCCTTAACAGCATTTACCAGCAACATAAGTTCTTGGGAGTGAAAACCTTAAATTTTTTTTATAAGAGAAAACCTTGGAACTGCAATTGTATGCTATTTTCATGGCAAGGAATCAATTGGTCCATCCCAACAGCTTCAGCATATTCAAACCAAGATTCCCACCAATGCAATAAGTTCGTTCAATACCAGGACTCCTCCAAAATCCAAAAGCACGTTTACCTGCCAAAAGCATCCCAGTAGAAACAAACGAAACCCTCTCGTACATGACCTAGAATAATCATAATGATCAAGGAAACAGTCCCCTAAAACCCTAATTTCTCACCATTTTGCATAAAATGTAAATCCCGCCATAGAGGACATTGACCAAATCAGTCACAAGCCGAACCCTACCGTCATCCCTAGTCCTCCCCCAATCCAACAAACAACAAACAGATCAAATTTTGCACAATAACCAGCGCATTCTTTCAACAGCACATGAACCGACATAAACCATCTCATCGAATGGGAAAAAGCAATCAATCCAATTCCCAAATAAGTGAGAGGAAAGAAACAGTTTCAAAGGATCAAAAGCACAATGAAATGGAGAAGGTAAAGAATCACCGCAGAACCAATGGGAGCAGTTTGCCTGGCACGGCAGCGTGAAACTCTCGTGGCAAACCGAGCAGAAGTCGTTCTCCGGAGGCAAATCCATTTCGCGCCCCTTTCGAGCCTGCTCCCGTCTCTCCTCCTTCACGCGGCAGCCTCCTCCCTATCGCGCGACCATCTTCGTTGAAGCAGCCGTCTCATTTCTTCGCAATTCTTGTTCGAATTCTAGCGAAAACAATCGCTCTGTTTCGCTCCCCTCCCCCCCGATCCGGTAACCGGGCATGATTTACCTCTTTCTATTAATTACATAATTTTTTTTTTAAAAAAAATAACAGATAAAAATAATTACATAAATTAAATAACAGACAAAATAAAGTTTTTTTTTGGAAAATTAAGTATTTATCAAGTTACCACTAATAGATTCATCACTTTTTCGAGACCGAATCATAGACTTGTTTTTCCTTAAAAAAAAATCAAATTTAATTGTATATTACATTAAATAAATAATGTTTAACATAAAAATTTTACTGAACAGAATTTACAAATAAAAATAATAGAATAATATAATCCAATAATCTTTTTAAAAAAAAATCACGATATCTAGATAGTTGTGGTCAGGGATATCAGGCTGTAGCTATTATAATATTGTTCAATTTATTGTTCATGTATACCTTTTTTTTTACCAATAAAAGGATGACCCCCCGACTCCTTCTGCCTTCCCCCATCTGATATCGAAAGCATCCATCCTCATAATCTCCCCTCTCTCGCTTCCGTCCAGTCCACTCATTCTGTTTTCAGTTGGTATCAGAGCTAAGTTTAGTTGTACTTATTTTTTATTCTGTTTGTGTAATAAAATTGTAATAAAATTATCCTTATCATATTTTGTTTCATGTTGTTTGCTTAAACCTTTTTGTTTTAGATCTGTTAAACTATTAAGTTAACAAACTTTAAGTTCATGCCTTAAGATTAATATGATATAGTTTTGTTAAAACTCATACGTTCTTCCATAATTTTGTCTGTAACCTCCTTCTAGGTCAGAAGTTATCGTTAATTGAGTATTTTTAAGATAATCCTGTAATGATTGGGTAAGAGATGTAGTTTTAAGTACCAAGCAAATCTATTATCAACATATTAATCTATACAGATGCTTATAATTTTTTATTAGATTTAAAAGTTTAACACAGATCTAAAACTATTTCAAAACCAATTTCAAAATGCCTTCAAATCCCATGCTAGATTATAAATTAGAAAAAACAGAAAAAACTCATTTTAAAAAACCCTAAAAAAAATAATCTTTGATATTAAAAATAAATATCTTCATGAAATAAGTGGAACAAATTTAGCAACTAAATTTAAATTAATTATTGAAATAATAAATAAAATTTATGAATCCTTATATAATCAAACTCAAAAAATAAGTGATATTAAAAAACAATATTAAAAATATATCTAGCAATAATAAATATCAAATAAATCTAGAAAATCTAGACACTAACACCGAAAAATATTATTATTGGATGAATGTTCCTCTAAATAAAAAATATATGAAAAAAATTCAGAATAAAATTGAGTATATAAATACCTTATTTGAGATAAATAAATTAGAAGATTTCAGTGACTTTGAAGAAATCTATAATTTTTTTTCTTATAAATAAAAAAAAATTAGAAGAAAAAATAAAAGAATATATGTCTGATCCCACGATAGAAAAACTAATTGATATTTAAAAATTATATCAATCAAAAGAATATATTTTTCAATTATATATAAGCCAGAATATGAATTTTATTCTGAAACTAATAGTGATATTAATAGTAATACAAATAATAATAAAATTATGAATAATCAACTAATTGAAAACTCAGTAAACATATATATGAAAGTGGGCGAACCTAGTACAAGAAAAAGACCTTCAACATCTGAAGATCAATACTTTAATCAATTCAGTGATAAATATTATCACCCTAAAGAAGACCCTAAAGAAGAAGATTCATTTGACAACATATATACTAATGAAAAGAAAAAAAAAATTTAAAATAAAACATTTAACCATATATCTTTAACATTGATAAATTCCAATTCTAGAAGAAAAAAAATATATTTCTCAATAAATACAACTAATCAGAGGACTAAAAAATATATATGCATATATGACCACACAACAATTATTAGAACTAATAATCTCCAAACTTGAAGGTTCAGCTTCAATAATCTTAAAATCCTTAGAAATTTATCCACAATTTTAAAAAATAAAAGAAGAAAATGTTAAGGATGATGCAATAATTCTCCTAGAAAAAATTCTATTAGAATTTTTTGCTGGAGGATTTCTTGATAATACAAAAGACATAGAACGTATAGAAACAATCCTCTCTAGAATGCAGATCGGTAATATTTATTTTCTATAAGAATTTTCACAAAAATATATGGAATATGTTTGGAAGTTACCTTTTCATAATATGATCATTGGGCTCAAATATATTTTAATAAATTACCTGCACCATGGGATGAAAAATATAGAAAAGAATATACTATATTTATTGATAAAGCATTAACCGAAAATATCGAATATTTAAAATTTGATACTTTGGCCTTACGAGTCAAATGTGTCATGAATCTATTCATGGACTTTTGTCGCGATCAAAAACTACGTAAATCCTTCCGTTCTAAAGCTAATCATAAACATTATTGTATCAATGTTCTACCAATGTATAAATTTGACATTCTTTCTCCGCGCAACAAACATGGTGGATGTACACATAAATATAAGTATCACCCTAAACATCATCGTCACAAATTTAAATTTGTCAAACCGTAGCTTAACTATAAAAATAAATGTCGTTTTAATATACGATATAAATCTAAGCATATTCATAATCACAAAAAATATTTTAAGCGCAAACCCGGTTATAATAAAAAAGCATGTAAATATTTTAAATGTGGCGAAGAAGAACATTATGCAAATAATTGTAAAAAAGATATTTAAATTTTAGAAAAACAATGGTTTTAATTAATAGACGAATATTATAACATAATACAAGACACAATCTTTCAAGCTTATCTGATATCGACTATAAAGTCTTCTGAACTGAAAACATAGATAATTTAGCATTAGATTCAAATAGTGAATCTGATATTATAAACTCTAATTCCTTAACATCATTAGAAGATGAACAAGCCGAAGAAATAAATTATATTTTTACGTTAAAAGAAGAAAAAAATGAAAAAACCACCATTGAACAAATAATCAATACTACAAACCATGATCATAATGAACAATTCATATTTGATAACAATCTATGTCAAAAAATTATTAAACTTAAAAATAATACTAAAAGAAAAGATATTTATAAAGAAAAATTTAGTTTACAACTCATAAAATGAGTAATACATTTTATTGAATATTTTAAAGGTTCTACTGATAGTTCTGAAGAACCTACAGCCATAACTAAATTACAAATTATTACAAAAAATAAAATTAAAGAAATACTAAAATGAGTTAAACACTTTGATAAAATTAAATATTTACATCTAGGATGCATACAGATTACCATCAAAGCTAATTTTAAAGAAGGACTTGATTTACCTATAACATTAATAATCTCCGATAATAGATTAATAACTATAAAACAATCATTAATGAGAATAATACAGTCCAATATTCCATATCAAGTAATAAATTTTAAATTTTTTCCTAATTTCTCTAAACGTTTAGTAGATAAAAATATAAATCAAAATTTAATGATATTCTATAAATTAGAAATATTCCTATTTTAAAAGGAAGTAAACCTTTAATCTTTATCTGACAATTATTAGGACATTTTTCAGAAATTAATAATGTAAAATTCAAACCTATACCTTTCGACATTAAATTAGATGATCTATATAATCAATATTGTGAAATTATATATCCTAGACAATTAACAAATAAAGACATACAACTTTCTATAAAATGGAATATTAATCTAGAAGAAATCAGAAAAAATCACATAATAGAAAAACATCCAATAAAACAACTTCAAATAAATGAAGGAAGATTATCTATAGAATATAATAGATCATCACAAAGAACAGATTTTATGAATATAACAAATAGAAAACTATAAATAAAAGACTTAAATAAAGATAATATAAATCTACCAAACTCTAACTCTAGCTCTAATTTACAAACGAATAATGTAAAATTAGATTTAAATATAATACAAGTCTTAATTAATTTTAATGATAAAACCATAACACTTAAAGCCCTAATAGACACAGGAGCATCCTTATCTCATATAAAATCAAAATTAATAGAAAATAATATATCAAAAATTGAGAAAAAAATGAAATTATACCTTTGATAAACAAATCCATGAACTTATACATAAAACAAATACAAATAGTTTAATGATTATAGATATCCATGACAAATTGCATGCCTTAGAATTTGAAATCATTTATAGCGATGAAAGAAGTACATTTGATATGTTAATAGGACAAGATATATTACAAAAACATTATCCTTTCCAAATTAATTATGAAATAATACAGTGAAAAATTAAATAACAAACAATGTATATTAAAAAATCTAAAGAATGTAATTTACATACCATAATTGTAGTAATCAATGATGAAACTGAAGATAATAAACATACAATATATTTTCATAAATAAGAAAGAGATGCAAAATATCCAACAGAAATAAAAATCAGATATGAATTCTATTCATATGAAGATATTCTAATACAACTAAATGAATTTGCACGAATATGACATGAATTAGTTCAAAAATCTGTACGGGATATTATAGAATTATAAAAGAAAAAAATGGATAGTTATTTAATCACGATATGTCCATTACAGAAGGATTAATAAGATCAGACTATGAAGGTGAAATTAAAGCTGTAATAAGAAATAATGAATAAAATACTATGATTAGAATAAGAAAAAATTATAAATTATTCGATCTATTAATATTCCCAATTACAAAACTTACTTATAAATCTTCATAAAATAAACCAACATTTAAATAAAATTTATATCAAAATAAAATTTCAGGATATAAATCTTTTCATATTTATGACTTAGTAGATACTGGAGCAACTAGAAGTATAATTAATGAACAACTTTGGGTTGATGAATTCTCTGAACAATTAGAAGAAAATGTTTCATATATCTAAAGGCCGCCCGGCATGCAGCAGCCGCTGAGCAGCTAGGGGGCCTCGCGCGGCCGCCGGCAGTGTCGTGCTACTGCCCGAGGCCCCCTAGCTGCGCAGCAACCGCGCGGCGCGCAGCGGCCTCCAGCGGCCCGACTGCCTCGCAGGCATCGAGCCGGGCCGCTGGAGGCAGCTGCCGGTGTCGTGCGGTCGCGCGAGGACGTCGGAGGCTGCGTGGGGAGGCGCGGTGAAGGCGCGAATGCTGGATCTGGTGGAAAGAGGGAGAGTAAGAGTATAATGGTAATTTTTATATTTTTTAATAATAAAAAAATAAAAAAGTAACCCAGATGATAATTTTTGAAAACCTAGGGACCCCGATGGTATAATTTTAAAAATGTGAACCTGTGTGATAAACTCTTAAACTCAGGGACCTGAGTGAAATTTGCCCTTATTAAGATCCTAATTGCTTCAATTAGTCATCCCACTCCAATCATTCTCGTCGGCTTTCTTTTCTCTCATACCATTCAGACTTTAATGTTTCATTAATTTAACCTTAGCTTGACGCCATTCAAGTTTACACATTCAAAGGCCAATAATAGGTTCATTATCTTAAATTCATCGTCAAACATTCTGTTACTCGCTAGAACTAACAGAGGAACTAATAACAGGTTCATCTGAATATCGATATGTAAGATATAATTAAATATAATGAAAAAGCGTGATAAACTTTTGCCCTTAATTTTAGCGTTGTGGTTATCCCTAAAATGGATGGCCCAATCACATGACCGGATCATCAAATCAGCCCTTCGGACGATACAACCACCTCTAATCGATAGTCCGATCTATATATCTTCTATTGGTCTGTCTCATGGGTGAGAAGTTATTGGGTTCGGACAGCGCACCGTCCGGAACCCAATCAGAGGGCGCCACGTGTGCCATACAGCTCGGTCCGGGCACACGTGGCGCCCTTTGATTGGGCGTCCGAACGGTGCGCCGTCCGCACCCAATAATTTTTCCTCATGAGTCCATCCATCGATGGACAATCCGCTTGGCATCAACTATAGTTTTGTGCAATATCAAAAAAAAACTATAGTTTTGTGAGGCCCATCGCCGTAAATGGTCAATCTCATCATCTCAACAGTGACACACACATTCTCTTCGTTTTTAGCGTAAATTACAAACATACCTTTTCGCACCTTCCGGCTGCCGCCAGCGGCTCGCTTCGACGGCTCCGTTACAAATAGGGTAGGAAGCACACTACTTTCATGCCCTTATGCGACAACAAATTTTACCATCTATTCTATGAAAGTATGTGGTTCAAAATATTTAGGGGGCGTTTGGTTCAATGTTATCTTGATGTTATATTATCTAGAGAAAAAAATTATTTAATTTAATGACATATAAAAAAATTATTAGATTATAAAATTATTAATCAAAAAATGACATCTAAATATCATGATATTTAAATTACATAACATAACACCAAAATAACATCGAACCAAACGGCCCCTTAATCGTTTCGGATATACCTGCCAAAACAATCCAATATTGGGTTAACAAAATCGCGTGTGATTCCAGCAGCAATTCCCCTTCTTTTTCAACTTTCATCACCTGAATTCTGGATCATAATGAGCACTGTAGGTAAACTTGAAATGACTGCGTTCACAAAATTATTCACAATATGCTTTGAATATAACATACGATAAAGGATGCAACAATGCTGCAGTTTCTAAGATATCCAAAAAGTATGCATAGAATGCAGCTGAATGAAACTGTTTGATTTCAGGGACATACGATACATCTCCCTCAGCTTGCCAGAATTACCGACTCGGGCTGCCGGCATCGAGTTACTGGCGCCCGCAGTTTTGTTGGAACAGTTGTTCGAAAGGGATGAAGAAAGCATATTCTTTAGCAGCGACTGCAACTGCTTCCAGAATTTTGATTCAATCTGGCTCTCCTTGTCGAACTTAAGATCATCACGCAGTTCCGATAAACGGCGAGCATCGAGCAGACGGAGTAGTGCAGTTTCCAGCATCTGCAGAAGAAAGAAAAAAATTTCTTAGGCTCTGTTTGGTAATAAGAAAAAAAATAAGATTTGGTTGGAATTTTTAGTCATTTTTGAAAAATGTGTATGATGTGAAATAAAGTAAATTGGCTATATTAAAAATTGTGTACGATGTGAAATAAAGTTGATTGATTTATTGAGAATTGTATTGGATATGAAATAAAGTAATTGTTTAATGTTGGAATTTGTGTGAGATGAGATATAAAATAATTTTTTAAATTTTTTTTAAAATAAATTTAAGATTTGGGTCATGGCTAATTTTAGCCATGATTTTTAGCCCATTGCCAAACAGGGCCTAAGTTGAAGATTGGATTAACTTTGTTCATTGTAATGAAATGCATGGAACACGCTGCAAAATAAACTCCATTATAATGAGATAAGATAGGGGGAGATGATCACGAAGACAGCTAAATTAGTCACTGTGCTCTGAAGATGGAAGAAGGAAACTAGTAAGCGCTCCAGGAGTAATAACAAATGGGAAACACAAGAAAAACAAAAAATTGCATTTCTTAAAAAGATCATGAAATGGCACTAATGAATCATAATTGTAAATATTGAGAAATGAATATTTAATTTGTAATAAACAAAGTTTTAAGTGCTATGCAAGTATCCAAAAAATATCAACTAGTTGAAGCACTCAAATATTGCATTTTGAATTCTATGCAACAAATGTCACCATTATCATTATCTACGTATCCCAATCCTCTATCTAATGCTGGTGTTACTTTAGTGTTATTGATATGAAACTGTTAGGATTGGTGTAAATTTAACATGGCTAAAATTGCATAAACTAAATGCAAACAAGAAAAAAAAAACTAGTATAAAAAATAACTTGGCTAAAATAGCATAAAAATTTGGGTAAATTGCATCTAAGCTCCTGAGGTTGGATAGAATGCAAAATGAACTCAATTTTAAAAATTTTGCAAAACAGGTCTCTCAAGTATGATTTGTACGAGCACATAGGTTCCCCAAGTATAATTTGATGAGCACATAGACTCCCCTAGTTTGATTCTCGCTAGTTAATGCGATCCCCATTAACATAAACTGTCAATATTAACCAAACATGATTGTTAAACCTTTCACTATGTATGAAAAAACCTCTTATCTAATGCTCACAATCTCTATAAATTTTTTTGAACTCCTGTTGGAGCTCAAATTCATTCTTTTAACTTAATATTCTTTTTTTAAAGAAAAGCTATCTAAAATAAGCTTATTATCTTAGGTGACCTGAAAATTTCAAAAGTAAAACAATCATTTACCTTCATTTCAATGGGACTATAACATTTGGAACCAAATGTGTTAGTAAAAATCATATCTAAGGGGCCTGCCTTGAAAGATTTTTAAAATTAAGATCAGTTTATATGCCCTCTCCAACTTCAAGGGCTTAGATGCAATCTACCTTAAAAGTTTATTAAAATATATTGATGTAGGACAAAAGGGAAAATATGCTCTAATACCAATTTAATGCAGGATAAATGCAGCTGTAAATGTGAATTTAGCATCAGAAAATTTAAATGATAAATTATCTAAAATAAGTGGAATATTTTTCTAAATTTCACTAATGTGATGAATTAAGAAAATCACAAATCAACAAATTAAATTTGAAATGTCAATGAATAAGAATTTATCAAATTAAATTAGAGCGTCAATTCAATAAATCAAACCTAAAGCCTCAGAAATAAATTAGATTCTCTTATAATTCAATCCAATAGTACTTTTGTTCTCAAATTGATACAAAGTCTCAATTCGAGCAAATTCAAATAGCCTGATGAACCAATTTCAATTTGAAATTTAATTTACCAACGATAAATGAATCAATAAAAAATAGGCCTATTTAGGTTATATCATGATGAATCAAGTTGTCATTGACTTGGGGTTATCCAATGAATCATTTAAAAATTAACAAATTAGGGTTGAATGAGAGACGTAATGGGGGGAGGCAGGGGCTATCAGGGTGATTGTGAGAATCCATTTAATATTGTTGGTGGGGGCACAGATCAGCATCGAATTGGATGGCTAGGATGACGTCATGTGCTGAATCAAAATTCAAATTCAAATTAATTAGAGCTATTAGAGATTTTCATATTAGCTTTATTTAAATTTGATTTGATTTGATTCAGAGCATATCTGGAAGAATTGAAGACTCACCACATTTAGAGCTGATTTTATTTTATTGTAATAAAATTAGTTTCATATTTGCTTTTATTTATTTGGAATTTATTTTCTACATTTAATATTGTATTTTCAAATTTCTACATGGGATCTCTCTATATAAAGAGGTCGCCTTGCATTGTAAAAGATAGAGTATTTTGATGAATGAAATTATGTTTGAGTTTTCTATGAGCCTAGATCCGGGTTAAGGGGTCGATATTCCGGTGAAGGAAAGGGTAGGATTAGCCTTTGGTGAGAATCCTCAGATTAACCTATTTATCCACTTTTTTAAAAAAAAAAAAAAAAAACTTTTTCCTTCCTTCAGCTCAACCAAAATCCAGGCCCCTTGGACTTAATTTCCCAGCCTAATATACAATCTTCCTCCTCCCTCTCTGCCGGCTCGGGAACCCGCCCGTCGCCCGCCCGCCGGCGGCCCGCCCACCCCCGGCCACTTTGGCTATTTAGCCGGCGCACGCCTGCGCCGGCCCGCGAAGCCGCCGGCACCAGGCCTCTGCCGGCGGCCAGCCTGCCTGCGGCGCGCGCGGCAGCGCGCGGGCACGCCTGCTTGACCGCGCGCCCCTTTTAGCCGGCCCGCGAGCATCGGCGAGCGCCGGCGACGCCGTCGCTCCTCCAGTCGCCCCACTCCTTCCGCCGGCTACGCCCCTCGCCGACGCCGTCTTCGCGCGTTTGCCCGCGATTGCTCCTGGCCGCACTGCTAATCTCTCCTGCCGACCACCGCGCGCGCCTCGCCTCGCCTCCACCACCTCTGCCCCAGCAGGCTGCTTCCGACCTCCGCGAAGCCGTTGCCGCTGTAACACCGGTTCTGCGCTTCTGCTCTACCGTTCGGTACGCCGAGTGCCACCTGCAGGCACTCGACTCGCCGCCGCCTCTGTTCCGCCAATCCACCAGCCATCGGCAACGCCGGTCACCTTCGACTTCGCTCCTCCGATGTCCCACTTTGCCGCCTCCACTCTGCTGAATTGACGGTCTCCCTCGCTTGTGCTCTACGACGACGCGGCTCCGTCAGCCCTTGCCTTCACCCTCTATCACCGCCCCGCTCAGCTTGGGTAAAATTCTTTCTCGAACCCCACTAGCCCTGATTATTTGATTTCAAAAACAAATTATTTCGCTTGATTTTGAATTATTTATTTGCTGCTAATTGTGTGACCCGAATTTCTTGATGTGTTCAATTACTGTTGAATTTAATTGTAATATTTGTCCTAAATTCCTGAACGCTCGGAACTGATTTATTGAAATTAAATTGACTCCTATCTAAATTGATAAATTTTTTATTTATCATACGATCCAATTTAATTTAATCTATTTTAAAATATCTTAATTTACGAGATTCAAAATTTTATTTATCATATAATTTATCTAGAAAATATTTTTCTTTTAATTAAAATAATTTGCTAATCGATTTTGCTGAATATAAATATAAAATATCATTGGCATCTTTTTCCGTCCCGCATCAATTGTCCTCCCTCAAAAGAGGTAAAACAATAGAACAAATATGAGTATCTATGGGCAATCTACTCGGTGCTCTTTAAAAAGAGGTGTGCTAACAATAGAAATTGGTGCAATAGTAAGTCTCGTAATACTAAGCGTAGCACTCATGGTGATATGACTATTTTAGACATAAGGACGTTCGAATGCTAACAATCTTTGAGGTTGCTCATAATCTCGAGCTTTTTGATAAAC
>KZ451953.1:559584-579754 GCA_002786265.1 Apostasia shenzhenica
TAGATTCGGGTTAAGAGGTCGATATTCCGGTGAAGGAAAGGGTAAGGTTAGCCTTTGGTGAGAATCCTCAAATCAGCCTAATTATCCACATTTTTTTTAAAAAAAAATCTTTTCCTTCCTTCAGCTTAACCAAAACCCAGGTCCCTTGATGTAATTTTTTCACCATAAAATTCATCTCTGTTGCGATCACCCGCCCGCTGCTCCGCCCACGTTGCTCGCATCTCCGCCCTCCAGCAGGCCCGCCGAGCATCGGCGAGCACCGGCGACTCCGTAGCTCCTCCGGTCGCCCCACTCCTCCGCCGGCTACGCCCATCTCCGCCCTCCAGCCGGCCCGCCGAGCATCGGCGAGCGCCGGCGACGCCGTCGCTCCTCCAGTCGCCCCACTCCTCCGCCGGCTACGCCCCTCGCCGAGCCCGTCTTCGCGCGTTGCCCGCGATTGCTCCGCCCGCACTGCTAATCTCTCCTGCCGACCACCGCGCGCGCCTCGCCTCGCCTCCACCCACCTCTGCCCCAGACGGCTCTCCGACCTCCGGCGAAGCCGTTGCCGCTGTAACACCAGGGTTCTGCCGCTTCTGCTCTACCGTTCGGTACGCCCGAGTGCCACCTGCAGGCACTCGATCGCCGCCGCCTCTGTTCCAGCCAATCCACCAGCCATCGGCAACGCCGGTCACCTCGACTTCGCTCCTCCGATGGTCCCACTTTGCCGCCTCCACTCTGCTGATTGACGGTCTCCCTCGCTTGTGCTCTACGACGACGCGCTCCGTCAGCCTTGCCTTCACCCTCTTCACCGCCCGCTCAGCTTGGGTAAATTCTTTCTCGAACCCCACTAGCCTGATTATTTGATTTCAAAACAAATTATTCGCTTGATTTGAATTATTTATTTGGCTCTAATTGTGTGACCCGATATTTCTTGTGTGTCAATTACTGTTGAATTTAATTGTGAGATATTTGTCCTAAATTCCTGAACCTCGGAACTGATTTATTGAAATTAAATTGACGTCCTAATCTAAATTGATAAATTTTTATTTATCATACGATCCAATTTAATTTAATTTTAAAATATCTTAATTTACGAGATTCAAAATTTTATTTATCATATAATTTATCTAGAAAATATTTTTCTTTTAATTAAAATAATTTGCTAATCGATTTTGCTGAATATAAATATAAAATATCATTGGCATCTTTTTCCGTCCCGCATCAATTGTCCTCCCTCAAAAGAGGTAAAACAATAGAACAAATATGAGTATCTATGGGCAATCTACTCGGTGCTCTTTAAAAAGAGGTGTGCTAACAATAGAAATTGGTGCAATAGTAAGTCTCGTAATACTAAGCGTAGCACTCATGGTGATATGACTATTTTAGACATAAGGACGTTCGAATGCTAACAATCTTTGAGGTTGCTCATAATCTCGAGCTTTTTGATAAACCTCTTAAAGTGCATTGAACCAATGCTTGTACAACTCATATGTATGTCCTTTCTCAAACAATTAAGAATCTAGGTATGGCAAACATGATATTCTCGGAAGCTTTATATCGTATGAAAGTCTTCGAATCTATAGATGTATTCAGATATTGTTTCCATCTTTTGATTCCACTTCTTCCACTTATTCAAGATGCTCATGAAAGGATGTTTTTTCTTGGAGAATTTTTAATAAAAAAGAAATAGAATAATTAGGGTTTTAATAATTCTCACCTAAAGTTTTCCCATTTTTACCTTTCAAGATATCAAATTTCTTCTGAAATCTCTTACACTAACCCATTCTAGAGTTAATTGTACAAAAGCACAAAATTTCAATCATAATATGATCAATTCAAATGTTCAAGTACAAACTTTTTAAATAGAGGAGCTAATATCATCTTAAAAATAAAACTAGATATATATGGGGCTAAACAACTTCACCAGTAAAATAAAATAAATAAAAATGATTTGATTAATTCAAATTCAAAACAAATTTTTAAAAATATAATAAAGGAGTAATCTAGGGACCTAACTATTTCTAAAAAGCTTTCAATTAGGTCTAACATAACACTTTCTCTCTAAAATACTGTTAATTCTTCAAAAAAAAAAAATTTAAAATAAATATTTTTTAAATTTACAGTTTTATCCCCGTGCACTTGCGTCGTCGCCCTCATGGCTGCGCACCGAGCGCGTGGCCTAGACTGTAGGCCTCTAAGCCCAGGCGGCCCCGCTCGCGCCTCGCGCGCAAGCAGCCGCGCACAGGCGGCTGCGAGTGCAGGCAGCTGCGGCCTGCGTGCAGGCGACCTTGCGCAGACAACCACTTGTTGCCGCGCGCCAGGCCTCACTTGCAGATGGCGCCCTCGCAGCTGCTCGCTGCCACAGGCGAGGCCTCACGCGCAGGGTGGCCTTAGGTGCAGCGGCCGTGATGCGATCCGGCAAACTTATGCGGATCCGACGAGGTTGAAAACAGTAGTGACATATTTTGAAAATTGATAAAATAAGTAAGAGTATTTTTGTCATTTTAAAATTACCTAATAGATTCTGTCACGGAGGGACTACGATGTCCAGTGTAATATTTTTTGTGGACCTGAATAACATGTTCTGAGATTTATGGACTTTTGTAGCACTATAGGCAAACCTCAAGGGCCTAAATAGAATTACCCCTATAATAAAATAAATTAAAAATAATCTGCATTATACATCAAACATGTGATCTGATCTGCACCACCAATCATCAGAATATCCCCATCATATATATATATATATATATATATATAAGACAATATAATATTCAGCTACTATTACGAGATTGCATGAGAAAGCAGTGCTAAAAGGAAATAGAAGTTGAAAATAAACATACAGCATTTGAGTGGAATGAGTTTGAGAGGTCGGCAACAAGGGCTGCTTGCTCCAAGAGGATATTAAGATACATGACAGGGTGCATCCGCGGACCGTAGAATTCTATAGCCTTCTGCCAGTGCTTGTCTGCTAAAGAAGCATACCACTTGGCCTTCTGACGTTTGATTTCTATTTTGGAAAGCTTTAGTTGTCTTTGCTCACGATCCAAAAGTTTCAAACAATTGTCTCTATGAAAGCAGGCAAGTTGGAAATGACAAAAAGCAGCTTCCTGCTTGCGCAATGGACTTAGAGACTCATACAGAGACAACGCCTCCCTGAAAGCATCACTAGCTGACATTGTGTGCATCAGTTGATCTTTTTTCCAAATTGTACTACCAGAAGAAGCTTCACAATCTGTAGTTTCATGATCATCAGAACTGCCCTCTTTTGCCAAAAGCATCCCAAGTCTCAAGTGTGTGTGGCCGTACTGTGTATACACTTCATCATGTAACGACAAATCAATGATACTACCAACTGAATCGAGTTCAGTTTTCGCAGCACCATAGTGTTTTAGAGATTCGAGATATTCCAATCTTGCAGACTTAAAAGCCTGTTTATAGGCATTTTGAAGGACTTCATATTTCTTGAGCTCATCCAACTTGGATACCAATTCTTCAGCCAACGATCTTCTCCCATGACCTAGGTTGCAGTTAATAAGTATGATGTTGGTATAATCAGAAACTTCTTTAAATGCCTGAATAGCATCTGAAAATGCAGCTTCAGCAGAAGCCAAGCTTTCTTTATCTAGTCTATAGCGACCCAGTTCATTATATACCCAACCTTTCCTTCTTATTAGGGAATTCAATTCAGCAGAAACAAAAGGAAAACCATTTATTGCCTTCCTAGCAGCATCATAACAGTATATTGCAGTTAACAGGTTGCACTCAATATCATTTGATTTAGGACCTTCAAGAAACTTGAAAAGTCCTCCATTTTCACTGTAAGATCCATCCCTCATGCCTGGTTCAGGGGAAATTGTTTCTCTATAAAGATTGACATTTTCTTCCGGTATATTACCTGTGTCCAAACTGCAAGTAGCTGTGGAGTTTACTTCAGAAGGCTTTGCTATAACTTGCTCATCACCATCATTATGGTTCTCACAATTCTCTTTTTCATTGCTACATTCAGATTTGAACGAAGCACTTGTATCACTATCTTGGCCAAAAAGTGAAGGCGAGGTCCTTGAGTATAATTTTCTATTATGTTTTCTACTGTAAGATAAAGACACATTTCCGCTACTGCTTGCATTGTTACCGCTGCTTACTCTATCACTTTGGCAGCCACAGTTTATCAGGAAGCATGAGCTACAGTTTGACGCATATTTTCCTAACTTCTTTTTAAGGCGCATTACCTCCCTGACAACTTCATTTGACATCCTCAGCTCCTTAGATGAAGCTTTCTCGCCACCTTTTTCTGGGATTTCTCTGACCCTCATCCTCTGATATTCCACATATACATCTCCAAGAAGTGACCAGACCTTATACCAGAACAAGTAGGTAGGAGAAAGGTGGTCAGCAAAACAACAATTTTCAAACATAGTGCAGGCTATGCCTTCTATGCTATCTGTTATAACTTTAGGGTTACTAACGCTTTCCTTGCACATAGCATGATACGAAGGTCTATTATCCATAGACGAGATAAACAGAGCATCATCAAGGTGCTGTGGCATTGATCCATAAACTAAGCATGCTAGTTTTACAACCTTGAGAGCTCGGTGCAGTTGCCCATCCTCCTTCAAAGCTTCCCCAAGACCAAGATATGACTCTCCCAACAACAGAACAAGATTCCACATCTTATGGTCTAATTTAGCTTTGGGAAGCCATTCTCTAATATCACATATTTCTATACAGTTGACATCTCCACAAGAACATGAAGAGAAATCAGGTTGAAATGATCTTTCATTTAATCTGCTGTGGTCAATCTCTCCTTCAGCATTTTGTAGTTGCCTTTTCCACCTAAGAGATTTAATAGCTTGTGAGACATGGTGAATTGCAGCAAATTTGGAGGAGACGGGATCTTTAACAGTTCTCATAATCCCATGGGTGGAACTCATGGTCTGGCAAACAACCATATTATCCAGGATTTCAGGACAAGTTATGCTTTTTGAAAGTTCTCCTGCTCCAGTAGTTGAAGATAGGATTTGAGGATCATTTGAATTTGTTTCAACTTTTAGCATCTGATTTACATCTAACCCAACACTTGGACTGAGATTTGCATCTTTTAAGGTCGTGTAATCACTGAGTTGGGATAGTTTCTTATCTTGCCCAGCAGATCCATACATTCCTAATGAAAACTCTGAAGATTCATCTTCCAAATCGGTGACTTCTATTTCAGATCCAAGAAGAAAAGTATCTGATGTTAGCTCCAGCTCTTCATAGCATTTTAATATGAGCCTAGCAAATTGCTCATGAGCATATGCACGGACCACCTGGGATGAAAGTGATTGATCAAACCATTCTTATGTAAAAACCAATCCTTCTAAAATAAGTCGGAACTAATTCAGATCAGAACAGTTAAGTTGCACTTTTTCCAATAAAAAATAACTTACCAAGTGATCCCGTTCATGAAGAAAGTCCAAACATTTCCTGAAGAATTTAGCACACTTGATCCTATTACTAGGTGCCTGCATCAAAGGGAACAGGAACCAACATAGAAGCAAATACTTTTCATGGATGAAAATACTAAACAAACTTGGAATGGACAGATTATACTATCAAAGAAAAAGTTTCAAAAAGAGATGGCATACATTGGAGAGTGACAGGCGATGAGCAACACGATAAAGAAGAGTTCCAAGAGAGAACATAGTCTCTCTCCTTCCTTTTTCCATAAGGGAAAAAAAACTAGATGCCTTATGAAGATCATCATCTGAATGGTTCTTAGGTAAAGCAGATAGGTCAAAAAGCTGTATTACATCCTCTCCAGCACCTTTGTAGAGCTGAAATGCCAAAAATAAGAGAGAATACAGATAACAGTTAAACCAGACAAATATAACAATAAAATGTAAATTCCACACCAATAGTGAAATTAAAATGGGGGAAGTACACATGATACATAACAGCTGTAGAGGGCAAATAGAATCTTACCCAATATGCGCCAGGATCTTGTTTGCAGTTTTCCTGGAGGAACCTCAATACTGAAAGACCATTCTGCTGAACAACCTGCGGGTGGAATGCAGGAGTTCCATCTTCAGATACACCCTTAAGCAGAAATATGTCATCTGTTTTCAGAAGCTCATAACCTTGAACAACACCATTTTGGTGGTAGCAAATAGCCAATTCAGGTACACTTGCCATAACATTATCAAGCCAGGCTTCAAGCCATGTCAGTGGTGTGACCTGTCAAAGATTCGAAATAAATAGTCTGAAAGAAACTTCATATCAAAGTTTTTTAGGACAATATTTGGCTCACCTGTCTTGTAACATCCCATAAGTGTAAGCTCACTGCTACATATTTATCATTACTAAATAAAAGCATGTCACTACCCAAAAGCATTCTGAAATTATGAAATTTCCAAAAAAGAACCCTTAGGAAACCACTATTTCCTACTCTTTTATGGTGCTCTGATTCTTGGGTTGGGTGCCTGTGTTTTTCGCCAATTTGAGTACTCCTTTCCACAAAGTCTGTCCTCTTATTCTTCTGCTTATACTGCTTATTTCCCAAGAAATTCTTATCCTTATTTCCTTGGAAAGCTTTTCCACCTCCAGTGGGTTTCTGATCAAGAAACTGAGGCTTGACAGAATAGGAGGAAGATATGAATGAATCCTCTTTATGACCAAAGCATCCTGGCAAACTAGGAGGGCTTGCTTGCTTCTCAGACGAAGGATGGTAAGTAGGAGGGCAATCACAAGCCTCTGCTCGTACTGAATGCCTTGCAAAGTTCAGAAACATTGAAGGATCCGAGAACTTTGGGTGGTTGTTTTGTCTTCTGAAAAGCTTTTCTTCCTCCTCTATATCAGGGCTTGATAACACATGAATAAAACCGTAAGAAACTATAAACATGATGTGCATATTTTTGCATAATGACAAGCATACCCTGCATTAAGAATAAGAGTATCTCCAATACGCTGAACTGCAATAGATAGTTGGGCCTTAGAGTAGGGTATTTTGAAAATTTGTTTCAAGATGTCAGTTGGAGCAACGACATCTATTTCATCACCATATTCTGTTAAACCAGACACAGCTAGTGCTTCACATTTTTTAGCAAGGAAACTTTGACAGACAGCACCATCATTCCAGCTTAACCCTGAAGTAGCAGAAAGTATCTGTTATAAGGTTATGGAATTTATCACCGTAGAGAAGTAGAGAGTAAAGTTTTCCATGCATATTAATCTAAGGCTAGTATCTTCAAATTCAAATACGAAATAAAACATCGTTAAAGGTTAGCACCATTGGTGGCTTTCCTAGAGGGTATGAAAAGTGCACCGATTCAAGTAAATCGAAAAACATAATATATTATATATAGTTGTTTGGCAAAAACATAGGATGGATTGGAAGCATATACCAATATATATAAATTCAAGGCAGGAGAAAATAATATAACAATATATAGAAATTCATACTAAGAAACAATTAATAAAACACTTAGAAATTCAAACTAAGAAACAATTAATAAAACACTTACATGCCAATCACAAATTAATTCAAATAAATAGAAACAATTACTTCATAAGTACCTAAACTATGCCCACTTAATTTGAATAAATGCAGAGGTTTACAAAAAAAGAGTTTCCAAGTTTTTATTTTCCAATTGATGCCACCTAGCCACATTGCACAACATTGACATCATCCAAATACTACGGTAGTTCAAGGGGCATAGGGCAGACACACCAAAAACTGAATCAATTTTCAGATTCTAAAAAACTTCAAGGTTCTAATAAACCTAAAAGTTGGAACATTTCAAAATCAATCAATTTTCAAAGACATCACCATTATCCAAACGCTGTCCATGCTCTGCCCTCCATGATAGGAAGCATGGTTACTTTCGATGGTAAGATAAACCATTCAACCTTTCCCCCACCACCAATGGATGCCACCACTACTAGCTAAAATCTGTATTATGAGTAGATGTCCACTATCCCAACACTAATTCACAAAAGTTGAAGGTCTGAACGTCAACATGTATTAATTTAAAAAGAGATCTCCATCTTCCAAAGGCTAGCCCTCAGTTTGACTTCCAAAATAGGAAGTACAGATACTTTGTCTCACAAGATAAACTTGAAGGCTAAAGCAAATCTAATAAAAGAAAGAACATGTAAAAATGAATTAATTCTAAAAGAAGCCTCAATCTCCAAAAGGGTGGCTCCGCTATACCATCAAACACCAGCGATCATTGGGTTGTCCAACATTCTAAGGGGAATAGTTTAATTTTCTCATATGTGATTTAATAGTCCTTTGACATGCTATGAAGCATATCAACCATTTGTGTTTGAATTGTAAAATTCCACTGTGCTCTTTACCACTACTTGTTACCCCTACACCTAGTTTAAAGGGGGAAAAATCAATGACGCTCATCTCATCTCCTATGCAAACCATCAGACACATCAACTATAATATACTTGCTTCTTCCAGGATATACTTAGAATGTTCTTGCAGTTTCCGTTTTATCATGTATCATCTACGATCCTGTTGACCAATTCCCTGTTCTGGAAATACCCAAACAATCTTCCGAAAAAGAAAAAAGCAAACAAGTGATCAAAATTTATATCTGTCGCCTTTTTTTTCAGTATTCCTGCAGAGAATAGCACTCAAGGATGCACTGCAAACATCGCTATGTCTCATTAGCCTTATTTTAGAGTTAATTGACGCTTTTATGGGTGACTAATAGCCTACAAATCATAAATCTAAGCACGACGGAACCCCAATGTTATATCAGAAAAGCAGAGCTATAAAATGTATCCTCCTCAGCAATGAAACACAAAACGCAAAAAAAGATTCATACCGTCCCTCCCAGTGCTCAACATTTGAGGATAAGATAACCCACCTTCGCTGTTTTCGTCGGCAGGAGGGAGATCTTTCTTCGGAAGATCGGATGGTAGAGGAAGTGTATTGAGGTCTGTCTCCGCCGGAAGCATTTGATAGCGCGGAGCATGGATTCTGAAAAACTCCAACTTCAGAACATTTCAAAAAGAGAGAGAGAAAGACAGATCGAGTGAAGTGGTTTACGGTTGAGAAGACGGAACAATGGCAGAGTGGAATAGAGGAAAGGAGAAGTCGGTGGGTACGGGCAGGGTCCCGCAGAGGAAGCCTACGGGCTTCGGCATCGCGATCTCCAGTTTCCCCACGCACTGCAACTGCCCCGATTCCTCCATGGATTTTCCTTGAAGTTCTTCCTCCTCTATCACGATAGGAGGCTTATCAGAACTGGAGATCACGGCATCCAAAGGAGGAGGATTCGCTATCGCCGGCGGGTGAAGGTTTGCTGGGGAAGTCTCTCGTCCACGATCGTTTCCACGGTGGGAGCCTCGCAAAAAAGAAGGCGGCGCGAATCGGGACTGTGCCACAAGCCCGACACAGTTAATGGGTGCGGAACATGTTAGCCGCGTACTCGCCGAGGGCTTGTTCGGCGATCATTTTTTTAAAATTTAGTTAAAATAATATTTTAATAACATTTTAAATTTATTATAAATTTTAATAATTTTATTTCATATTTAATATAAATTTAATTTAAAAAATTAATTTTATTTTACATTAAACATAAATTTTAATTTTAAAATTAATTTTATTTCACATCCTAAAATAAATTTTTTTTATTAATTCTATAAAATAATATTTTTTTAGGGTTTTTATATACAGGACATAAAATTTATACGAAATTACGCATGTCACCATCAATTCATAAATATTACCACTATCACACCATATTTATTTAAATTTTACGCATTTCACATATTTCACATATTTCATATACTTTATAATATTATATATAAATTAAAATGCATAAATTCATCGATTTTTAAATTCTAATATATATTTTTATTTTTTACTGTAAACACATCAATTTTCTTACTTCAATTAAAAATTATAGTTATGTGGATTTAAATTCAGCACCCTAATTGGAAATTTTAAATAGAATAAATAAATTAAAATACATAAATTCATAAATATTTAAATTGTTATTTATATAAATTAATTTATTTATAATATTTAATTAATATATTAATAGTATAGTTAAGATCAAGGCCAATTTAGAAATGTGAAGTTCACCGTCAAAAAATATGATGTGAAATATGTGAAATGCGTAAATTTAAATGAATATGGTGTGATAGTGGTAATATTTATGAATTGATGGTGAAATGCGTAATTTCGTATAAATTTCATATTCTGTATGTAAAAACCCCTATTTTTTTTACCTAAATTTAACGATTAACCAAATAAGGCCAAAGATGACTAATCACATGTTGCAGATGAATTCTAGTCATACTGGACCACCTAATTAGACCATATTATTAACATGATTGGAAAGTGAGAACATTTATTTGTACGTTCAAAAAATATAAATTAGTATCAAATATATATTATCTACATCTCATATTTTTTTTAAATTTTAATTATAAAACAACATCTACTTAAAAAAATATATGATTTAAAATTGAAAAATTTACATTTGTCATCCTGAAAATTCATTATTTTCAGACGTTACCCTCAAAGTTTATTATTTTTAAGCGACACCTATTATTTTGGGGTGAATTTACGGGTAGCACCCTACTTTTAAAGTTAAATATAAATGCTGTATGAAAATAATAAATTTTGGAGATACCACTTAAAAATAATGAATCTTTGGGAGATATAAATCTCCCTTAAAAATTTTACATTGCATGTAAATATTCCTTAAACTAATATATTTAATTTTTTTACTAATTATAATTATTTAGAAATTTATTATTATATAATTTATATCATGGTATTTTAGTTTAATATCCGTACTTATAAGAGTATTTGATAGTATATCGATGAATTTCAACAAAACAAAAAAATTTTTAGAGACTAATTTGTTATATATCAATGTACTTGAATTGAGCAGTAACAATTATATGATTATTCATTATTATATCAAAAATTGTATGCTAAATTTATGTATTTAGAGACTGATTTATTATATATCGAGTTATATTTATTGAAAACTAGCAATTATATAACTATTCAATAATTTTTTAATCTGTTTAAATATAATAATAACATTTAGATATTAATTTATTACACATTAAAGTATTTTAACTTAATATTCATAATTGCATACTCTATATATATTGTATCGATATATTTTAATTGAATACAACTATTTACATACAGATTAGATGCATACCAAATTATTTTAACTAGAAACTAATAAGTTTATAACTATTTGATAGTATATCTATGTATTTCACTTGAATCTATTTAAATTGGATTAAGAAATTATATAACTATTCAGTGTTATATCAATGAATTTAAACTAAATATATATATTTAGAGTTCAATTTGTTATTTATCATATTGTTCTAACTAAATACTAACAGTATTATGAGTATTCGATGATTTTTTAAATTAGTTAAATGGAATACCAACATTTAAATATTTATTTATTTTATATGAAGGCAGTTCTCCTTAATAGTCATAATTATACAGCTTATATATATTATATCGATGTACTCCAACTGGATGCTCATATTTTGAGAATGATTCGATACATATCAAGAAATTTTAACTTAATACTAGTATTTATATAACTATTTGATAGCATATTGAAATATTTCAAATAAAAACATGATTTTAAATACTAATTTGTTATATATCAATGTATTTAAATTAAACAGTGCAATTATACTTATTTTTCTATATATTAATAACTTTAACCTGAATATTTGCATTTAGATATTAATTCAATATATATTAAGTTATTTTAAGTAAATACTAATAATTATGTGACTATTGATAATTTTTCAATATATTTATACAGAATATTACATTAAGACATTGAAGATTTACATATCAAAATACTTTAACTTAATGCTCATAATAACATAATTTATTTATATTATGTTAGCATATTTTAATTGAATATACACATTTAGATCTTAATTCAATACATATCAAAGTATTTTAGCGTAATACTAGTAATTAAATAACTATTTAATAGTATATAGATTATTTCAATCGAACAAAACAGGTGCCATTATACTTCTATTCACTCATATATCAATCAATTTAAACTGAATACATGTATTTAAATATAAATTTAATATATATCATATAATTTTCAGTTAATACTAGTAATTATATAACTATTCGATAATTTTTCAATGAATCTAAAAGATACTAGTATTTAGATATTAATTTTTTACATATCAATGTATTTTAACTGAATACCAGTAATAGTACAACTAATATATATGATTACTAATATATATAAGTTAAGTTAAAATACCTTGGCATGTATAAATAGTAAATATTCGATGCTAATATATTTGTATTCTATTCAAATACAATGCAAAATCATCAAATAATCTTATAATTGCTAATTGTTCAATTAAAATAATTTGATATATAACAAATTGATTTATAAATGCATATATCCAGCTTAAAGTTAATAATATAATAATGTATAGAGATATAATTATCACTGTTCAGTTTAAATATATTAATACGTAACGAATCAGTCTCTTAAATTATGTATTAAAATAAAATAAATCGATATACTATCAAATAAATATATAATAACTGATATTAAGTTAAAATACAGAGGTATATATGTATAGGGGCCTCTCAATATATGTATTCACTTAAAGTATATTGATATAATATATATAAATTATGTAATCTAAGATGTCATCATATGTAATAAATCAATATCTAAATATTAATATTCTTTTTAGATATATTAAAAAATTATCGAATAATCATATTATTATTAGTATTCAATTAAAATAACTTAATATATAATTAATCAATCTCTTCCCTTTATTTAGCTTAAATTCATCAATATATCAAATAGCAATATAATTCTGTTATTAAGTTAAAATAACTTGATATATATTGAATCAGTCTTTAAATATTTATCTTCAGTTAAAATACATCGATAAAATATATAAGTTACATTGCCTTAATATATAATAAACTGATGTCTAAAGGGGAGTATTATGTACAAAATATAATGAAAAATTATCAATAGTTATATAATTACTTAATCGTCAAAGTAAATAACTTGATATATAATAAATTGGTCAAAAAAATAAAATAAATATAATAAATTGGTCTCTTAATGCATATAATTAACTTAAATTCTTTGATATAGCAATGAATAGTTATATAATTTTTTTTGTTCAATTCAAATTCATAGATATGTAACAAACCAGTTTCCAAAAACTTGTATTTAGTTGATTTCATTGATTTATTATTATATAGTTGTATAATTACTAGAATTAGTAAAAATACCTTAGTATGTATCAAATCGGCCACTAAAAGCACGTATTCTATTAAAATACATCGATATAATATATATAAATTATGTAATTATGAGTATTAAGTTAAAATGGTTTGATATGTATAAAATTGATGTCTAAATACCGATATTCTATTTAAATGCATTAAAAGTTTATCAAATATTCATAATATTGCTAATATTTAATTAAAATAACTTGATATATATATAAAATAAATCTCTAAATATGTGTATTCACCTTAAATTTAATATATGAATAAATAATTGTATAATTATTACTATTCAGTTCAAATATATTTATATATTTTTGAAAAAAAAAATATATTAATATATAATAAATTTATTTCGAAATACGTGTATTTAATTGAAATATTCAATATACAATCATAAAGTTATATAATTATTGTTATTAAGTTAAAATAACTTGGTACATATCTAATCGGACTTTAAATATTTGTATCCAGTTAAAATACATCAATATAATTCACTATCATTACGTTGAATTCAAGTGGAGTACAAGCATTTAGAGTACGATTCATTGTATAATAAGTTATTTTAACTGAATACAAGTAATTGTGTGAGTATTCAATTAGTTTTTAATGTATTTGGAGAATATATATGCAATTTGACTTTAATTTTGTCTATATGAAGGGTTTTTACCATAATACTCTGATTACACACCTAATATTTGCTATATTGTTATATTTCAATCGAAAATTGATATTTGACATTCTATTAGGGACATTTGATTGCATTTTAACGTAATACCTATAATTACACATCTATTTTTCAGGATATTGATTAATTTTAAAAGAATATGTTTTTTTAGGATCTGATTTATAACATATCAATGAAGTTGAGTTGAATAGTAATATTTTTGCAGTTATTCATTTCATTATGTTGAATTCAAGTGGAGTACAAGAATTTAGAGTATGATTCATTACAAAATAAGTTATTTTAATTGAATATAAGCAATTGTGTGAGTATTCAATTAGTTTTTAATTTATTTGAAGAGAAAATATGCAATTTGACTTTAATCTTGTATATATGAAGGTTTTTTAACATAATACTCTGATTACACACCTAATGTTTGCTATATTGATATATTTCAATCGTAAATTGATATTTGACGATCTATTAGGGAGATTTGACTGTGTTTTAATGTAATACCTATAATTACACATCTATTTCTCAGGATATCGATTAATTTTAAGAGAATAAGCTTTTTTAGGGTATGATTTATATCAATGAGGTTGAGTTGAATAGTGATATTTTTACAGCTATTCATTTTATTACGTTGAATTCAAGGGGAGTACAAGAATGTAGAGTACGATTTATTACAAAATAAGTTATTTTAACTGAATACAAGCAATTGTGTGAGTATTCAATTAGTGTTTATGGTATTTGAAGATGATATATGTAATTTGACTTTAATCTTGCCTATATGAAGGTTTTGTAACATAATACTCTGATTACACACGTAATGTTTACTATATTGATGTATTTCAATTGAAAATTAATATGTGACGATCTATTAGGGATATTTGATTATGTTTTAATGTAATACCTACAATTATACAACTTTTGTTTTAGTATATCAATCAATTTTAAGAGAATATACACTTTTAGGGTCTGATTTAAGACATATTAATGAATTTGAGTTAAATAGTGATATTTTTGCAGCTATTCATTACATTACGTTGAATTCAAGGGGAGTACCAGCATTTAGAGTACATTTAATTGCATAATAAGTTATTTTAACGGAATACAAGCAATTGTGTGAGTATTCAATTAGTTTTTATTATATTCGAAGAGAATATATACAATTTGACTTTAATCTTATCTATATGAAGATTTTTTAACATAATACTCTGATTACATACCTAATGTTTGCTCTATTGATGTATTGCAATCGAAAATAGATATTTGGCGATCTATCAAGGACATTTGATTGAGTTTTAATATAATATCTATATTTACACATCTATTTGTCAGTATATCGATCAATTTTAAGAGAATATGCTCATTTATGGTCTGATTTATGACATATCAAGAAATTTGAGTTGAATAGTGACGTTTTAGTTATTCATTGCATTACATTGCATTCAAGTGGAGTACAAGTATTTAGAGTACTATTCATTGCAAAAAAATTATTTTTATTGAATATAAGCAATTGTGTGAGCATTCAATTCGTTTTTATTGTATTTAAAGAGAATATATGCAATTTGACTTTAATCTTGTCTAGTTGAAGGTTTTTTAACATAATACTCTAATCACTCACCTAATGTTTGCTATATTGATGTATTTCAATCGAAAATTGATATGTGACGATCTATTAGGAACATTTGATTGCATTTTAATGTAATATCAATAATTATACATCTTTTTTATATCAATCAATTTTAAGAGAATAAGCTCTTTTAGGGATTGATTTATGAGATATCAATGCAGTTGAGTTGAATAGTGATGTTTTTGCGGCTATTCATTGCATTACGTTGATTTCAAGTGGAGTACAAGTATTTAGAGTACGATTCATTATATAATAAATTATTTTAACTAAATACAAGCAATTGTGTGAGTATTCAATTAGTTTTATTGTACTTGACAAGAATATATGCAATTTGACGTTAATCTTATCGATATGAAGGATTTTTAACCTAATACTCTGATTATAAACCTAATATTTAAAGTATAATTCATTGCATAATAAGTTATTTTAACTGAATACAAGCAATTGTGTCAATATTTAATTAGTTTTTATTGTATTTGAAAAGAATATATGCAATTTGACTTTAATCTTGTCTATATGAAAATTTTTTAACAAAATACTCTGATCACACACCTAATGTTTGCTATATTATTGCATTTCAGTCGAAAAATGATGTGTGGCGATCTATTAGGGACATTTGATTGCGTTTTAATGTAATACCTATAACTATACCTTTTTTGTTAGTATATCAATCAATTTCAAGAGAATATGCACTTTTAGGGCCTGATTTAAGACATCAATGAATTTGAGTTAAGTAGTGATATTTTCGCAGCTATCCATTACATTACGTTAAATTCAAGGAGAGTACCACGATTTAGAGTACGTTTAATTGCATAATAAGTTATTTTAACGGAATACAAGCAATTGTGTGAGTATTCAATTAGTTTTTATTGTATTCGAAGAGAATATATATAATTTGAGTTTAATCTTATCTATATGAAGGTTTTTTAACATAATACTCTGATTACATACCTAATGTTAGCTCTATTGATGTATTGCAATCGAAAATAGATATTTGGCGATCTATCAAGGACATTTGATTGAGTTTTAATGTAATATCTATAATTACACATCTATTTATCAGTATATCGATCAATTTTAAGAGAATATGCTCTTTTACAGTCTGATTTATGATATATCGAGGAATTTGAGTTGAATGACATTGTTTCAGCTATTCATTGCATTACGTTGAATTTAAGTGGAGTACAAGCATTTGTAGTACGATTCAATGCAAAAAAAAGTTATTTTTACTGAATATAAGCAATTATGTGAGTATTCAATTCGTTTTTATTGTATTTGAAGAGAATATATGCAATTTGACTTTAATCTTATCTATATGAAGGTTGTTTAATATAATACTCTGATTACACACCTAATGTCTGTTATATTAATGTATTTCGATTGAAAATTGATATTTGGGGATCTATTAGGATTATTTGATTGCGTTTTAATGTAATACCTATAATTACACATCTATTTATCAGTACATCGATTAATTGTAAGAAAATAGGCTCTTTTAAGGACTGATTTACGACATATTATTGAATTTGAGTTTTATTTGCAGCTTTTCATTACATTACGTTGAATTCAAGTGGAGTACAAGAATTTAGAGTATGATTCATTGCATAATAAGTTATTTTAGTTGACTACAACAAACAATTGTGGGAGTATTCAATTAGTTTTTTTTGTATTTAAAGAGAATATATGCAATCTGACATTAATCTTGTCTATATGAAGGTTTTTTAACATAATACTCTGATTACAATCCTAATGTTTGCTATATTTACTACTTCAATCGAAAGTTGATATTTGACGATTTATTAAGGACATTTGATTGCGTTTTAATATAATACTTATAATTACACATTTATTTCTCAGTATATCGATCAAGTTTAAGCGAATAGGCTCTTTTAGAGTCTGATTTATAACATATCAATGGATTTTAGTTGAATAGTATTGTTTTTGCAGCTATTTATTGCATTACGTTGAATTCAAGTGGAGTACAAGTATTTAGAGTACGATTCATTGCATAATAAGTTATTCTAACTGAATACAAGTAATTGTGTGAGTATTCAATTAGTTTTTACTGTATTTAAAGAGAATATATGTAATTTGACTTTAATCTTGTCTATATGAAGGTTGTTTGTTTAACATAATACTCTAATTACACTCTAATGTTTGCTATATTGTTCTATTTCAGTGAAAAAAATGATATGTGGTGATCTATTAGGGATATTTGATTGTGTTTTAATGTAATATCTATAATTATACATCTTTTTGTTAGTATAACAATCAATTTAAGAGAGACTCTTTTAGGGCCCGATTTAAGACATATCAATGAATTTGATTTAAATAGTGATGTTTTTGCAGCTATTCATTGCATTACGTTGAATTCAAGGGGAGTACCAGCATTTAGAGTACGATTCATTGCGTAATAAGTTATTTTAACTGAATACAAGCAATTGTGTGAGTATTCAATTAGTTTTTTATGTATTTGAATAGAATATATGCAATTTGACTTTAGTCTTGTCTATATAAAGGTTTTTTAACATAATACTCTGATTACACACCTAATGTTCGCTGTATTGATGTATTTCAATCAAACATTGATATTTGACGATCTATTAAGGACATTTGATTGCATTTTAATGTAATACATATAATTACACATCTATTTGTCAGCATATCAATCAATTTTAAGAGAATAAGCTCTTTTTGGGTCTGATTTATGACATATCAACGAATTATAGTTAAATTGTGACGTTTTTGTAGCTATTCTTTTTATTACGTTAAATTCAAGTGGAGTACATGTATTTAGCGTATGATTCATTGCATAATAAGTTATTTTAACTGAATACATGCAATTGTGTGAGTATTCGATAAGTTTTTATTGTATTTGAATAGAATATATGCATTTTGACTTTAATCTTGTCTATATGATGGTTTTTGAACATAATACTCTGATTACACACTTAATGTAAGCTATATTTTTGTATTTCAGGCAAACTATGATACGTGACAATCTATTAGGGACATTTGATTGTGTTTTAATGTAATACCTACAATTATAAATCTTTTAGTTAGTATGTCGATCAATTTTAAGAGAATAGGCTCTTTTAGGGATTTATTTATGATATTTCAATGCAGTTGAGTTGAGTAGTGATATTTTTGCTGCTATTCATTGCATTACGTTGAATTAATGTTGAGTACAAGCATTTAGGGTATAATTCATCGCATAATAAGTTATTTTAACTGAAAATAAGCAATTGTGTGAGTATTCAATTATTTTTTAGTATATTTGAAGAAAATATATGTAATTTCATTTTAATCCTATCTATATGAAGGTTTTTTAACAGAGAACTCTGATTACACACCTAATGTTTGTTATAGTTTTGTATTTTAATCGAAAATTAAAATTTGGCAAACTATTAGGGACATCTGATTGTGTTTTATTGTAATACCCATAATTACGCCTCTAGTTTTGAGTATATCGATCAATTTTTAAAGAATAAGTTCTTTTAGGGTCTCATTTATGACATATCAAGAATTTGAGTTGAATAGTGATGTTTTTGCAGCTATTCATTGCTTTACGTTGAATTCAAGTGGAGTACAAGATTTAGAGTACGATTCATTGCATAATAAGTTATTTTAACTGAATACAAGCAATTGTGTGAGTATTCAATTAGTTTTTTATGTATTTGAATAGAATATATGCAATTTGACTTTAGTCTTGTCTATATAAAGGTTTTTTAACATAATACTCTGATTACACACCTAATGTTCGCTGTATTGATGTATTTCAATCAAACATTGATATTTGACGATCTATTAAGGACATTTGATTGCATTTTAATGTAATACATATAATTACACATCTATTTGTCAGCATATCAATCAATTTTAAGAGAATAAGCTCTTTTTGGGTCTGATTTATGACATATCAACGAATTATAGTTAAATTGTGACGTTTTTGTAGCTATTCTTTTTATTACGTTAAATTCAAGTGGAGTACATGTATTTAGCGTATGATTCATTGCATAATAAGTTATTTTAACTGAATACATGCAATTGTGTGAGTATTCGATAAGTTTTTATTGTATTTGAATAGAATATATGCATTTTGACTTTAATCTTGTCTATATGATGGTTTTTGAACATAATACTCTGATTACACACTTAATGTAAGCTATATTTTTGTATTTCAGGCAAACTATGATACGTGACAATCTATTAGGGACATTTGATTGTGTTTTAATGTAATACCTACAATTATAAATCTTTTAGTTAGTATGTCGATCAATTTTAAGAGAATAGGCTCTTTTAGGGATTTATTTATGATATTTCAATGCAGTTGAGTTGAGTAGTGATATTTTTGCTGCTATTCATTGCATTACGTTGAATTAATGTTGAGTACAAGCATTTAGGGTATAATTCATCGCATAATAAGTTATTTTAACTGAAAATAAGCAATTGTGTGAGTATTCAATTATTTTTTAGTATATTTGAAGAAAATATATGTAATTTCATTTTAATCCTATCTATATGAAGGTTTTTTAACAGAGAACTCTGATTACACACCTAATGTTTGTTATAGTTTTGTATTTTAATCGAAAATTAAAATTTG
>KZ451953.1:588719-659374 GCA_002786265.1 Apostasia shenzhenica
CTTGAATTCAACGTAATGCAATGAATAGCTGCAAAAATGTCACTATTCAACTCAAATTCATTGATATATCATAGATTAGACCGTAAAAGAGCCTATTCTCTTAAAATTAATCAATATACTTATAAATAGATGTATAATTATAGGTATTGCATTAAAACATAATAAAATATCCCTAATAGATCTCCAAATTTCAATTTTCGATTGCAATATATCAATATAGCAAATATTAGGTTTGTAATCATAAAAAAACCTTCATATAGACAAGATTAAAGTCAAATTACATATATTCTCTTCAAAAACAATATACACGAATTGAATACTCACACGATTGATTGTATTCAGTTAAAATAACTTATTATGCAATAAATCGTTATCTAAATTCTTGTACTCCACTTGAATTCAACGTAATGCAATGAATAGCCGCAAAAACGTCATTATTCAACTGAAATTCATTGATGTCATAAATCAGACCCTAAAAGAGCTTATTCTCTTAAACTTGATCGATATACTGACAAATAAATGTGTAATTATAGGTATTATATTAAAATGCAATCAAATGTCCCTAATAGATTGCCAAATATCTATTTTAGATTGAAATATATCAATATAGCAAATATTAAGTGTGTAATCATAGTATTAAGTTAAACAGCCTTCATATAGATAAGATTAATGTCAAATTGCATATATTCTTTTCAAATACATTAAACACTAATTGAATACTCACACAATTGCTTTTATTCAGTTAAAATAACTTATTATGCAATGAAACGTACTCTAAATACTTGTACTCCACTTGAATTCAACATAATGCAATGAATAGCTGCAAAAACATCAATTCAACTCAAATTCATTTATAATCTCTTAAAATTGATGGATATACTGACAAATAGATGTGTAATTAGAGGTATTACATTAAAACACAATCAAATGTCCCTAATAGATCACCAAATATTAATTTTCGATTGAAATACACCAATATAGCAAACATTAGGTGTGCAATCCGAGTATTTTGTTAAAAAACCTTCATATAGACAAGATCAAAGTCAAATTGCAAATATTCTCTTCGCATATAATAAAAACAAATTAAATACTCTCACGATTGCATGTATTCTGTTAAAATACCTTATTATGCAATGAATCGTACTCTAAATGCTTGTACTCCACTTGAATTCAACGTAATGTAATGAAAAGCTGCAAATAAAACTCAAATTCAATAATATGTCGTAAATCAGTCCTTAAAAGAGCCTATTCTCTTACAATTAATCGATATACTGATAAATAGATATGTAATTATAGGTATTACATTAAAACGCAATCAAATAATTCTAATAGATCCCCAAATATCAATTTTCAATCGAAATACATCAATATAGCAGACATTAGGTGTGTAATCAGAGTATTATATTAAAAAACATTCATATAGATAAAACTAAAGTCAAATTGCATATATTCTCTTCAAATACAATAAAAACTAAGTGAATACTCAAACAATTATTTGTATTCAGTTAAAATAACTTATTATGCAATGAATCGTACTCTAAATACTTGTACTCCACTTGAATTCAATGTAATGTAATGAATAGCTGCAAAAATATCACCATTCAACTCAACTGCATTGATATATCATAAATCAGTCCCTAAAACGCAATCAAATGTCCCTAATAGATTGTCACATATCATGTTTTGCCTAAAATACAAAAATATAGCTTACATTAGGTGTGTAATCAGAGTATTATGTTAAAAAACCATCATATAGACAAGATTAAAGTCAAATTGCATATATTCTCTTCAAATACAATAAAAACTTATCGAATACTCACACAATTGCATGTATTCAGTTAAAATAACTTATTATGTAATGAATCATACGCTAAATACATGTACTCCACTTGAATTCAATGTAATGCAATGAATAGCTACAAAAACGTTACTATTCAACTTAAATTCATTGATATGTCATAAATCAGACCCTAAAAGAGCCTATTCTCTTAAACTTGATCGATATACTGACAAATAGATGTATAATTATAGGTATTATATTAAAATGCAATCAAATGTCCCTAATAAATTGCCAAATATCAATTTTAGATTGAAATACATCAATATAGCAAATATTAATTGTGTAATCAGAGTATTAAGTTAAACAACCTTCATATAGACAAGATTAAAGTCAAATTGCTTATATTCCCTTCAAATACATTAAAATTTAATTAAATACTCAAACAATTGCTTGTATTCAGTCAAAATAACTTATTATGCAATGAATCATACTCTAAATGCTTGTACTCTACTTGAATTCAACGTAATGCAATGAATAGCCGCAAAAACATCACTACTTTTTGCAATGAATAGCTGAAAAAACAACGTAATTCAACTCAACTCCATTGATAAATCATAAATCAGTCCCTAAAACGCAATCAAATGTCCCTAATAGATGACATATCATTTTTCGACTGAAATGCAATAATATAGCAAACATTAGGTGTGTTTTCAGAGTATTATGTTAAAAACCTTCATATAGACAAGATTAAAGTCAAATTGCATATATTCTCTTAAAATATAACTTGTACTCCACTTAATGTAACGTAATGCAATGAATTGCCGAAAAAATATCACTATTCAACCGAAATTCATTGATATGCCTAAATCAGACCCTAAAAGAGCTTATTCTCTTAAACTTGATCAACATGCTGACAAATAGATGTGTAATTATAGGTATTATATTAAAATGCAATCAATTGTTCCTAATAGATTGCCAAAAATCAATTTTAGATTGAAATACATCAATATAGCAAATATTAAGTGTGTAATAAGTGTATTAAGTTAAACAACCTTCATATAGACAAGATTAAAATTAAATTGCATATGTATTCTCTTCAAATACATTAAAAACTAATTTAATACTCACACAATTGCTTGTATTCAGTTAAAATAACTTATTATGCAATGAATCGTACTATAAATGCTTGTACTCTACATGAATTCAATATAACGCAATGAATTGCCGCAAATACATCATTATTCAACTCAACTGTATTGATATTTCATAAATCAGTCCCCTAAAAGAGTCTGTTCTCTTAAAATTAATTGATATACTAACAAAAAGATGTATAATTGTAAGTATTACATTAAAACGCAATCTAATGTCCCTAATAGATTGTGACATACAATTTTTCGACTGAAATACAATAATATAGCAAACATTAGGTGTGTAATTAGAGTATTATGTTAAAAACCTTCATATAGACAAGATTAAAGTCAAATTGCATATATTCTCTTTAAATACAATAAAAACTATTTTAATATTCACACAGTTGCTTGTATTCTGTTAAAATAATTTACTATGCAATGAATCGTACTCTAAATGCTTGTCCTCCACTTGAATTCAACGTAATGCAATGAATAGCTGCAAAAACATCACTATTCAATCCAAATTCATTGATATTTCATAAACATTGATTGATATACTAAAATAAAGATGTATTATTGTAGTTATTATATTTAAACGCAATCAAATATCCCTAATAGATTGTCAAATATTAATTTTAGATTGAAATGCATCAATATAGCAAACATTAGGAGTGTAATCAGAGTATTATGTTAAAAAACCTTCATATAGACAAGATTAAAGACAAATTGCATCTATTCTCTTCAAATACAACAAAAACTAATTGAAAACTCACACAATTGCTTGTATTCAGTTAAAATAACTTATTATGCAACAAATCATATTCTAAATACTCGTATAGACAAGATTAAAGTCAAATTGCATATATTCTCTTCAAATACAATAAAAACTTATCGAATACTCACACAATTGCATGTATTCAGTAAAAATAACTTATTATACAATGAATTGTACACTAAATTCTTGTACTCCACTTGAATTCAACGTAATGCCGTGAATAGCTGCAAAAACATTAGTATGCAACTCAAATTCATTGATATGTCATAAATCAGATTCTAAAAAAGCCTATTCTCTTAAAATTGATTGATATACTAATAAATAGATGTTTAATTATAGATATTACATTAAAAACATTCAAATGTCCCTAATAGATCGCCTCATATCAATTTTCGATAGAAATACAACAATATAGTAAACATTTAGTGTATAATCATAGTATTATGTTACAACACCATTATATAGGCAAGATTAAAGTCAAATAACATATATTCTCTTAAAATACAATAAAAACTAATTGAATACTCATATAATTGCTTGTATTCAGTTAAAATAACTTATTTTATAATGAATCGTAATCTAAATTCTTGTGCTCCACTTAAATTCAACGTAATGAAATGAATAGCAGCAAAAATATCATTATTCAACTCAATTTCATTTATATGTCATAAATCAGACCTTAAAAAAGCCTATTCTCTTAAAATTAATCGATATCCTGAGAAATAGATGTGTAATTATAGGTATTACATTAAAACGCAATCAAATGTCCCTAATAGATCGTCAGATATCAATTTTCGATTGAAATACATCATTATAGCGAACATTAGGTGTGTAATTAGAGTATTATATTAAAAAACTTTTATATAGACAAGATTAAAGTCAAATTGCATATATTCTCTTCAAATACATTAAAAACTAATTGAATACTCACACAATTGCTTGTATTCAGTTAAAATAACTTGTTATGCAATGAATCATACTCTAAATGCTTGTACTCCACTTGAATTTTACGTAATATAATGAATAGCTGCAAAAACATCACTACTCAACTCAATTGTATTGTTATATCATAAATCAGTCCCTAAAAGTGTTTATTCTCTTAAAATTGATTGATATACTAACGAAAAGATGTATAGTTGTTGGTATTGCATTAAAACACAGTCAAATGTCCCAATAGATCGTCACATATCATTTTTCGACTGAAATACAATAATATAGCAAACATTGGTGTGTAATCAGAGTATTATGTTAAAAAACCTTTATATATACAAGATTAAAGTCAAATTGCATATATATTCTCTTCAAATACAATAAAAACTAATTGAATCCTCACACAATTGCTTGTATTTAGTTAAAATAACTTATTATGCAATGAATTATACTCTAAATACTTGTACTCCTCTTGAATTCAACGTAATGCAATGAATAGCTGCAAAAACATCACTATTCAACTCAAATTTCATAATATGTTATAAATCAGACCCTAAAAGAGCATATTTTCTTAAAATTAGCCGATATACTGATAAATAGATGTGTAATTATAGCAATTATATTAAAACGCAATCAAATAATCCTAATAGATCGTCAAATACCAATTTTCGTTTGAAATACATCTATATAGCAAATATTAGGTGTGTAATCCGAGTTTAATATAAAAAAACCTTCTTATAGACAAGATTAAAGTCAAATTGCATATATTCTCTTTAAATACATTAAAAACTAATTGAATACTCACACAATTGCTTGTATTCAGTTAAAATAATTTATTATGCAATAAATTATACTCTAAATGCGTGTACTCTACTTGAATTCAACGTAATACAATGAATAGCAGTAAAAAACACTATTCAACTTAACTGTCTATATATATATATATATATATCATAAATCAGTCCCCTAAAAGAGCTTATTCTCTAAAAATTGATTGATATACTAACAAAAAGATGTATAATTGTAGGTATTACGTTAAAACGAAATCAAATATCCCTAATAGATTGCCACATACCATTTTTCGACTGAAATACAATAATATAACAAATATTAGGTGTGTAATCATAGTATTATATCAAAAAACCCTCATATAGACATGATTAAAGTCAAATTGTATATAGTCTCTTCAAATACAATAAAAACTAATTAAATACTCACACAATTGCTTGTATTCAGTTAAAATAACTTATTACGCAATGAATCGTATTCTAAATGCTTGTTCTCCACTTGAATTCAACGTAATGCAATGAATAACTGCAAAAACTCAAATTCATTGATATGTCATAAATCAGTATCTAAAGGAGCTTATTTTTTTTAACATTGATTGATATAGTAATAAAAAATGTATTATTGTAGTTATTATATTAAAACGCAATTAAATGTCCCTAATAGATCGCCAAATATTAATTTTCGATTGAAATACATCAAATATAGCAAAACATTAGTGTGTAATCAGAGTATTATGTTAAAAAACCTTCATATAGACAAGATTAATGTCAAATTATATATATTCTCTTCACATACAACAAAAACTAATTGAATACTCACACAATTGCTTATATTCAGTTAAAATAATTTATTATGCAATGAATCATAGTCTAAATGCTTGTACTCCACTTGAATTCAACGTAATGCAATGAATAGCTATAAAAACGTTACTATTCAACTTAAATTCATTGATATGTCATAAATCAGATCCTAAAACCGTCTATTCTCTTAAAATTAATCGATATACTGACAAAAAGATATGTATTTATATATATTACGTTAAAACGCAATCAAAAGTCCCTAATAAATATTGTGTAGTCTAAGTATTATGTTAAAATACTTTCATATAGACACTCTCAAAGTCAAATTACAGATATTCTCTTCAAATATAATAAACTCTAATTGAATCTCACACAATTGCTTATATTCAGTTAAAATAACTAATTAAGCAATGAATCGTACTCTAAATACTTGTACTCCACTTGAATTCAACATAATGCAATAAATAGCTGCAAAAACATTAGTATGCAACTCAAATTCATTGATATGTCATAAATCAGATTCTAAAAGAACATATTCTCTTAAAATTGATTGATATACTAATAAATAGATGTTTAATTATAGATATTACATTAAAACACATTCAAATGTCCCTAATAGATCGCCACATATCAATTTTCGATTGAAATACATCAATATAGTAAACATTTGGTGTGTAATCAGAGTATTATGTTAAAAAACCTTCATATAGACAAGATTAATGTCAGATTGCATATATTCTCTTCAAATACAAAAAAAACTAATTGAATACTCCCACAATTGTTCGTTATAGTCAACTAAAATAACTTATTATACAATAAATCGTACTCTAAATTCTTATGCTCCACTTGAATTCAACGTAATGAAATGAATAGCAGCAAAAATATCATTATTTAACTAAACTTCATTTATATGTCATAAATCAGACCCTAAAAAAGTCTATTCTCTTAAAATTAATCGATATCCTGAGAAATAGATGTGTAATTATAGGTATTACATTAAAACGCAATCAAATGTCCCTAATAGATCGTCAGATATCAAAATTTTCGAATTGAAGATATCAATTATAGCGAGAACATTAGGTGTGTAATTAGAGTATTATATTAAAAACTTTATATAGACAAGATTAAAGTCAAATTGCATATATTCTCTTCAAATCATTAAAACTAATTGAATAACTCACACAATTGCTTGTATTCAGTTAAAAATAACTTATTATGCCAATGAATCGTACTCTAAATGCTTGTACTCCACTTGAATTCAACGTAATATAATGAATAGCTGCAAAAACATCACTATTCAACTCAACTGTATTGATATATCATAAATTAGTCCCTAAAAGAGTCTATTCTCTTAAAATTGATTGATATACTAATAATAAAAAGATGTATAATTATTGGTATTACATTAAAACACAGTCAAATATCCTCAATAGATTGCCACATATTATTTTTTGACTGAAATGCAATAATATAGCAAACATTGATGTGTAATCAGAGTATTATGTTAAAAAACCTTTATATAGATAAGATTAAAGTCAAATTGTATATATTCTCTTCAAATACAATAAAAACTAATTGAATACTCACACAATTGCTTTATTTAGTTAAAATAACTTATTATGTAATGAATCGTACTCTAAATACTTGTACTCTACTTGAATTTAACGTAATGCAATGAATAGCTGCAAAAATATCACTATTCAACTAAAATTTGTTGATATGTCATAAATCAGACCCTAAAAGAGTCTATTCTCTTAAAATTAATGCTATATTGAGAAAAGAATGTGTAATTATAGATATTACATCAAAACACAATCCAATGGCCCTAATAGATTGCCACATACTATTTTTCGACTGAAATACAATAATATACCAAACATTAGATTTATAATTAGAGTATTATATTAAAAATCTTCATATAGACAAAATTAAAATAAAATTGCATATATTCTCTTCAAATACATTAAACACAAATTGATTACTCACACAATTGCTTGTATTCAGTTAAAATAACTTATTATGCAATGAATTGTACTCTAAATGCTTGTACTCTACTTGAATTAAACGTAATGCAGTGAATGACTGCAAAAATTTTACTATTCAACTCAAATTCAATGATATGTCATAAATCAGTCCCTAAAAGAGCCTATTCTCTTAAAATTAATATGTAACTAATTAATCTATAAACATATGTATTTACCTGAAATTCTTTGATATAATAACTTAATATGTAACGAATTAATTTATAGACACATGTATTTTACCTTAAATTCTTTGATATAATAATAAATAATTGTATAATTGCCTCTGTTCAATTCGAATAACATATTATCAAATAGTTATATAATCGATTTCTAAATATGTGTATTTTAGTTTAAATATAATAATATAACATACATTAATTATGTAATTGTGAATATTAAATTAAAAAGCCCGATATATAAGAAATCGATATCTAAATAATAATATTTTATTCATATATATTAGAAAATCATCAAATAATCATTAAATTATTAGTATTCAATTAAAATAATATATGATGTAAAAAATTATATTCTAAATGTGTACATTCTGCTTAAATTCTATATTATACAATTACTACTATTTATTATAAATACATTAATATATAACAAATTAATCTCTAAAAATATATATTCGGTTGAAATACATTAATATACTATAAAATAATTGTATAATTGCTAGTATTAAGTTAAATTTTCTAAATATATATCGAATTGGTATTTAAATATATATATATATATTCAGTTGAAATATATCGATTAATACATATAAGTTGTGTAATTGTGATTATTAGGCTAAAATATATTGATATGTAATAAATCAAAATCTAAATGCTATTATTCTTTTCAAATATATTGAAAAATCATTGAATAGCTGTAGATTACGAGTATTCATTTAAAATAACGTGTTATATAATAAATCAATCTTTACATGCGCAAATTTAACTTAAATTTATTAATATAGCAATAAATTTTTTAAATAATTTTAAAATATATGTATTCAATCGAAATACATCAATATGCCTTCAAATAGATTTATAATTAATGGTATTTAGTTGAAATACTTATATATATAATCGATCTCTAAATATATATATTTAGTTAAAATATGTCAATATAATATATATGAGTTGTATAATAATAAGTATTAAGTTCAAATCAGTTGATTTGTAATAAATTAATTTTAAATGCTAATATTCTATTCAAATACATTGAAAAATTATTAAATAGTCGTATAATTACTACTATTCAGTCAAAATAACTTGATATATAATGAAGTAACCTATAAATGCATGTATTTAACCTAAATTCATCGATATATAATATAACAGCAAATATTTTTTAAATATTTTAAAATTTTATTTATTTAAAAATTTTATTTATTTATACCTCTTATATGATTATATTTATATTTAGAGACATACTGTTATATTTGTAGTGTACACGGCGAGGCTTGCTTGGCATCGGCGTCAGAGGAGCTCAATGACGAACGAAGGTCGAAAAAAAACCCTCAGACAAAAGGCTATCGTTGAAGAACCCGTGCTGAAGAACCCACGGCGAACTGCACACACATGATATAAAGTACAAAACCCAATGCCACTTTTAAGAAGTATGACCCTCCTGTTTGGTCAGTACGATTCGTACAATTGAAGTCATGACGCACCAACCTAACAGTCATCATTGGCCTGATGCTAGAGATGGAGGCCAATCCCTTGAAGTGACTCTCCGAGAATCAGTTTAGACTATATAATCTTATTGTAACAGGAGAAGAAAGGAAGACACTCTACTTGACTCCCTCTCTCTTTCTCCCCTACTGCAATTCTGTTTTTGTGAAAAGCATTAATTACATAGAGAAAATCATTGAAAACCGCCCGAACAGTGCTGTGATTTTCCTGCTCAATCAGTTTCTATGCTAAAAATCTCTCTTCTAATCCTCTGATTGATTTTTAGCCTCAACACGTATTAAAAATTTTTAATATTTGAATAAGAATTTAAATTTTTTTGACTAAAATATAACTATAAATTAATTGTAAGAATTTATTAATAATTTACCACTTTTGATATACCTTACGTTATTATCACAATAATAGAAACATGATTTGTATTTTGTACTATTGAATCTGATGAGTATTTTTGCTATTATTCACCATGTTATTTCCCAAACGTTGGAAATCTTAAAACAAATTCATATTAAAATTTAGTTAAATAAAAATTTTACTTTTATATATAAATATATTATAATAATTTATATAAAAGAGATGTAATTATAAATACACATATAAAATTTAAAAATAAATTTATAATATTATAATATAATATAATTAATAAGTATAATAGATATTTTTATAAAAGATATAGTTTATAATTTGACTTGATTAAACAGGAAAATCAATTCAAAATAAAAATATTTAACAAGAGTGAATTAAACATAAGTTAAAATAAAAAAATTTAAATTTGAGTTTTTCTCAAATTGACTTGAAGAAGGCACCAGGTCATTTAGGGCCTTAACCTTGTTTAGTCTCTAAATCATTTTAGTCATGCTCAAAATTAAAATAATAATTAATTAAAAAATAATAATTATTATTTATGTTATATATAAAAGCCAGATTTTGAGCTACTAAAAAACTTTTTATTTTTATTTTAAAATATTTCGCTACCATTCATCTGAATGCCAGATGGCTATCGACTATCCAACGTATTTATTATGCGCTAAAGACACCTGCTTAACAGCACAGTCGCTAACTCTGAATGCAGAATACCCCGTATTATCGCAGTTTATCGTTCCGGCTATTCCTTGAAAAAATTTGCTGAGCTAAATGACGTCGCTTTGTATTCGATCGAACCCTTATTATTTGTTCATCTGTGTCCGCAACAACTACCCTGGCAGCTCTGCTTTCGCATATTCAGTTTTGATTGTTCGATGAACCAAACCTTTATGGTTGGGACTTGGTTTAGTTCGGACTTATTTTAGTTTAACGTTAAGTTAATGTGAGCTCATAATTATTATAAAAGTATAAATTTTGAAAGATGTAAGATTGAGGTTAATAGGCTAAATATTTCAGAGGATATTGAAATTTAAAGCATTTTGGTCGTGCTTAAAATTAAATAGTATTTAATTAAAAAATACTTATAATAATAAATTTTATCTATAAATTTTAATATAAAAAGTTTATTTTATTTTTTATTTTATTTTATTAATTAATTTAAAAAATAATTATTTATATTAAAAATTATATAAAATGAAAATAAAATTAATAATTTTATTAAAAATAATTTAGCATGCAAAATAAAATAAAAAATTTTATATTAAATATTATTTTAATTAAGTAGTATTTTGATATGGGAGATGGCGAAAAAAAATACAGGCTCGTCGCTTTCTTTCTCCATTCCAACGAAAGCACCCGGGGGAGATTGCTCGCCGGCGTCAGGGGGTCGCTAAACCCTAAACTCGCTACCCTCCATGGTAGTCGGCTCGGCGTATGTTGCTTCCGTCCACATTGGAATCTCTCCCCCTCTCCCGCGCTTCATCCCCGTCGATGCCACTGCTAGAGCTTCTTTGTTGGTAAGAAAAACACGGCCTCTTCGCTGTTTTTGTACTCTTTTTCTCTTTTCTTTCTCAATGGAAAATTCTGGTCTTTGACTGCGAAAGTCGCTTCCTGAATTCTGATAGGGTTCGAGGCGCCGCTGGGATCCTAGGTTTGCCCTTCCATTATATGGTAATCAGTTATTGCCGGGTAGACGAGCGCCTGGGGAATTTATTGTGAGGAGTTGCGATGACAGCGAGAGGAACATGAGTTCTTCTGCTTTCGTGGAAGGGATCGCTGATTGTTGGCAAGAGTCGTCCCCGGATTTGGGTTGGACTTACGGTGTATTTACATTAACCTGGATTTATTTTTCTGTCCTTTCTTGGCATTGATCTCTCTTTTTTTTTATTGATCTGAAACATGCAGATAGGAATAATAGGGAGCCAAGCATGTCAACCATCTTGACTAATTTTGAAAATTCGTTTGATCCATATGGAGCACTTAGTACTCCTTTGTACCAAACATCCACTTTTAAACAGGTAATTTAGAAAGTGATACCGTGAAGCTTGAACTTTCTCTTCTCGTGTGATTTATGCAATTAAACACATTAAGTTGTTGCTTTGTTTAGATACTTCTATTGTTCTACATCTGCCTGTCAAATAAAGGTGATCACTGTATGCAGAAAGCTTGAGGCTGCTTTAACATGCGTTAGCCTAATGTTCATCTTATGGGTGACTTGTTATTTACAAAAGAGATAGCCACACCAAACCCATATCTACAGAAATTAGTATCCAAAAACCTGTACATATACAATTACATTTACATACCTCATGTTTGAGCATACTCTGTTTGGGTCTACTATGCCCCCACTTATGTAAAACCTTTTAAGTCCTTTATTATTGATGTTGATGGGGACACAATTGAACATGCTCGGATTAGTCAGGTTCACACCGTGCTACCTGGATTGTTAGAAGATCGTAAAAATACTTATGGCAGATTGGAAACTCGATTTTGGATTAATTAGAGATCCTGACAATTATGGTAGATTGAAGATTTTGGAGAGAATTGAGCTTATTTGTCATTATATTGATTTTATTATATTTGTATGTTCGTTATTTGAGTTTAGGTTTATTTGGCATGTTATTTCTAGTATTTATTGTTTTATTTTCTATTTCATATTATGAGATCTTTATAAATAGAGATCGTCTTGCATTGTGATAGTTGATTGTTAATGATGAATGAAAATTTGCGTTTTAGTGTACAGTTAGATTTGGGTTAAGAAATCTATATCTTGGACAAGAAAGGATGAGAGTAGACCTTAGTGAGAATCCTTAAAGAGCCTAATTATCATCTTTTATTTTGAGTTAAAAAAATCTCCTCTCATCTTCTACTCTCTCTCCAGACCACTAGACCTGTCTTTGCACGCTTGCCGCCTCTGACGAGTACCTGTCTCTAGCACCCCGCACGCGTGCCCATCTATGACGCTCAGCCCACTTCTAACACTCGACCTGACTTTGATGCTCAACCCTCTTCCTTCGCCTGAGCTCCCGGTATTTGCCTCCCCACAGTTGAACTTTCTACCAGCCTGCATGACAATTGCCGTGTGCGCTCGTAAGCCCGCCTGCTGCTCGCTCCAGCAAGCTTGCACGCGCCTGCGCTTGAGCGCACCCTCCCCTACACGCTCGTGCGCCTGCGTCTGTGCACTCGTGCTTGCATGTTCCTCGAGGCTGCTTCGTTGTTCTCTTGCTTCCAATTGTCGGTCTAATTGTCACTTCTATTTTATATCTGAATTATTGGTTTTGGGCATAATCTTGTCTTGAATTTTATTATTACTAATTATTTGAATATAACAAAAATTATTTTTATGACTTGATTATTCATTTTGACTCTAATTGTGCCACCATAAACTTAAAGTTTAGAGAAAATTACTGTTATATTTTATTTGTGAGATATTTGTCTTAATTTCTAAACCTCGAATTTGATCTATTGAATTTAAATCGACTGCCCTAGTGTAATTGATAAATTCTTATTTATCAGACGTGCCAATTTAATTTTAATTTTAAAATAATTAAATTTGCAGGATTTGCTACTCCTTTTTATCATATATATATTATTAGAAAATATTTTAAGTTTAGTTTAAATAATTTTTCAATTAATATTGTTGATTTAAAATAAAATATAATATTTTCTATTCTACATCAAATTAGTATCAGACAAATAGAACCTAAAATGCAATCACAAAATCCTCAAATGGACTGCCAAAATATCCATGGACTGCACATTGACCTCACGGAGTTATTAAAGTCCTAATTAAGATACTATGTACTTTGGTTTAAGGTCTATGTCGGACTTAATGTGGTGCAACTAGGTCCGGGTCAAATTGATTTCATGCAAATTGTGGACCTAAACCTGCTTGCATTGGATCCATAATATTTAGAAACTAGAACTAAACTAAGATCCAATGGACCAACTAGAAACAAAATAGGAAAATTCGGTTTGGGTTTGGTTTTGTTTAGGCTCTAAAGTTCATGTTATCAAATAAAGCAAACACAATTTTTAAAGTAATAAAGCGTTGTAGAGATTTTTTATATAAATCTTGAAATAGTTTCTTTAAACATACTCATGTTAACTTCTTTTCTTAGTTTTAAGTTACTTTCTACTCTAAATTCACATGTAATTTTTTTTGATTAACTTGACAAAATTGCCCCATTTTAATTTGGTAAATTAATTCAACTTTATAAAAGAACATAGTCCCTTCAAGCAAATGTGATAAACCAATGGGATTCATGATTACCCATGAAATTCTATAATTAATTGTGTCATCTATATATTATATTAAAACTGCTACCCATAGGTTGAATTTTTAAACTCCCTAAAATACCCATGTTGATTATCATAATTATCACCTATTCCACTGTTGATCATTTGGCGTGACACCTACCTAATTTTTCAAAAACTTTACTCAAGAAAAAGTTTTTCTTCAAAATGAGCTTTTCACTTTACTAAAATATCCCATATCAAATTTCACATTAATTTTTATTTCATTTTCTTTTTTTTTATTTTTTAAAAATGTACTTGTCCTGAAATTCTAGTTTAAAGGCCAATTTTTTTGATTGAGTTTGACTAGCTAACCACAAATTGAGCTTTTCAATTTTGAGTCAAGTATGATTCGAGTCATTAGCATGATTTGATTATTCCAAATGAGTTAACTTCTACATACAAAAAAATCGAGTCAATTTTAAATCAAGTAAAATGTGAGCAAATTTTGAGTGATTTTAAAGTAAAATTGTTAAACGAAAGATGAAAAAAAGTTAAATTATGGTTAGAAATCTTAGAAGCCATGTAAAATAACATGCAAATAGGATGTTCTCCAATAATAAAAAGTAAATAAAAGATTGAAACGTTTATGATAGAGATTTAATGGTAAATTAAAAGTGTAAATCACAGCTGAAAATGTATAGTAAATGACATGAAAAATATAAAGATCTAATACAGTAAATAGTGAAAACTAAATAGGTAAAATGAAGAAAATGATAAGCTCTTATGATTTAAGCAAAAAAGATATAAAATGTTAAGAGGAAAAAATCATAATCTCTTACTAATCTAAGCAAAGAATATGCAAAAATATCTAATAATTAAAAGGTTAAAAGTCTTAAAAAAATTCCTATTTCATAGATAACTTTTAATTTTCAATTTTTATAAAATTTGAATGCTTATATTATTTTTCTATGTTTTTTTTTGCATTTGCTTATATCTTAAATGATTTTGTTTGGAGAAGATATATATATTTGTATATACATATATATCGGTACATTTAAATAAATTTTGTGCCATTAGCTTTCATTTTTTTTTTGATCAAGCTGCAAGTAATATTGACACAATTCTTATTCTAAGTGTTCTATATTTGATTTTACGTTCACTCACATATACAAATGATCAATTAAAATTTCTCACGTTATTTGTTGTTTTGTTAATGTAATATCATAAGTTTGTTTTAATTGCATAGACCATGTAAAAGCATATATGTTGGTCAATTTTGTTTATATATAAATTTTGATATTATTCTTTATATTCAAAACAAAAGATATATGCCGGTCAAGTATCTTTATATTCAAAATAATAGATCATTTTGTTTTTAATCTTTCTTAATTTTAAAATATTTATGTCTAGCTAATTTTTGGATTATTTTCTCACTTTAGGATTTCAACTTTTTAAAATCTAATAAAAATATTAGGGGTAATTTCATTTGGGCCTTCAAGGTAAATCCACAATTTCATGTAGGTCCAAATGAGCGAAACATGTCACCCAAGTCCCTCTTACTCAAATGTTTTTCGATGTGGGTTCTGTTTTAAAGATTCTCTTAAATTTGATTGTTAAGTTACTATTTTAAAATTTATATTTAAGTATTTCTAACTGCTATTACAACCTCAACTTCTCCTTTTTTCTTTATATCCCAGCCTAGCATAGTAATTTTCAATGCTTAACTAGGTACTTTTATTTTTTTTAAAATAGCAACTTTAACGATTAAACTTAATAGAATCTGTAAAAAAAATCCACATGAAAAAAAATTTAGATACGAGGACTCAAATGGTATGCTTTTGTTTTATAAATCTACACGGAATTAGGGGTCTACCTAAGGGGATTAGATGGAATTAATTCAAAATATTAAATGCTTAAAACTTTCAACATGTATCTATCATTTACCATGTATAATTTGAAATTTAGTGAATTTATTTATTTTTAAAAAGATTTATGAAAGGAAATTTTGTATAGTTTCTGCACAAGCAGGGTACTAGTATATTATAAATTTACATAAGGCAATAGTCAAGATTTTGTGCTTCCATGGCAAAAGTACGTTATAGAATTGATTCGAATCAGTTTCGATTTACTTGATTACTAGAACCAGGAACTTACTTGGATCTAGATATTTTGTGAGTTGGAACAAATTGAACCGAATTGAATTGGCTAGTTTGCTTTGATTTCAGATCGAATCTCAGTCTTTGCATTTATTTTTTCTTTGAGGATTATATTTATTATTTTCTTTTGTAAAATATACTATGTACTATTCAAATACTAATGGGCCTCAAAGCACTTGTTATTTGTTCATTTATCTAGAACTATGTTACTGTAGCTGCTTGATACTCTTATTCACCTTTTTCTAAATTAATCCCAGCCATCTGCTACAGAGTATGGGCTTTATGATTATACTAGAAGTGGAAACCCAACCAGAGATGTTTTACAAAGGTCTTGATAAAGGATAAATTCTTATCCACAACTCAACCATCAAGTTTTTTTCTTGCTTATCATAGCTTTGCTTGACACTGACTTCTATGCTTGTCAAAAGTAGCCTTTTAGCTAAACTCGAGAAGGCTGATCGTGCATTTTGCTTCACCAGTGGAATGGCTGCTTTGTCTACTGTAATTTCTCTTGTTGACTCTGGTCTGTATTTTCCATAATTTCATATTTACTTGCTATTTTGTTAGCCCATCACTTCATAAACTGAAGTTGCCTAGGCCAAGAAATAGTTGCTGGAGAGGACATTTATGGTGGTTCTGACAGGTTGCTATCTCAAGTGGCGCCTAGGAAAGGCATTGTCGTCAAGTGAGCCTGTAGAACCTTTTGCCTTAAAAGAATTTGATTTATACAGCTGAATATATTTAACCATCGGAAGTTAATAAACTCAAGTCATTAAAATTATATTCATAATGTAACAGGCGCATTGATACGTCTAGTTTGGATGATGTGACATCTGCAATTGGTCCCAAGTCAAAGCTTATTTGGCTTGAGAGCCCTACTAATCCCCGCATGCATGTCACGGATATACGTGTAAGATAACATTTCTGCAACTTACTGCTCAACTTGTTTTTCTCTTGAAGTTCAATAGTGCATATAAAATAAATTATTCAAATTTATTGCATAAAATTTCGAATCTTTGGCACAACAGCTACTTTTGGTATGGGAATATAGCTGAAGTTCTGCATATATCCTACAGAAGTTATGAAGTTATGAAATATTGCCATTCCTAAAACAGATTTTTTGGTAATCCTATCTGGCATAGTCACAAACTTTATCTTGACTTGTATATACTTTTTTTTGTTTGACTTGTATAGTTTTATGCCTTCTAAACCAACAAAATAGGTCAACAACAATATCCTATCTGTCATGAAGTTGCCCATTACTTTAAGAAGCCTTTTTCTTCAATTTGTCTATGTATTTGTTCTCAGATGTTGCAGTGAAACGGCGACAATAACAAAAGCAGCAACAACAACAACTACAACATAAACTAGAACAATAACAACAAACCTTTTTTCACAAACCAGTTGGGGACATGTAACCATATTCAAATGCTTCAGTTGTTCAATTTGAGTTAAAATAAACTACAGATTTTCTCTTGAAGACGCCTTTTTCTCTTGTTTATTGGTCTCATGTAGATGCTAGGTTCATTCAAAAGATGGTGTAAAAAGCCATTTATTATTAACCTTTAATCATCTTAAATATAGTTTTCTCTTGATCTCCTTGCTGTGGGTATATTTGTAGGCATTTCTGAAACATATCTTGAAGGAGAAAAGCTTATACTTGGGAAATTCTTTTGCCTCTAGCCCATAAACAAACATTTGTTGGCTTCACCTCATTCAAATTCAACAAAATTTGACCTTTAACATGGGCTAAGGTGTTCTACAAGTACTTTAGCAAAGGATGCACCTGAGATGGTCCTTTTGGACTCGCATTACTTCAGAATAAGTTGCCTCATTAGTATCCTATCCATGGATTGTCGTAGGTGTTCTAGAAATTCATTTTTGTTTTCACAGTTTATTCCTGTATTTTGTATTCTTATGCCTTTTGAAGTTTTTTTTTTTTTTTTTGCTTCTACAAAGTATCATTTTTCTTGCTCCTTCATCTCCAGAAAATATCAGAGATGGCGCATTCACTTGGGGCTCTGGTTTTGGTGGATAACAGTATTTTGTCTCCTGTACTGTCTCAGCCATTAAAACTTGGCGCAGGTTCCTTTCCTGAAGAATATGACTACTGATTGTGATATCACACATGTAAGACTGACGGATTCATTGACTTGCAACAGACATTGTGATGCACTCAGCTACTAAGTTCATATCTGGTCACAGTGATCTAATGGCAGGCATCCTTGCTGTGAAGGGAGAAAGGTTAAAGTTCCATTATGTTTTTATTTTTATTTTTATTTTGCTATTTGTGGCCTTGTGGCTTGATTCTCCCCAGATAGTCTGCTTGAAATGTATTTTAACATTAGTGGATTATTACCCTTTGTGAATGATTTAATACACCCATTCAATCTTGATTTAGGTACACCTTTCTGTGAATCATTTCTTTTTGGTCCCTATTTTTTTAAAAAAACTTTTTTTGGTCCCTATTGTTGGAATTCTGTGTTACTTAATCCTTCTGATAAGATAAGAAGAGGAGAGGAGGCAAGTACAATTTAAGGAAAGTGCGGGGGAGAAGTAAGAGTGGTGGGGACATCATGATCAACTAATATTAGATTATGCTCCTTGATATCATAGATGGACGTGATTGGTGTAAATTATTTTTATTTTGTTTTATTTTAGTATTATTTAAGGAGTTTGTAATGAGTTTGAGTTAGTCAAATCCTTATTTATTTATTTATTTTAGTGGGATTTGAATTGTCCCACATGTCTTGCTTTTCTATAAGGATGGGATTAACCCTATTTAAATAGATCTTGTGTTTGAACATTTGATTGGAACTTTGATGATTAAGATTTGTGTTAATGTGCCATTTGGCTTTAGAATGGGTTAGTGCGAAAGATTATAGAGGAGATCGATATCTAGAAATGGAATGGTGGGAAAACCATAGATCAAAATTCTTGAAACTCTAATTATTATATTTCTTAATAGAAAAATTTGAGAAAAAAATCCCTTCTATTGTATCCACCACCACCTGAGCCTCACCATTTGTCATCTTCAAGCTTCTCAAATCCTTGCCATTGTAAACGCCATATTCTTCGCCATAGACCTGTTGTCACCTTCAATATTACACTGAGCATGCCCCCGTAACACGCTAGTTCGTGTAAACCTTTCCCACAACCCTTCAACATTCTCGAACTTCAGCTCAACAAACGTACGACTTCATCGTTTTCAGATGCAGTAGGTCCTGCCATGGATGATCTGTGATAGGTTATATTTGCTAAGATGGAGCTTTCTATGCAGGTTAGGCTTCATATTAGTAACATAGAAAATATTCATCACCTATGCGGAGTAGCTCTGATTGCATCTTGGGTTGATTCTGAAAGAAAACTAAGTTTGTTTCAATTATTTTTATCCTCTTACAGTAGCCGGTGTTGACCAATTAGTAATAGCCTCCATTTTAGATGGACCTTCACTACACTAGATGCATTAATTATGTCTCAAAAAAGCCACTTGTTATAGCCAAAGCTCACTAAGCTTAACCTATAACTTCTTAATATTTTTAATGCAATTTGAAGGTGCTTTTCATGTTTTTCTTCAGTAGAGTATATGCGTATGACATCGAAGAATACAATAACAAATTTATTCAAATAAGGACAAAATATTCAATTCATGAGATTCATAAATACTGCCGAAGTATTTGTTAGTCCAGAAGGCATGACTATAAATTTTTAATGACCATACCTTATTCAAAAGGTAGATTTTGGGATGTCTTATGCTTGAATACATAGTTGATGTTAGCTAGATCGCAAATTAATCTTTGAAAATATCCTGGTGTCCCTCAGTTAGTTAAAGAGATCATTTGTGTTAAGCAATGGGTATTTGTTCTTAATAGTGATCCTATTTAACTCCGAATAATCGATACATAAACTTAGTGACCTATCTTTCTTTTTAGCGAATAGTATTGGAACACCCCAGATAAAGCCTACCTTAAGCCTACTTTTAGGGCCATTCGGTTTGAAGTTTTTGATATAGGTGTAGGTCCATAAATAATATTTATAATAAATTTCGCTTCTCTTTTTAGAGGTAATCTGGGAAGTTCTTTTAAGAATACATTTGGAAATTCTCTTGTAACTTTTATTTTATTTATATTAGTTTCGCCCTTTTGTTTAGATTTAATATAGGCTAAGTAAGCTTCACATCCTTTCCTCAGTAGCTTCTAACACTTTTTAAAAAATATAATGAATAAAATCTCTTTTTCTTTCAAAAAAAAACGGTTCTCCCATAGTAGATAGAAAACTTATCTCTTAGTAGCATAATCAATTTCGGCATGCTAATTCAATAATCAATCCATACTTCAGAGCATGTCAAAATCTTTTATAGTAAGGACAATTAGGTTTGCAAGTAAGGAGTGATTATTAAGGCATATTTCACAGTTTGGATATATTACACTACTTCTTAGGCTTACCCTTCAAGCTGTGTTTACACTATAGGGTGCATCTAGCAATTCAGATGAAAGCTTTACAAAAGTTACAAATTTAGGCAGGATAAATGAATGTGTAGATTTAGAATCAAATAATACTCTTACAGATAACCCAAAATATAGATAGTATCTGTGACGACTGAATTCGATAAAGCAAAGACTCGTGCTTGAGCTTGCAACTTTCGACATTTAAAGGTGGGATGTTGGCCTCCATACTTTTGGCATTTCATGCTAGTGCTCGTTGGTGCTCGATCTTCCCTCTTCTTTTCAGAGTTTCCCTCATGCTTTTTGGCTTGATCTAATTATGACGACTTTTCTTTTCACGCCACTCATGGTATTCATTAATGTTTTGCTTTGAAATTAGCACTTTTTGATATACCTTGCTTCAGATGAATGAAATTATATTAACTTCTTTTCCTTGATGACTGGAGGAAAATATTGTTGTAAGAAATTTTCGCGAAATTTATTTTTAGGAAACGTGTAAATTCTTGGTTATTATTGAGACTATAAGTTTTAAATTGACTTAAGTTATGGGATTTGTGTTTCTCTTTAATTATCACATATTTAAATTTAAAAAATATTTATGCTTATTTGAGTTTTTTGTATGAAAAATAATTTCTTGGATAGTAGCTAAGTGTAAACATTCAAAAATGTGAATTTGCATTAAATATTAATGTTATTCGGTAACTCCTAAGTAATTTCTCTATCCCAAAACTCTCTGAAGATTTGAGTCCTTGAACTTGAGGCAGGCTTTTCTTTTCTTAGTTTGAAATTTATATCTGAAAATCGATTGCCAACTTTTTCTCTATTCAGCATGTATAAGTTCAAAGGTACTCATCTCCTAAATGAATTTATGTAATTAACTCTTTCTGTAGGTTCCAATTCTCTCTGATACCATTTTAAACTTGCATATTTGGTGGCAACCTATTTTATTTTAGGCTAACTGATGGTCATCGAAATCCAATTTATTCTAAATAAAAAGGGTTGTTTGCTTCTTATAATGTTATGATTACTGGCTGCTTCTTATTTTGTTTGAATTTGATTACTGTCTTATTTTTCTTTATGCTTTCTTGGAACTTGTATTCTGCATAATTTATGCACTGTTCCCATTGTAGTCACTTCTGTTAAATCCATTGAATTCTGTAATTGCAAATTTTTTCTCCTACTTTGTACTTTGTTGTTTCCAAAAATGCCAGCTTGGCAAAAGAGGTTGCATTCTTACAAAATGCAGAAGGATCTGGCTTAGCTCCATTTGACTGTTGGCTTTGCTTGAGAGGTATTAAGACCATGGCTTTACGCGTGGAGAAGCAGCAGGTATGATATGTATATTTTCATTCATGGCCACCTTTTTGTTTCCTTATTATGATAAAATAATGCACGAACATCCTACTTGTACCCTGAATTACACTTCTTTAGATAAAGCAATGAAAAAGATCATTTAGTATAAGTAAAACTTCACGTTGGAATTGTGACTTGAATTCTCGAGATAGAGAGCTTTCAACAATACTATTTTCGAGGAGCTGCCTTGGGCATGTTTCTCTGTTAAATCTTTCTGCAATAAGGGTTGTCAAAGTTAATGACCATTGGTAAGGTTGACTTACATCATAGCAACTAGAGATGTGCTTTCAGAAGCTAGCACTTAGATGTATAAGTCAAGGCTCGGTGGACATACTCGAACGTGGAGTCATGCTATGGAGAACTTGAGGTGGTTGGAATTATATTTTTCAACTAAACATTAAATATGTTTCTTTTGACAGGTATTTTGACTAGTAGTTTTTAGACGACACAAACAAACTTAGTAAATGACAAACTGGAGAATCGTGCATATAGGCATAACCACTTGTTATAAGGGTGTTGTGAGAAAGTGTTCAATAATTCTGTTAGCATTTAGCATTTACTTATCTAATGGTGTTTTTTTTCTCTGAAGGTGATTTGACATCTACTATTACTTTAAATTGAAGACAGATGTATAAGACGGATGCTGTTTTACCAAGTTTTTCATTACCCCCAGTAATTGTGCTCTTTTTTAATCATCTTTGGGATGATTAGTGAAGTTTCGCTCTGCTCTTCATGGTTTTTCGCAAGGGTTTCTATATAAATTGATGCAGGGTCAGACCAGCTTTGATACTAACACAAATATAATCTATGGTCTTGAGTCTAGAATATATCATATATATATATATATATCTATATAAAGATATATAGTTATTTTACTTTTATATGTTTTATTTGAGTCAGTTTGAGTCGAACTTGTATTTGTGTTTGTGTTATGTCGGTGGGGATACTCACTTTAGTGTCCTATCATTATGTTAGGTCTATTTGGGTTAGTCAGAGCCAGATTGGGTTCGATCCAGATCGTTTGACTCAGATTAAAATCAGCTTGGACTTACTTGAGATGTTGCCAAAGCAAAAATACCAGATTATAAATTAAATTGAGTTTTAAAGCCTTAAAATCAGCTTCTCCCAAGCCCACTACCGCAGCTTTCTTCTGCCGATCCCGCGAGATGCTCCCCACGACCCTCGCCAACGCCGATCGACATCATGGGTTTGTCTTCGTTGGTCGTCGGCCTTCCCTGCAACACCCACGCACGCATGTTGGCCATGTGCGACCAAGCTTTCTACGCACGATGCCGCATCCCCAACTCGCTTCCCTTTCACTTCTCCTCCATACAGTGTTCCAGATTTCAGGAGGGGGATTGATAATTGTTCCGGGGGCATTTCCTTGACTCGTGCTCTGTGAAGTTTTCCTACCTTGGCCGACACAGGTGGTGCTCGGTGCACTACCATAGGAGAGGCTGCTAGCTCTTGGAGCTTGAGGTTCTTTTTAGGGTTCTTTAATGTCATGTTGTTTCTGCTGTCTACTGTTTTCCCAGCCATTAAATTCAGTTCTTGTTCTTCTGGATTATTTATGTTTGATCCAAATGCTATTGTTATTTCAGCTTAATAAGTCCAATTTTGGTTTGGATTCAAGTTCTCTATTCTTAGGGATCCTGTCCAGTCTCCAATTTTCTAAATTTCTTGTATTTGTTTCTTGACGTTTCATTCATTTTCTTAGCAATGCCTCTTGCTTGACTGCATTAAATAGGAACTTGAATTATTGTGAGCATATATAAACTTCTGGGCTTAATCTCAACTATAATCTCTACTGGTTGAAAGTCATTTGACATCTTCAAGTTAATTGGTTCTTCATGATTAAATGTAAGTCATGATTTAATGGTTATTTTTTTGTAGAAATTGATAGATTTCTGTCTAATTTACCTTTTTCTTGAATTTAACTTAAACATTCTTAATTTTTTACGAAAAGTTCCTGGAAGGTATATGTGAATATGCAAATCATTATGATTAGATGAACTTCAACTTAATTATAATTTGTTCCTAAATTAATTAGAGTATTGCATGTTTGGAACATTTGCACAAACATATCACCGAAGCGCAATCCTTTATATGGTTGTGTGTTTCGTTTTCATGAACAATGCGACATCAGTCTGGTATCAGAGCAAGTTTGTGTGCTACTCTTTGGTATCCGATCCTTGGTCTACTTAAGTACTTTAGATTTGTGCTTAGGTTTTCATTTAGTCTTTAGGTCCATTTTAAAGTTTTGCATTTTAATCCACCATGCTGACTCGTAGTGGCCTACGCTTTCAAGATGCTAATGAGGTCGAGGATATTTCTCGTAAGCTATTATTACAACTTCAGGAACAAATTCAAAATCTAACTAGTGACGTAGCAGGCTTAAAGGTTCATAACATTATTGTCTCAAACTCACCACGTGTCACTGAAGAACATGCCGGAGCCTCGCAAAGTAATCCACCCCTTAGGTTAACAGCAAATACAGATCTAGTACCCACGATGGATTAAGGTGAACTTTGATGGCTCCGTTAAACAGAACGGTGCGGCAGGCGCAGGGGGGGTTTTGCGGGATCACTATGGCAACCTCCTACTAGCGACTGGCTACAAGCTCTACACTCATGCCACTACTACAGCAGAAGCGATGGGAGCACTCATCGCGATGACAGCCGCCCAAGAGTGGGCGGATACGGCGGACGGGATTTGGATAGAGGGCGACTCTGCCATCACTATTGCGGACCTTCACCGGACAGCCAGAGGACACCCTCCCGACAAGACCATGACCCAGATTGCTGAGCTTTTTTGTGCCTTCAAGGCATATAGAATATCTCATGTTTATAGAGCCGCTAATAGAGCGGCAGACTTTATAGCTTCCTTTTCTTGTTTCGATGACACAGAGTGGCGTAGGGGCATGTCCCTCCCACTCGATTTTTGTGCGATCCTCAACGAGGATCGAATCTTTTGTACCTGATGTATCTTTTTACTGTTATAGTATTATAGGCTACGGCCGAATTTCAAAAAAAATACAGATCTAGTAGATGAATTCTACTGCGAGAGTGAACGCCATCATCCTTCTAATTGATGATGGGATAGACCCATAAATCCTTCGCATGGGGCATATCCCAGCTAAGCTATTAGAGGTAGAGTTCCACATGGATACGATGCTCTTTATTGGGCCTGTAACCTATATCAAAGAGGTTCCCTCCAAGTACCTGCTCCACAATAACCGTATCATCGTGATTACTATCTTGAGCATGCACCACGCTACTATAAGCATGAGCCTGATTATCCCAGACATCAAGAGTGGAACGTGGCACATTGTCGTCGCCCTAGCGTGATCCTCACCTGTAGGGTGAAAGTTGACCACCCACATTCGATGATCAGCTTAACCCTAAAGTCTTTGCTGCCTAGGTAATAGATATGGTTCAGCCTTTGACTAGTAGCCTATGTCGGACCTGAATAGAGTTAGATTTGTCAAGATGAAACTAACTGGTCACACTAAGACTTATTAAGTCTACTTGGAAAGGCAATGGTACAGGAATGGCCAATCGCATGTTACTACTTGGGAGGAGATGAAAGAATTTCTTAGGGCAAAGTACCTTCCGTACTCATTCCAAAATAGACTCATAGATGAGTTAGCCCACTTGAAGTAAGGTACTCTAAGCGTCACTCATTATATGAGCCAATTCCATGAACTATTAGTTCGATGCAACATCCAAAAGGATGCTCGATATACTATTGCTAGGTTTAGGTCCAGATTACAATCCGATATTAAAATAGAGTTAACCCATCGAGTCTATATTTTGGAGGAGGCTTTTCAGTGTGTTGTTTACATAGAACGTTACTTGAAAGTAACGACAATGAGGAAAGTGGGACCTTACTAGTGATGCTGTTAGAAGGTATAGTTAGGCTCCAGTTGGGAGTAGGAACGGAAGCACTATTGCTATCACCAATGAAAGAAAGAAACCAATGACTTAAAATACAGTTACTTCCAATTCCAAGATCTGTGGTATCACATATTTTGTTTGTGGTAAGACCGAACATTATATGAGTCAATGCCCACAAAAGTCACTATTTATTGCCCCCAAGCTAGAGACAGAAAATAAGGAAGAGGTCGAAGATCCCATTGATGAGTACAATGTTGATCTTGTGAAAGAGGTAGCCAATGTAGTTGAGGAAGACATGAGGTCTTCTCAATTAGCTGTGATTAGGTGCATCATAGCCACACTTAAGGCTGACCCTGATTGAAAGCATATTGCCATATTCCACATGTACTTCATGTGTGGAAAAATACCTTATAAGCTAATTATTGATAGCAGTAGCTGCATATAGTTAAGGACTGTTTCTTTGGCCTAGCCTTAGAAGGGAAGTTACTTGTGTTGTCTCTCATTGTAGGGCTTGTCAAATAGCCAAGAGTTCATAAAAGAGAGCAGGACCTTATACTCCTTGGCCCATACCACATAAATCTTGGGAAGACCTAAGCATGGATTTTGTGCTAGGATTACCACGCACTGTGAAAGGATATGATTCTATCTTTGTAGTAGATCGATTCTTAAAATTGGCACATTTCATCCCATGCTCTAAGACATTGGATGCTTCACATGTAGCATCTTTCACAAAATTATTCGTCTTCATGATACTCGATTCGTAAGCTACTTTTGGAAAATATTGTGGAAGAAAATAGGGACTAAGCTTCTATTTTTCATTGCCTATCACCCACAAACGGATGAGCAAATGGAATTTGTTAATCAGAGCTAGGGAGTTACTTCGGTGTCTGGTAGGTAGGGCTGTTATCGATCCGATTTCGAGTCGAGCTAATACCGGCTTGAAATCGGATCGATCACATTTCGATTGACTCTAAATCAACTCGAAGTCGATTGGGTTCGACTTCGAGCCGATTTTGATTCATTTTCGAGCCGGCTCGAAAATGAATCGAATCTCTTTTTTTTTTGAGTCGATCTCGAGCCAGGTAAGCTCATCTCGATCCGGCTTAGTTTATAATATATATATTATATTTAATATATATTATGTACATATATTATATATATGTATTATAATGTAAAATGTATTGTAATTTGAGCAGATTTCGAGTTGGATCGAGCCGAGCCTACCCCGGCTCAAAATCGGCTCGAAATCATTACCGAGCCGAACTTTTGGCTTATTAGTCGACTCGTTTAGATCGATTCGATTTTGATTCGATCTAAAATCGATTCAATTTTCGATCTTTTTTCGATCTTTTTTCGATCTTCGATCCATATTAACACCATTACTGGTGGGTAAGCACATTTCTAGTTGAGACTTGGTATTACCCACGGCTAAGTTTGCTTATAATAGCTCGATCAATAGGTCAAGTAGTATGAGCCCATTCATAGTAATCACATGTTATAAGCTTAAGAATTCTATAGGCCTTGTAGAGTTACCAATGTCATATAGGGTTAATAAGTATCATTTTTCGCACAGCATATTCATGATTTGCATAAGAAGATAAAGCAAAAGTTAGCTCTAAACTATCCTAAATATAAAAATATTACAGATTCACATAGACAAGTAGTGGAGTTTTCTGTAGGAGATTATGTGATGGCCCGCGTAAATTTAGCTAGATTTCTTCATGAAAAATCTAAGGAACTTACTTTAGAAAAGATAGGACCTTATCGAGTTATCAGGAAAATTAGCTCCAATGCATACGAACTTGACGTACCTAAAACTTAGGGACCAATCTAGTCTTCAATGTGTCAGATCTTACTCTATTTCGCGAGCCATTTCTTGGTCCTGCTCTTTCATCTAAGTCCATTCCATGTACTCCACCTACCACCGTCAATCCAAATTATGATTCAGATCCTACTCTAAATTCCAGCCTACTTCCCATCCACGCACCTAGGGAACCAATGGTATCCTCCAGAACTAATGTTTCTCTCCCTATTGAGCCAATGATACCACCTGTATCGCACATACCAGAGGAAATCTTGATTGATTAGATTACTTTTAACATTGACAATTTATGACAGGTTTCTAGTCAAATGAAGAGGTTTATCACCCTCGGAAGACTCTTGGGTCACGCATGATGAGTTGGGGTATCAACACCCTGGACTTTTAGAAGAGTACCTGCAATAATCTTCGACAGAGTCGAATTCTTCAAAGTCGGGGAGGATTGGTGCAGGGCCAAACCAGCTTTTCTATCAACACAGATATAATCTACGGTCTTGAGTCTAGAACATATTATTCGCATATATATATATACGTATATATGTAAATATATATATATATATATGTATATATGTAAATATATATATATATATATATGTATATATGTAAATATATATATATATATGTAAATATATATAGTTATATTACTTTTATTTGTTTTATTTGAGTCAGTTTGAGTTGATGTTGTATTTGTATTTGTGTTATGTTGGCGGGATTCCCACTTTAGCATCCTATCATTATGTTGAGTCTATTTGGGTTAGTCAGATTCAGGTTGGGTTCGATTCGAATCATTTGAACTCATATTAAAATCAGCTTGAACTTACTTGAGAGGTTGCCAAAGCAAAAAGGCCAGATTATAATTTCCTCATTAAATTGGGATTCAAAGCCCTCATATCAGCTTCTGCCAAGCCCACTGCTTCAACTTTCTTCCTTCAATCCCGCAAGCTGTTCTCCGCAGCCCTCGCCAATGCCGACCAACATCATAGGTTCATCTTCCTTGGTCGCTAGCCCTCCCCGCAACACCGGCGCATGCATGCCGACCACCTCGCTGTCCACTGTGTGACTGAGCTCTCCATGCGCGATGCCGCACAGCTTCCCTAGGTCGCATCCCTTTCACCTTTCTTCCATATAAAGTGTTCCAGGTTTCAGGACGGGGATTGATGATTGTTCCGGGGATATTTCCTTGATTCATGCTTTGTGCAGTTTTTCTACCTTGGCTTGCGTAGGTGGTGCTCGGTACACTGCCATAGGAGGGGTTGCTAGCCCCTGGAGCTTGAGGTTCTTATGGATCTTTAATTTCATGCTGTTTCTGTTGTCTACTGTTTTCTCAGCCATTAAATTCAGTTCCTGTTCTTCTTCTGGATTATTTATGCTTGATCCAAATGCTATTGTTGTTTCAGCTTAATTAAGTCCAGTGTTGGTTTGGATTCAGATTCTCTAAAATTTTTGTGGGATCTTGTCCGGTCACCAATTTTCTAAAGTTCTTATGCTTGTTCCTTGATGTTCATTTTCTTAGCGATGTCTCTTGCTTGACTTCGTTAAATGGGAACTTAAATTATTGTGAGCATATATAAGTTTCTGGGCTTAATCTCAACTATAATCTCTAGTGGTTGAAAGTTGTTTGACATCTCGAAGTTAATTATTTCATGATTATAAGTCAGGTTATGATTTAATGGTTACTTTTCTGTAGAAATTAATCAGTTACTATCTAATTTGCATGTTTCCTGAATTTAACTTGAACATTCTTAATTTTCTACGAAAAGTTCTGGATGGTATATGTGAATATGAAAGACGGTATAATTAGATGAGCTTCAACTTGATCTCCTCATTATCATCTATTATAATTTATTCCTAAATTGATTAGAGTATTGCATGTTTGGGACGTTTGCACAAACATATCACCGAAGCGCAATCCTTTATTTGGTTGTGTTCCATTTTCATGAACCACACATCATAAATCTTGTATTTTATTTCCCAAGTGGTTTATTTCTATGGGTTGTTTGTTGTCTCCATATTCTGTGTTTTTTTCGCTGTTTGTGGAAGAAACATCACAGTTCGATTATTTCCACTGCATCAACACTACATCAGTTCTGCTTATCTTGTGTTGAAAAGGCGGAACTATCATGGATCGTCCGATGCATCGTACCAATAGATCGGTTCCTCTCTTATAGACCAAGTGAGGGGGAGAGAGAAACCAAATGGAACTCTCACGATTTCATATTTATGTCAAAATATCATGCACTCACAGTGGCAAACTGGAAAATCTAGAGCTAGCTAAACGTGTAACAAAACCCAACTCATAAACACTTCATACATGTCAGATTCACAATCAACACATTGAGCATCTTGAACTATTTACTTTGAAGCACTTACTATTTTTGAAAGGAAGTAAATCTTTTGCTCATCACTTTTGCGGTATTGGCTTTATTACAGGTATTGAGATGTTTTGTTTTCTCTGCATTTTCATTTTTGTTTAGCTTAATTTCTGCTTTCGACTATATGTGGCAGGCCAATGCTCAGAGGATTGCAGAATTCCTTTTAACTCATCCAAGAGTGAAGAAGGTGAACTATGCAGGGCTTCCTGCACACCCTGGCTATTCTCTGCATTATTCTCAGGTAGTCCTTTATACTTCTGATGCAAGACGGATGGATGATGATGCAATTTAGAGATCATCAAATTATATCTAGCAGAATATCCACAAATTAATGCTAAAATATCAGAAATTGATTTTGTAATGATTGAGAAATTACTTAAACCCGTAAAATCAATTACTTTCAAAATTTTAAATAAATTAGACCGAAGGTAATTGAAAAATTATCAATTCAGATTAGGGTGCAATTTGGTTTTCAACAAATTAGAAACGAAAAATAGGATTATGAGATCTCACAATATTTAACCAACAATAATTACATTGCACTCAATAATGACAGGTTGCACAGGCGAAACTAATTCGGGCAAATCTCAAGAGAGCAGAAAGTTCCCGATTATTCGATTCAATCAGATTAATTTTTTTATTGAAATTCGAACCAAGAAATTCAGGAACTACCTTATAATTGTTCTACGAAATTAGGGCACAGCAGGCAGCAGACTGGGTCGTCGCGCGGTGGCAGATGGGTGTGACTCGTGTGCGCGCAATAGGGGGGTGTCATGCGGTGCAGCAGGGTGTGTTCGGGACGAGCGCGGGCACGGGCACGGTTGCGGGACGAGGGCGCGGTCTCGGGGACGGACGCCGCTGCGGGGCACAGACGCGGCTACTGGACGCAGGCGCGCATGCGTGCGGGCTCGGGGATGTGCGTGTGCGGGCTCTCGCTGGTTTAGAGACGTGGGCGGGGGCGGGGGCGGGCTCGCGCATGGACAGGGCACCGACGCACGTGGGGAAGCGATCCCGCGAGACGGTCTGGCAGAGCTACACGGTGCAAGCGAAGCCGCTATGTGCGTGTCAGAGTAGTAGGTGCGAGCGCATTGTCAACGATGTGAGGGCACAACAACGCTACCATGTCGAACGTAGGCCAGCAGGCGGAGTGGATGAGGATAAGTCGAGGTCAATGCTGGAGGGTGCAAGATAAATGTAATCGAACCCGGAGAGGAGGAACTGGAGCGAGTGGAGTTTAGAGATTCTCACCCAAGGCCCAAGCTTTTTCCTATCCGGGATATTGATTCATTCCGGAATCAAATAATCCCAAGGGATTAATACAAATTATGTTCATTCAGTATTAGAAAAATACGAATAACAGGGAGGCATTTATATAAACCTCCATACAAACTGACTCAATAAAGAAAAATACATATTATAATAATTTTCTCATGCAAACGAGGAGATACTAGATAACATGCCTAAAATAACAATCACAAAATGGAAATAACTAATACAGAATAAATGCGAAAAATAAAATCAACCCAAAATGGAATCTCCAATCAATCAGAATGAATGGGAGGTTTTCAATCCACTGAGTCAGCAATCCGCAGTATCCATCTTTCCAAATTTGTCCAAATAGTCAGTCGATTCAGATCGAAGCAGCGTGGCTAGATCTCGGCCGTCGACGATGAACTCTGCTAGGAATGAATCGACGGTTGATCGTGGTGTCCCCACCAACTTCAGATAAAAATTTAATTTATCTTATTTGGTTCATAGGAAAACAAAAGCTACTGCTATAGTAAAAATCTTTAATTCTTTAAAAAAATATTTCACATCTCATCCTATACAAATTCTGATATTAAATAATCATTTTATTTTATATTCAGTATAATTTTTAATAAATTAATTAACTTTATTTTACATTCAATACAATCTTTAATGTAAATAGCTTACTTTATTTCACATCATATACTTTTTAAAAAAAAAACCAAAAAAATTTATTCAAACCATCTTTTTTATCTTCTATCCAAACAAGGGAGAGTTGAAAAGATTTTGTAAGTTTGTCTTTTACGTGTACAATGCAGGCAAAAGGTGCTGGTTCTGTTCTCAGTTTTCTGACAGGATCCCTACGTCTTTCAAAGCATATTGTGGAGTCCACAAAATATTTTGCAGTTACAGTAAGCTTTGGTAATGATTTTCCTAAATCTCTGTACCAAATTATCAAAGTGAAATATCTGGCAATCCTATTTAACTAATGTCGTAAAAAACATACTAAATTAAGAATCAGTCTACTAATTAGTTCAAACCAGTCGTCAAACCAATCAAACTGGCAATCAGTATTATTTAAAAATTCAGAATGATAAATTCATATACCAAACATAGTATTTAATGTATTGATTCATTACTATCATGAAACTAAAATAGATTTATTATCATTTGACTGGTTTAATTTGATTTGATATGCAAACCATTTTTGGTATTCAACCAAATTAGATGACAAGACAAGCTGGTTCATGGTCGGACTAGTTGCTCTGGTTCGATTTTTATAACCAATTTTGATATATCTTAGTTCGTTGTGTGCGTTACTTTACGAGTTCAATTCATAAGAATTCGAGCATTATTAAGCAAACTATTCTCTTAGAAGGTTGGAATGCTGTTGTTTTTTGGCTTTCTTAAAATAGGTAAAAGATCAGCAGCGAACAGCAAACTATCAAATTTCTTTAGTGAAATCGGATTGGTTGTTACTGATTACTAAAGCTAATTTCTGTATATAAACAAGTGAGAAAGAACTAGTTTTGAAGCAAAAAAAGCTGTGAGAATTCAAAATTGTGACAAACACCTCACCAATAATTAAAATAACACCAATTAAGATCACCAGCTCCACTTTAGTTAAAGATTAGGGGATTGAGTCCAAGTTCTGATCTGATCGCAGCTCTAATCCCTTTTCCAATTTTAATCCCGAATCCCTCTATGAACAATGTGGTGATATCAATAAGATAACTCATTGCAAATGATTTAATCCAAATTATTCTCACTGCTAACCAAACTACTTTCTAGATTAAACGTCTTTGGTCTTACTACTTTTTTCTTCTCTTTGCTTTAAGTTCATAACTAAGCTTAGAAGATCATGTTCAAATATGCGCTCACTTGTTTTAATTGATTCGTTAGCGACCAAGCTCAAAAGTTTTTAAGTTCGAAGTCAAGAAATCTCTTTTATAATAAAGTACATACACAATTTTAAGAGCTTCTGTAGGTGGTGAGGATTATTTGTGGTCCGGCCGGTGAAGGCACTATTTCTTGGCTACAGGTAGTGTGAAGTCATTGATAAGTTTGCCTTGCTTCATGTCTCACGCGAGCATCCCAACCGAAGTTCGTGAAGCAAGGGGTCTATCTGAAGATCTTGTCCGCATCTCCGTCGGCATTGAGGATGCTGATGATCTTATTGCAGACCTCGACCATGCCATACGAACAGGACCGCCCTGATACCTCAAGCTTCAGCAATACTTATTTGAGTACCTTACATGTAAGTTTATGTAAGCTCGATTTCTGAGTGGATCAAGCTCTTATGGATTTGAAATTTCAGTGAGATGATATTTTAGCTTTGCTTTGGCTTTTAGTTATCATGAATTGTACTGCATTTGAAATTTTACTGATTTTTAACCATCCTTTACCTGATAATTAAAAAAAAAAATTGATCTTTTTTTTTTTTTTAAGTTAATCATATATCATACCAAAAACATATCAACTCTATCATGATGTAATTTAATTATTTTGATATTAGTTGTACTTTGATTATTTATTGTTCAATAAAATATCAAAATAACTTGAAAATGTTGAGGCTTGTTAAATCACATTTTTTATGTTTTAAATATAACTGAATATCAAATATTGTTCACCCCATTTGTTGATTTGTGGTGCGGTCTGGATAATATTATTGGCATATTTATGAATTCCTCTAGACTGTTTGTCCCTTTGTTTTGAAATTAAAAATTAATTTAATATAATATATTATATATATTATTAAAATAATAATTAATTTTATTTTATATTATTCATAATTTTTAATAAAAAATATTTTTATTTAAATTTAATTTTCATTTTGTTAAATTAAATCTTACAAATAAATAGACTCTTAGGCCCTGTTTGGTGCGAGGATCAAAACAGGATCAAAACAGAAATAAAATAGTACTAATTTAAAAAAAATTAATAATAATAATAATAAATAAATTATTTTAATTATTCTACACAAATTTTAATATAAAAAATAAAATTTTTCTTCACATACTCAATAATTTTTAATAAAAATACAAACTTTATTTCACATCTTAAATCAAAATACTCGACTTAAATATTTTGGTCTAGAATGTGAAATAAAGTTGATATTTTTATTTTAAATTGTTGAGTATATAAAGTAAAATATTGTTTTTTATATTTGAATTTGTATAAAATGATTTAAAATATTTATTTATTATTGTTATTGTTGTTTTTTAAATTAGTACCATTTTGGTCCTGTTTTGGTCCTCGCGCCAAACAGGGCCTTAGTGTTAAAATAATTTAGATGTTTAGACTTGTAGTTTTGAATTTTAGTTTTAAATTTTAAAGATTTAAGACAGTTTAATGAGATTTTTACTATATTTTTTTGAAAATAAAATTTATAATTTATTTAAAACTTTATATTTTATATATTAAATGTCTCAAAATTTTAATATAAACGGAGATCCAAGACATAATTAATTCTCAAATATTAAAAGTTTCATGCAGACTTGTTTTGGAATGAGAAAATTCATTATAAGAAATGTTTTAAAATAATTATTCAAGAAAATTTTATTTATCCATCCTCCTTGTGAGAATCAAAGCGACGATGTCATAAAAAATAATGAGTGTTTGTTCAAAAAATATCCGGCAATTTGTGATAAAAAAATGTATTTTCAATGAGATCAGACTTTTCACATATAAAATTGGAAGTAGAAGCCGATAAATTTTTTTTTTTTTTGATAGAAAAGAGGCAGATAATTTAGAGCCCAACGCACAAACTTTGGGACGCGATGGGCATCTTTGCAGTGAACAGAAGAAAAATGAGACGATGAAGAGTAGTAATGGTGTTTTTCGATAAATCACAAAAAAAGTTTGAGGGAATTCAGCAAAAACGGCGTTTTTTTTCTTTTTTTTCCCCTTCATTACGCTATGTATCAATCATGGCGAGGCGTGGAGTTAAAAAAAAAAGCCTTGTAGCTACTACTATAGGGCCCATGGCTGGGAAGGGCGAGGAAGAGTTCCCGTGGGACACGGTAGAGGGAGGTGGGTTAGACCTAGAACATGAGAGCGTGAGAAGCGAGGACGAAGTTACTCGGAGGAGGCGGAGGTCTCTCTTGCACGCCCAATGCCTAGCGCTCAGGAGTTCGATCTTGGTCGTTGTATCTAAGCAGAAATCTGGAGGAAAAGGGAGTCAAGCGGCTGCCGAGAGGTACGAGCTCCCAAACGCTCTTTTTCGGGTTGCTCTCCTCTTATCCTTTTCAGTCGATGCGGTAGGGGATTGAGATATGCCTTCGAGGATCCTTTTTGCGGATTATGGCTGGTGGGATTAGATCATCTCTTTAAGATCTGGTCCGTGTTCTGAATGTGGGTGCTGGGGCCTTTGGGGTGATGATCCGAGCTCCTCATTCGGTAATTTTCAAGTTTCTGCTTGGAGGTCTCCTAGGGTATTTGTATTTTCACTTGATTTTTTTTTTTTTTTGGATCGTAGAGGTATAGTTTGGGCTTTCTCTTAGAGGTTTGCTTTGCAGACAGAAGCTCGCGCATAGGGTGTAGCAGTTCCTGGTTCCTTTTTTTTGTTAGTAGGATTCTTCATGCCAATTTGATGTTACAACTGCGAGTTGATGTTTTTGTTTCTGTTCCTGATGCTCTCACTGCTCATCTTAGTCACTTTTGTTGAATTTGTTTGATAATATATGCATGTCTGGATTTTTTTTTGTTTGTGTGAATTCAAGCTTATCATTTATCAACTGTTTCTACATGGTTATTGTGGTCCCATATGTTGATATCTTGCCTCGCTATTTGATATACTCTATGAGAAACGTGAAGATCTATATATAAGGAATGTTGAGTTCTTGCCTTATTCGAATATCTACTTAAGAGTTGGGCAATTTTTGCAGAAAACGGTGGAGAAATTGAGATAAATGGCTAGGGCTTGAATGAATAAGAGACAGCAATGATGTTATTTGGAGAAGAGGTGGAGGATTTCTCCAGTAATTGTTTTGATGGATCAAAGGAAGAACACAAGATATTTGAGGATATTTTCTATGGAGGTTGTTCTGAATATGCAAGAATGCCAAATTTTCGAAGTGGTGATGTCCTGCATAGCTATAAAATGGCATTGAATTTTAGAACTGAAAATTCAAATATTTCAACTTACTCTTTGATGAAAGATTCGCCGGGCGATGTATGTAAACTTGCAAACAAGATGAATGCTAAAGATGCAAGTATATACCGTTTTGGAAATTTGAGAGCAAAAAAGAGCAACTCCTCAACCTGTGAGGTTCTCAATCATGAAAACAATGAACTTAGCTGCAATTACCCCGGAAAAACTGGTGAATTAGTCCAAAAGAAGTCTTTGGGATTTTGTCCAATCATGCCAAGGGGTGATTCTCTCCCAGACCAGCAGACATTACCTTTCCGAATAGTAGAATCTTTTGCTCATGGCATCTTATCTAGCTACTATTCAGTTAATCAACTAGGAAGAAAGGATATTACCTCGTCTATCAATGATAATGCAAATATGAACTACAAATGTGAAATCCAACTGATTGGAGATGTTAGAGCTGTTGTGGAAAATAATCCAGTGACTTCTCCTGTTTCTCAGGAGAGCATTGCCTCTGATATTCTACCAGCAGGTTCTATTCTTGGTGCTAAGGAAATCAATGGAGGTACTAAAGACGTGGAACTGGAAACCACAGGGGGACAGCTAGTTGGGGGGCGTTCAAAGAGACCAATGAATAGGGAAATGCCAGATCTTCTTGAATCATATGCCCATCGTCTTCTTAGTGATGCGGGGTGGAGAATTGAGCCACGTATAAGGAGGGAGAGAACTAAACTGGCTTACTTTTTCAAAATACCTGATGAAGGGCTTGTTCTCACCTCACTTTCTGGAGCTTGGAAGGCAGGTGGTGAGAGGCTTCATGATGCTTTAAAGTCAGAAATGGATGATAATGGAAGAGAATGGTCTACTGTTGATGAGTTTTGGGGTGACTTGAAGGATGTTCTTACATATATTGATGAGGAAGCTCAGCAACAAAAGTGCTCTCTTTCTCTTCTAAGACGCTGGCAGCTTCTGGATCCTTTTATTGCTGTCGTGTTCATTGATAGGAGAATTACTGTTCTTAAAACTGGAAAGATGCTGCGAGCTGTGCGGAGTGTTACTTTCACAGTTGATTCTACTATGGATATGGATGGTGAAGAAGTGAACAATAATCGAAGCCAGTCTTCTAGACTTGATTGTGGTCAAACTGGCCACTTGAATAAGGATTTGTTTCCAGTTCGACAATCTACATGTAGATATCAATTAATTTGTGGTGATTCAAATGAGCCAGGACTGCCTGTCCAACATAAACATGAGCTCATAGAACTGAAATCTTGTAATATTGGAGAATCATGCAATAGAACAATGAAAGTCATAGCTGGGGAAGGACCCTGTACGGAAAATTGCAGGCCTGATAGTAAATGCTGGGGATTCTCAAGGCAGGAAACCAAACCTGGTAGTTTATCGAACAAATTCAAATTCAATCAAAAAGATATACCTCCATTTAATTCTAATGATTCACTAGACAATTTCAAGAGTGATAGCCAGACTTCATCTTGTTTGGAAAGTGGGGATGGTTGTGGCTGTAATATGCAAATGCTTGCTGAGGATGAATTATGCCAGGAAACAATGGGCAACCTGAAAGTTTCGACATTTTATGTAGAAGAAGGCAAGTGTGGTAATGAAAGAGATCTTTTGTCTGAGATAGAGAAACCTGCACATGGTGAGTGCTTGGATAGTTCAAATGAAGTTGATTTACTTGTGGAAAGTCCAGCTGATTTTGCTTCTAAGGGAGCATTTTCAATTGAGATAGCTAATAGTTTACTTAAAAAGGCAGGAAAGAAGTCACAGAATGTCTCAGTAGGAGCAACTGCCACGAACGAAACAAATAGGAGCAGCCTACCAAAAGGAAAGTACAGTGAATCTAATTTTTGTTGCTTGGATGGCAGATACAATGATCAGCTAGGCCCTGCAAACTTAGAAGCAGGTTATATCTTTGCTTCAGAGTGCTTGAATCATTCAGAGGGTCAAGAAAGGCAGACCTGCAATGTACTTAATAGTTCTGACTATATAATCTCAGAATCATCTGCAATTCTAGAAGCTAGTTCTATAGACAAGATACACAATATGACTGTCAAATCAGAAAACAAATCAGTTGGAAACACCTTCTTAAATATGAAGGATGACCACACTATACATCCGGTTGATAACCAAGAAATTGCTTTCTCTAATTCAGATGAACTCTATAGTTCTATGAAAATCGATTTTTCTGCTATTGCATCACCTGTGAGATCTCTACAGAAGTCGCATTGCTCTCATTTGGAAGAATCTATTGTTGCAGCAGATAATACCACACCTGAGCTACCCCATATTGAGGGTGCTCTCAATCTTGTTTTATCTGCCACTGATGCGCTGTCTTCTAATATTGTAAAGAGCCAAGACATTAGCAATGGTAATAAATCATATGTAAATAAGGGAAGTAGGCGAAAGAGACCTCGTGGTTTTTATGTCAATGATGATGATCTCTTAATTGCTGCAATCATAAAGAAGAAAGATTCTGGCTCCAAGTGCAAGAAGCTTCCTTCAAAATCAGTGATCCCTCTTCCAGAAGCATTAAGAAATCTGAAAAGCCAAAAGCGGGGTTGCCGCCTGCTTCCGAGGGCACCTGGAAGTGGTGGGAAACTTTCCATGGATGGGAAGCAGTTTATTTTTGGAGCTAGAACAGTTCTATGCTGGTTGATTGACATGGGTGTTATATCTTTGAAAGATATTGTACACTTTCGTAATCCAAAAAATGATGAACTGATCAAGGATGGTTGGGTTACAAGAGATGGGATTTTGTGTAAATGCTGTACAGAAATCCTTTCTGTGTCAGATTTTAAGGCTCACGCTGGTTTCAGTCAACTGAAACCTTCTTTAAATCTTTACATTCAATCTGGAAAATCATACACACTGTGCCAACTGCAGGCTTGGTCTGCGGAATACAAAGCAAGAAAAGGCCGTCTAAAGGTTATTAATGTTCAAGAGTTAGACCAAAATGATGATACTTGTGGTATTTGTGCCGATGGTGGAGAACTGATCTGCTGTGATAATTGCCCATCAACATACCATCAAACATGCTTAACTGCAAAGGTATGCATTAATGGGTAGCTTATTGTTCTTCATGTTTGTTTATTCTTTTTGGATATTTCATGTGATTTGGTTCATGGACCAGTCATAGGTAGATGTCTCAACAGTTACTTTAGAAAATTATGATAGTCTGTCGATATAGGAAAATGAATACAAGTATAAATGGAAACTTGAACTCTGCTGAGAAAGGTTGGGCTTCTTGACAACAGATATTTTTTGCTAATGCAAATATATGATGTATCCAATTGCTTTGGTTGTGTCAGAATACTTTATGTGTGGGGTTAACAACCATAGTACCCTTTCATATTAGCATAATCATGGACAAAAGATTTCAATAGAGAGCAGTACAAAGGAAGTGCGATGTGCTTGCTCTAGTGCAGTCCTTATTCGATATAATTGTTTGGAATACCGAATTTATTTTAAAATTGAATTGATGCAGGATCGTAGCTCTAGGGTTTTGGGGAAGGAGGAAAAAGGAGAGAGATTTGGAGAACAAAGGATAACTAGGATTCCAAGCATTCTCATTTAAGACCTCATACCCTTTTCTTCCGGGATATGATCTCTTCTAAAATCCCTAGAGTAGCCCATTCCAAGGTTAATTGCATACAATACAAATTTTATTAATCAAAGTCTAAATCAAATGTTAAAGTATAAGCCCTATATACAAAAGGTTAATTTCATCCTAAAATAAAGATAAGTATGTGGAGCTAAATAAATTCTTAATTTAAAAATAAAATAAATAAATAAAATAGATTTGTCTAATTCAAATCCATAAAAAATTCCCAATATAATAAAAGAAAATAAAATAGAGATAATCTGCATTAGTTCTATCTATCTATGGCATCAAGAAGTGTGATCTAATCTAGATCATCGATTATCAAGATATCCCCATCATGAATTCAGTTCAATGTATTGTTATCCTTCATATAGTTGTTTATGTTACTGTATACAGTGCATTTCTGAAAATGTAGATTATGTTTTAATCTCATAACAGAAAATTTTGTTCATTGTTCTTAGCAAATGTATTCTTTCTTTTCAGGATCTGCCGGATGGGAGCTGGTATTGTCATAACTGTATTTGTAAAATCTGCAACAATGTGGTTAGCATGAAAGAATATTCAGCTCCCTTGGCTGTCCTTGAATGCTCCCAATGTGAACATAAATGTAATCTTTTCTCCTTAAATTTGCTCTTGTATCTATTTCTTTGATGTTTCTTTCAATATTTCTTGATCAGTGCCCGCCATTTTCTAACCTATTAATTCCATCAATGGCTGTTGATTTTGACTAAAAATTTGTGCATCTTTAGAGCTGAGAACTATTTGCTGCAACTTCTTTTGTCAGAAAAAATATATATTCCGAGCTTGTTTGGTTCGAACTTCTTTTTAACCCAATATAAATTTCAAATACAAAAATCAACTTTATTGCACACCCAACAGAAATACAAATATTAGAATTAGCTTTATTTCATGTTTTACACACTTCCCAATTTTAAACTAAATTTCTTTCGCATTAAATCCATAAGATAAAATATTTTTTTCTCTTGTTCAAAATTTAACCCTCGAACCAAACGGAGCCTTTTTGTGTGTGTTTCTGATTATTATGCAATATGAGTTTCTATTGGAGTTTTTTTCTAATTGTTTTATTAGGATTTTTCCATATTTTAGCAGGGCTTAACTAGTTTGGTGTTGTTTCTGGTGTTATTGCTGGTGTTTTTGTTGGCTTTTGCTGTATATATTATGTATTTTTCCTTGTTGGAATATGATGTTACTTTTCCTCTTTGTGTGTAGTAATAACTCTCTATGAGTTTCTTTACACATATAGGCATGTATTTGTCTTGTGGAGTAACAATCTGAATGCTACTTTAATAACCAGATCATCGAAGGTGTTTCATGGAAAATTTTACTCATTATGGGGATCTTCGACCTAACACATGGTTTTGTGGAACTAAGTGTCATGAGGTATGCTATATTATCTTGAAAAACAATTCATTATTGAAAAGGACATTTTGTTGAAGATAAATTAGTAGTTAGAAGTTCTGCCACAATTCTAGAAGATATGATTACTTATGCTACTACATTTAGCTTGGTTTTATTATGCATTTCATAGGTAATAATTTCATAAAGATAATAAAGTTAACTACATTACTGAAACAACAAATTATCATTTATCAATTAATTGTTCATACTTTTTGGATAACATTATTGTATCCGTTATTTTTTAAGCAGAATGTTAGCCAGAAGACTTCTGTTTTGAATTGACACTGGTAATGAGATTTAAAAGCAATGATCATAGAAAAGATGAAATTCATTTTGTTATTATCTTTAAAATGAATCAGTGTCATGTTTCTAATCTTGGTAAAGTTAACTTCATTATAGAAACAAGAAATTGTTTTAGATCAATTGTTCATGCTCTTAGGATTACATTATTGTGTCCATTTTTTAGCAGTATGTAGGCTAGAAGATTTTTGTTTTGAATTGACGTTAGTTATGAGGTGTTAAAGCAATGATCACAGAAACGATGTGTTTCATTTTGTTATTGTCTTTAAAATGTATCAGTTTCATGTTATACTCTGCTATTACATGTAAATTGAATAAAAGATAAACCTTAGAAATATCTCTGAATATGGTGAATATGCAACTTGGTGCTCTGTTTAAATGGTCGTGCATGTATTTTTTTAAATAAAGATTACCAAATCTTTTGAGTGCTACTATAATTTGTTCAATAGTAGTGTCCCTATGTTTGCATAATTTTACTAGTCCTCCTAGATAATTGAAGAGTATACTTTTCCTATATTACTTTGTAATTATTATGTTAGCAATGAAAGAGTTTCTTAAAATATGAACATCTGGTCTATAAAACTAAATTAGGTACAGTATCTGGATTAACAGTTTACCACGTACAATAAAATGCAGTAATAATCTCCATGAATGAAGTTAAATCTGAGGAACCTTATCCATAAGAATAGTTGCGAAATTATATTGCAAATCAATAGTGGCCAGCAGTAAAATCAATATTTTTTTCCTTCTTCTAAAGCACTTATGTGTTTGTTGCTGACAGGTTTATGTGGGGTTGCGTTCTCGTGTTGGAGTATTGAATTCTATTGATTCTGGGTTTTCGTGGACCATTCTACGATGCAATCATGATGATCAAAATGCTTATTCACCACAAAAAATTGCACTAATGGCAGAGTGCAACTCGAAGTTAGCAATAGCACTGGCTCTGATGGAAGAATGCTTTGTTCCAATGGTGGATCCGAGAACTGGAATAGACATGATACCACATGTTGTATACAACTGGGGGTGAGATCTTATAGTTAGTTTGGTAGTTTCCTTTGAAATTTTATGAACATTTTTCCTGGTTACTTTGCTGCATTTAACTATTTATCTATCATGCCTTGGAACCTTGATTTTTTTTTATCATCTATTCTTCTAATGCGACCTTCCAATCTCTTTGAAGTTGGCAATATCCGATAAAACAAATTGATTGATTTATCTTATACTGCATGGCTTGTACAACCTGTATTCTGCAAATAGCTGCCATTATCTAATGACTTGTGACTCAGATATTGAGATATTATCTACTTTAGCTCAGGAACTAGTGTAGTATGAGGACTTCCCAAGGTCACCCTATCTGGTACTTTCCTCCCTCAAGTACACTTAGCTATAGAGTTCATATATCTAGTTTTATAGTTTTGCCCCCTAAAAAGTGTCTTGATATTATAATGTCATGTTTTTACTTATATAGCTCGGTAACACTTTTTGATGTGAGACTTTCATTCATGTATCCCTTCACAAAGATGCCTACCAGGATTCCCTTCACTTTTGTCATCTTAAAGCCTCTCAAAAGTTTCTGCTCCTCACCCTCTTTTTCTTCCCAGGCGTTACAAACTTACCACCAACTTTTGCTCAGTTCATCCTCAAATTACATCATATTCTGGCAAGTCGGCTCCGATACCATTATGTAATACATACGGCCCATGGCCTAAATATTGAGATATTGCCTGCTTTGACTCGCGAATTTATGCAACACAAGACTTCTCAAGAGGCCATTCGTGTCGGTACTTTCCTCGCTCAAGCACAGTTAACTGTAGCTCCCATTAAGCCCTACAATTTTGTTCTCAAAAGATACCTCAACATCTTAATATCATGTATTATTTTTTTAGCTCGACTCTCCTCTCTTTTTGATGTGAGACTTTCATTCCTATGTTCATCCACCTAAAGCATATTAGGAGTTTTTGCTCCTTCATCATCTTAGAAGTCTGCCAGGTGCCTCTGCTCCCCATCCTCTTCAAACTGGGTTGCTACAGGCCACTTCCTGTTAATTATATCCTTGTATAAGGATTTTGTATATATTTATCTCCAATGTCAAACTTACTCTGATGACATCATCTAATGGTGTTAGTCGATGTAGCTACAGATGTTGGATGTGTTGAGCTTCAGTATTTTGTTGAAGAGCAACTTTCTTGCTCTTTTATTTCTTTCTTTATTCTTTTATCCATCAATAAGGGTACCTATCATGTTCGGGATAGGGGATTTGGGTTATGAGGGAGATCTCAACAACCGAAAAACAGGGCCTTAACCCGCAGTGGTTGTGGCCTTGGGAAGATCTCATGGCAAGTGATGCTGCAACTGGGTAGTGTTACAAGGGAGGCTCTATGGATAAGAAATAATATGTATACATTGCACTAGCTTATGTTCATATCAAACTTCCAATAGAAATTTTGTTTTTGCAAGAATTCGTCTATCTTTTTTTGTTTGATAATATAGTCTAGCTATTATTGCATATGTGTTAGATGCCTCATGGAAAGAAGATGATAAAACTTGATGTTTGGCTCTATAACTCATTTTCCTTTTCCAAGTACTAGCAAGTGCTCATGCAGTAAATTGCATGAATTAAAATTTCAATGAACATAAATTTATATATAATTATTTGTATTATAATAATTAAACTTTAATTGATATATGTTAGTAATATGGTGAAAGAGAAAATTAAAAATATTAAATTTCGTATAAAATGCCAAATTATTTATAAATTATAATTATATAATTAGAACAATAAAATAAATAATAAAAAAGACAAAATATCATTATTTTATTCCATTAACAAATAAATAAAAATATTATTTATTTATTATTTGTATAATAAGATATTAAATAGTTAATGAAATAAATAAGGTAAGTCATAAATTAGAATTCTAAATTTGTAGGGGAAAAAATGAAAATTTGGAAAATGAAAATCCCAAATTTAACCTTCTTATTGAGACCATCTTATTTATTTCAGATAATTTTGGCAAGACAAATTGAAAATCTAAATTTATAGTGATAAAAATGAAAATCTAAAATTTACAAATGATATATTATAATATTGTTAATATAAAAAGCATTAAATATGTCAATAATATATGATGTACTATTGCATGGTATATATAATATAAAATGGAGAATGGGGAGAGAGAGAGAGCGCGCACAGGGAAGAAAGAGAAAAAATGAGGGTCCATGTCCGACTTTCTTTTTAATAATCTGCCATTTAAGATAGGAGATGGTTGAGCACGCAATAGTGGGATTATTAAAAAGGGAGATTTACGTATAGGAAACAGAATTCTGAAAAAATTACAAATTCTGGACTAAGTTTTGAGAAAATTCTAAAAATATTATTAAAAATCTTTGAATGGTTATTATCTTATTATGTATGATTCATAACTCCATGATAAATACTTTTATATCATTAAATTGAATTTAAAGTGAAATACTTTTATATCATTAAATTGAATTTAAAGTGAATTACATTAGTTTAATTAGCAATAATTAAAACTTTTGTTTTGAGATTTTATCTTTTAATTTTTAAGATTTTGGGTTTCAAGTTTTACTGTTAAAATAATTTAGAGGTTTGGATTTATGGTTTTAAGTTTTAGTTTTAAACTGTGACATTTAGGATTTAGAGTTTAATAAGATTTTTAGCATTATTTTCAAAATTCAGTGTGACAATTTGAAGGCTAAAATGATAAGGCTTATTTTCAGTGCCAAGCAATGGGGAGAGACTAGAGAGAGAAAGAGTGAGAGGAAGAAAGAGATGCTTATTTTCAGTGCCACAGCTCACGATTTTTTTAAATTATTCATCGCTTAATATGGGACATGCATGAGCACTCAACATTTAAAATTTCGAGGGGCAAAAATGAAAATGCTTATTTTCAACCCCCTGGTATCAGTTTTAATAGTATAGTAAGAGATTAACTAAGACTAATGTTTTATAGTTTCTGATTTTTGTAAATAATGCGGAATCAATAGTTCTTCTTCTTAGTTGGATCTATGTATCATATTTTGTCTTACAAGTTCGGTGTCCTTCGTTGAAGAATGGTGCTCAACGCATTGCATGGTTTATCTTATTAGATGCTGCACGTGTTGGATTGAATTTGCCAAAAGGACAATGCAAAATATGCCTTAACACTAGTCAGCTATGTTTAGCTTCAGCAACTGATTTGGCTGCAATTCTAAGCTTAAGGATAGCAATTTTTCTGTATTAGATGCCTTGAATTATAAATTGCTCTCCTTGGCTTTAGTAGTTCGGTCCACCTAACTTTGTGCTATGGTATTGTGTGATTTTCTAAAGATAATCTAGATAATTTGATTATAATATGGGGCCTTAAAAAGAATATTCATATCCTAGTACTATACGTATTAACTCACTGTTTTGCATCCATGCCCTTTTCTCGTTTTGTAACTCCCTTTAACTCAATTAAAATTAACTTGACATGTCATAATATATGCAACTTTCAATATTAACATTAATTATAATTCTAATAAACATAATTTTCAAAACAGAACTAATTTTTTTCCAATTTTACACATCTCTCAATATAATAACTAACTCTATTTCAAATCCCAACACTCTTCAACTTTACGTCATGTAAAATTAACTTGAAATGTCATATCATAAGCTACTTCCAATATTAAATTTAAATATTTTTGTAGTCAACCACAATTTTTAAAACGAATAACTAACTTTACTCCCAACATAATAATTAATTCTATTTTAAATCATACACTTATCAAGATAGAAAATATCTTTATTTCACATCATACAAATTTCTAGATAAACATATTGTTATAAAAATGTTGTTTTTTGAGGAATATAAAAATGTAGTTTTAACTCAATTAAGTTAACTTGGCTTCCAAGCTTACCTTTAATATGTCTTAGGCATCTCTAATCTGTGATTTTTTTTCTTATTTATGCTTCAGATCAACGTTTGCTCGCTTGAATTATCAAGGTTTCTACACTGTCATCTTAGAGAAGGGTGATACACTTATCTCTGCTGCATCACTGAGGTAGTACAAAGTAAATTCATTTTATTTTATAAGATTGTCATAAATTCTTGATAATGTGGAAGGATAGAAAACAAAACAAAGTCAATCTTGCCTAAGTTTCTTTATTTATTTTCTTTCTTGATGCCAAACTTGCGCCAAGTAAGTGCAGAGTGCAATGAAACTTCATCTTTTTTCTACGAATTATTGTTGAGCAAAAACCTGACTATGAGTTTATCTTTTACTAATAGTTTATTCCCTTTTTCATACGTAAAAAAGAGATCCAAATTGTGATACCTATGGCAATACTTCCAAAGTTGGGTGCGTTCCAAGCCCCTCAAAAATAAGCATGTTAGTCTTTATAGGATTTGCGTTTACACTTGAAATTTGTCACATTTGTTTCTGAAGATAGAATGAAGCCTGTGTATTGACTACTAAGAGTAACTAAAACACCACATAAAATAAGGTGAGTTACACAAAAAATTCAGGGGAGGTATACCTGACCTAAGCAAAAAGGATTCTAATCAATGTACACAAACGGACATGCATGAATTCGGTAATAATAGAGATTCCATCTAACAGAAGACTCCATGGTGCCTCATTCCAACTTCGTTGGGGTTAGGGATAGAAAGCAGGTACAATTTGGATGAGCGAAAAACATATTTCATTAGGAGCTATAATTTTGATGGTGACTGAAATAATTAGGGTTTTTATTTCCACACACCACTACTCATCTTTCCTCTCCTTCATAGTCGGAATAAAAGGAATCCTAAACAATAAGAGTGGCCAACTGCCTCTGTCCAAACTTGTCATCCTCATGTAAGATTTTTTTGCACATCAATAGAGTGAAGAAAGTTATTTCTTGATAAGTAGAAACTTATTTCTTTGTGACAAGTTAACCCTAAAGTTCAATAGATCGACATCCTCTTATGAAAAATGCCCATAGCATTTCAAAGTTTTAAAAATAGAATTTATGAGTGGCAAATTCCAGCAACGTTCCAAGGACTACTAAGACCCAAATATCCTAATTAGATTGAGACTAGGGTGAGGAATGTTGAAGAGGGAAAAGAAAAGAGAGTGGGAAAATTAGGGTTAAGAAAGAGGAACTCTTGTTGGAGTCTCATATAGTGGGAATGCTGGTGGAGATCTCTGTTTAGAAAATATTGATGAGTCTAGATGCTCTTCATGCATCATTATGCAAAGGCAGAAGAAGAATGAGGAGATGTGGGTGGGGTTGGTGGGGAAAGGTAGGGAGTGGTAGGAGTAGGGTAAGGGAGGTGGAAAGGGTGGGATGCGGAAAGTGGGGAGAGAACTGTTGTGACCAAATCAAGTGATATTTATTTACCCTCTAACCTCAGGGACCTGCATGGGGTGGTGGAATAGGAGGGAGGGGAAGTGGGGGGAGAGAGAAGGGAAGAAAGAAGGACTGTTGGGACCGATCCAAGTGATTTATTTTATTTATCCTTTTATCCCAGTGACCAGCGGAAGGAGGAGGAGAGGGGGGGAGAAAGTGGGTAATAAAGGGACTGTTGGGACCAAACTAAGTGATATTTACTCTCTTATCTCAGGGACCTAAGTGATTTTACGCTTTTATTATAGTACTAACTAACGCTAAGCGGCCGCATGGTTGTGACCTGCGAATGCAACTTGTGATTACCTGCACGGCCCGCGATCACCTGCACAGCCCATGAGCGCCTACATAGGCACGGCGCGCGACCGCCTACGCAACCCGAGTTGGAGTGCGTTCGCTTCCCGCAACTGCCACTTGGCCTGTGTGGGCCATGAACCCATTTAATCCGCTTCCCCAACTCACTTTCCCTATTTTTTTGCTGACCAGCACCCCTGCCTGGGCGCGATCGACGGAACCACTGGTTGACCGAACCGCCAGCTACCCCCCTCTTTTTTCTCTCTATAAATGGAGCTTCAAGGGGCCATTCTAGGGGATTATGAGGTCCTATTTCAACGATTCTTTAAGCATTGAGTTCTTGCTGTTGTGGAGAACATTTATGGCAGCACCACGATGTCAAGGAAGAACTCGAGGCGTTCCATTAGGCTTCAGGAAACGGTCGAGGACTGATCATTGACTCATCGCTGCCATGTATCTTTATACTATTTTCTATACTTTTATTTCATTCTGTGTGTAATCGTTTCTCTACTTTCTTCGTATTTTCTTGCATCAAGCTTATTGTTCTCATTGTATGCTCTTTTATTCTATATTATCATATTTCGTGTTTTAACTGTGATTGTACAAATAATTTACATATCCCCACTTTATTTATCAAATATTCATCTTGATGTACTCTTTATATTGTTTACATTATTATGCTTATGTTACTATTAAATCGACTATGTTCGCCTAGTAAACCCGTCGTGCACGTTTTCTGCACTCGTCAAACTTCTGTGATAACTCTATTTTTGGGCATGTAGTATTCATATGCTTGTAATTTACTATAGCATTATCACCACAAAAACTCAATAAATTAACTGTAAAATTAACTTTACGTGATCGTATCAAACTCGTGTTAGTTTTCTCTCAGCTTTTCAAGGAGATCAAATTGCATTCATATATAGGACAAGTACCTTACACATATTGCATGATGCGTTCAAATTTCACACCGACATCAACCAGCGTTCTAGATCACTGAGCTCGAATTTGACATATAACTATGTTTTTATTATTGTAATATTCTCTTTAAGTCTAAAAAAAAGAGCTACTTGTAGGTCTAGAGATGTGGGATATAAGATATTTTGCTATAATTCATATTACCTTTTTTAAGTGTTCATGTCCCTAGTCTCGAGGTTGATGTTACATAATATATTTACTTTAATCTGTGATGTTTGAATTTCATTTCACTTGGTCATTCTGTATAGTACTACCTCCTATTCCTACTCTTTCTTTTCGTTAATTGTTAGGGGTGGGTATTATGGATATTTTAATTTGATGATGAGTGCTATGGACCTAGTTTATGTTTGGGTTATCTCTTCTTATGAGGAGGATGAACTTAATCACAGGGGATGGAGGTTTGTGAGAGACATTCAATCAAAGAAGGTAGTCTTTGAAGACATTTCACAAATGAAGGCATATTTTCGAACAAAGATGTTCCTTAAAGAAAGTAGTCTTTGTGGCCTCGAATGAGGAGAAGCCTATGCTTGAAAAGCCGCTCCTCGATCATGAAGGTGTCCCTCTATTGTTGTAGAGGAATTCCTCAACCTAAGGTTAGAGTTTCTCTGTTGAGTGGAAGGTGTCTCTAGGTTTCGTTTGGTCGAAGAGTTGTTTTGGGATAAGAGAAAAATATATTACTTTATAAATTTGATGAAAAATAATATCATTTTAATATTGGGAGGTATGTAAAATGTGATATAAAGTTGATTTTAATGTTAAAAATTTTGTAAATGTGAAATAAGTTAATTTTTAATATTGAAATTTATATTGGATGTGAAATAAAGTTGTTGAAATTTGTGATGAATTTGCAATATTAATAAATATTAGTTGGACTTTTTTAAACTATGAACCAAACAAGGCTAAACATATTTATTCTTTGATTAAGAAGTTGGTTATGAATATTTTCTTGTGAAGAGTTTGTTTGAAAACTAGAACAACTATGTTTGAGATATGAAGAATTATTTCTGACAAACAATTATAGGATAGATTACAGTGGCTACATGTGCTAATGATAGGTGGTTCGTTGATATTCTTGTAATTTTGCAAGGTTGTGGATCCGTAATCCCTACCTATAAATAGGGCCAGTGAGTTATATAGGGATCAACAATCGACAAGTGTCATCTATTATCAGTGATAGGAAACCAAGCAAGTGATGTAGAGTATCTAGGTTGCGTTGATTAGCCTAAAGCCTTCTTTTGACGTGGATTGCCAATCCTATCCGCAAGAGAAGAAGAATAAGGATGATGAAAAATTATTGACGAAGAGTGTTCAGGTTTTTCTTCTTGTATCATATTAATTTGTAGGTGATGAACTTTAGTTGTAACCCTTTAGAGAGTCTTTGGGGAAGAAAAACAAGCTCATGTAATTCTATTTTGTAGTGGACACTTATTGCCTAATATTTGGCATCCATGAATTCAGGCTTTCTGTATTGAATTTGTGTTCCTTCAAGTATATGAGTAGTTCTTTTGTAGTCCTTTCTTTTCTATTGCTTCTTTTCCTTGTACGACTTTCTAGTAATGTAATACTTGGCCTACTTCCTGAACTTAACATTTTAAAAAAATGTTTGGTTGCATGCTTATGAAGTATCAATACTTCATAAAACCTAATATATCTATATTGTACGGTATCAGATATTGATATTCTTTGATACTTCATCGATACGTTTTTTTTTTTAAATTAAATCTGATACTTATTTGATACTTCTTGATATTTCTAATTAAAAAAAATGTTAGGCCAATAAGTTTGGTCCACAATTTAAAAAAAAAAAGACATATATAAAAGATGACCCATACATAGGTTCGATGGTTCACAATGGGAGAGTATTATATGCTAAGTTCAAGTGATTGGGAGATCAAAGAGCTTCATGCACGCTTGCTGATAACATTGAAGACCTGGCATTTGCACAATACTTCTTTTACTTCAGCCAACCCTTTCTTATAGTCTTTGGAAACATTAATAATTGTTAAAGGATGTTTTTATTTTTTATGTTTGATTGTCCATAATATTGTTTTTAGTAGTACCAAGAATGTTTGAAAATAATAATAAAAAAAAGAATGTTTGAGAATATTAGTGTATTTAAATTCAATAAAGTTCAAATAATATTTTTGAAATTTATTTTGGTCTAATATATGAGCTACAGCTTAAATATGATAATATGATACATTATATATAGTTGTCGTATCCTGGTGTATTTGTGTATTATTTTTTAACATTTATCATGTTACTGTATTTGTATCATATCATATTTATATCTTTATATTGTACTTATGCGTCATAGCTGGATACACTAATGCTGCAACCTCGACTATTCTTCATCCCATGTTTTAACAACAACACACCATCCCACAAGTCTACTATCTTTCCTGAGCTAACAAAAGCGATTGCCATTCAGGTCCTAAGGATCCTAAGTCGTGATTATGTGAAGAGCTTACCCTGTATTTAGTCGTTGCCAGTTAACTTTCTATTACACATTGTTCTCGGCATGCTGCATCCTGTGCCAAGTTTTTGGGAGAAAGGTTTTCACAGCATGGCCAAATGATTTTAGAATGAGCTTACCTTTATAAAGCTGAATAATGATCAGCAGCTGCATTGTTGCATTGTCTTAGTCAAACAGAAGTTTATGCTAATTATTATTCTTTTCTTTTCTGACATATTTTAGAATTTTATATCCAAATATTTCTGATGCCATTGCCTCAACTCTAATATTATTTTAACAGGGTCCATGGAGCTACAGTGGCAGAAATGCCTCTTATTGCAACTTGTGGCCAACAACGCCGCCAGGGCATGTGCAGGCGTCTTCTAAATGCAGTTGAGGAGGTATTTTGTTGTTTAACTCTAACACAAAACTAACATCATTAATTAGTTTGTACAAGATATTTTCCTCTACAAAACTATGATTATTTTTGTTGATCCTGTGGTCATACATTAGGTTACACGCCTTTAGCTTTCTCCGTCTCTAATAGATGAAGATGGAAGGATTCATGAGATCAATTCCAAATTATGTAAATAGGCTATTGATGATGATGGTCTCTAAGTTACCAACAAATATGGGAAGCACATGTTTTCTTCCTGATTTAATGACTTCATGAAAATGCTCGTTTTTTTCCTAATTCAAGGCTATGTGACAACGTCTTCTCTATATGTGTCAATTGTTAGTAGATGGTTTTACTCATTTTTATTTACTATCCATCCATATTAGTGTTACACATATTATTTACTGTTTTCTGCTCTTTTCTTTGTTATCAGCTGTGTAAGATATTTATTTATGGGGACACCTGACAACATAACTGAGATTCATTCTGCACAATGCTAATTGAAGAATCAAATATGAGTTGATTTGATTTGATTGATATTGATATTAGTTTATTGCAAATTTAATTTGGTTTATGACTGATTTGGAAGATAAATATTTATCATATTTTTTGTTTTTGTATTCTTTATTTAGCATGAATATTACTGGTATTTGTTTGTAAAAGTTAATTTTAATTAGGTTAAAATTAAGTTTGGATAAGGATATTTTTTATTTGAGTATTGTATATGTTGTGAAATAAAATTAGTTATTTTGTTGGGATGTGCGAGGGATTTGATTAAAGTTTGTTATTATTTTGTTATATATGTAAGATGAGAAATAAAATTATTTTTTTTTAATATGTGTATCATGTGAAATATCATTAAATTTTACTATTAAATTGTAATACTAAATTTTTGTATTATGATATGCTAAGTTAAAATTAACATATTAAATTTTGAACTTGGCTAAACACACATTTTTCTTATTTCATTGTTGAAGGTTTCTAATTGCCTGTTATTATAACGAATTGAGTTTACTATGAAATAAAATTTAAGCATGAGTTCAAGCCTTGATTTGGGTTAATGGATCCATATCCCAGTGAAGGTGAAGGGAATAGTGAGAACCTTTAAATAGGCTAGATATTGAATTGAAAAACTATCCAAATCCCTTCTTCGTCCAACAAAAACTCTGATACCCTCTCCACTTCTGCCACCAATGTCAACTCTCTGTGATGCCTCCACCTAATACATGCTCTCGCATTCCCCGGTGGTTTCTTTGTGCACTCATTACTGCACTTAGCTTTCAACTCCCTTCTATTCAATGGTTCTTTGCGATAACTCGGTTTGATGCTAGATTATACGTTGCTCGGTTCTCACATTCTTAACACGCCCAACCCTGTGCATTACTAGACCCTACACACTTCGGTATGCTTGACTGATCGTCTTCCAATACACGTCGTCGAACCCTACGCTTTCCATTGTGCATTTGGTCGATCACTTTCCAGTACACATCACTGCATCCTATGCACCTAGCTCCACATCATGTACCCCTTTAGGTACCTGCTACTTTGTGCACATCACCAGCAACCCACACAAGCCACACCCGCTCCATCCAAGATGCCAAGCAACCTACTTGCACCCATTCATCTAAGTTGATCTGATTCAAACTTGAACTTGACTTGCATCTGGATTTGTGATCTCAGGGTTTTTTTTTCCAACCCAAATAATTGCTAAATATTAGACTTCAAAGAAAAGTATTTACTCGACTTGATTAGTCGATTGGCTCTTATTGAAAGATCCCAATTTCGTTATAACCACAACAATTGAGCCTTTATTCCACTAGATAGGTGCGACTACATGAAATTTTTGTTTCTATTGAACTCTATTTGTTAATAAATTTTCATTTAGCTTAAAGTATGTAAGATCATTTTTTTTATAGTTTCTTGTCATTTTTTTATTCTCTCTTTCTCTTTTTACGTGAGCAAGGTAAGATCATTTTTTTTATAGTTTCTTGTCATTTTTTTATTCTCTCTTTCTCTTTTTACGTGAGCAAGGTTCAATTACCCAATTTATTTGTTGGAGCTTCAATTAACCTATGATTTATATGTCCAAATTATTTAGGTTGATTTTCTCTGAGTTTTTCATGTAGCCGACCCCACCTAGTGGGATTAAGGCTTGGTTGTTGTTGTTGTTGTTGATTTTCTCTGAGTTTATCCTTATTTAATCAGTCATCCACCTTAACATTCTCATTTCTATTATTTTATTTGTATGTTTTCTCTTTTTAAGCCAGCGCCGTATATTCTTGGATCTTGTCATTTTGAATTTAAAACAATAAACTCTAATTTATTTTTATAGATTCTTATTTATCAAATTATCTGATTTGATTATATTTAAAATAATTTAGTTTACATATTTTAAGAATTTTGCTTATCATACAATAATATCTTGGAAAATATCGACATTTTAATTGTAATAATTTTCTAATTAAAATTGATCTTAAATTTTGCACATTATCTCTTGTTTGTCCAGCATCGACTTAATATTAGTCGATAGTTTATATTAGGGTAACTTATTTTTCATTTCACTAAGCAAATCATATTGCATAGTCTGCATTATATTTTCATGTATTCTTATTTTGATCTGAATTTGAAATGATCTTATGTTGAGAGTTGAGTTAATCAATTTGAATGCCATGACCAATAACCTTTTACATGTTTAGAAAAGAGAGAGAATGTAGTTCCTAAGGTTGTAGTTGGTTAGTCTGCAATACCGGTATAGTTAGATAAAAAGTCTATTATGTCATGTTTCTTCAAAGGATTATATTCTATACCGTATATAAAACTGGGAAAATGAGAGATTATTATTTTAAACATTATTACTTGTTTGAGCATGAAAAGGTCCACTTTGCAACTAGAAAACTTGGTGGTAACTCAGAACGATCTATGATGTAGAGGGCCATCACGACCTGAGTAGGTTAGGGTCGATTGGGCCTTGGGATGAACTTAAACTAGAACTGAAAAATAAATATGCCCCATCTCAAGTTATACATGTACCTACAATGCCTACCCCATTAAACCTATACTTATAAAGGTGACCAGCAACAGCCTATGAAGCACGGACACAACACGGGAATACGGGACACGACACGGCGACACGACGATTTTCTAAAATATAGGACACGAACACGGCATGATATTCCAAATGTAATTATAAAATTAAAAATTTATACTTAAATATATATATATATATATATATAATACAAAATTAAATTTTTAAGTATAAACAACTTGCAAGTAGTACTGAAGTCTCATAAAATCAAGATGAGAACTTAAGAACAAATACCGTCGCATTAAAAATATTTGAGATATAAATTTAGGGTTTACTTTGAATAAGAGAAAATACAATTTTGCTTATTAGGACAATCACAACGAGCACAATAATAAGAGAAAGTAAGAGCTCTCGGTGTTGATGAACAAAAAAATAAAGGTGAAGTCAGAGTTCTAAATTTTTTACGATTGGTTCATTTTCGTAAGCCTTAAGGACAACAAAAGAGGAATAAATTTGATTTAACCTAGTTAACTTAAAATTTTGACTTATATTAGGTAAAGTTTTAACAATAATAAGAGATAAATTTTTAGTTTTATTTAAATTTTAATGATAATAAAAAAAATGAGGTAGATATATCCATAAATTTTATTAAAAATATATAATATTAATAAATAAATTTAACATTAATATTAAATATATCCAATTCTATCTTATATATGCTAGAAGTGTCCTGTATCTCAGAAGTGTCCTAACGTGTCCCAAAGTGTCCTCGCGTGTCCCCTGTCTTTGCGTGTCCTTGAGTGTCCATGTGTCCGACACGGACACGGTGTGGTTCTTGAAGTGTTCATGCTTCATAACCAGCAGCATACCTCTTCCTATTCCTAGCCCACCTCCTTCAGTGAAAATTGGCATAGCGAGTCCTGTAGTTATCAATTGCTTCTGTTAGTTTAACCCTTATGATGCAAGATCAGTTTGAGCATCCTTCTGAGGACAGCACCACTTCTTTGCAACTTGCTATATCAGATCCTGCCCTTGCTGTAGAATATGAACTTAAGGAGAGAGAGATTGAAAAATACATTGAAGATAAAATCATGAAACCAAAACTTACTAAGAGAAAGTTAAGAATGAATCTACTTACTGTTATGAAGAGAATAATCTATTATATAGTACTTCATTATTTGATGACAATGATTAGGAGCCTATATGTTATAGATTTTATTAATGAGCATGATCAATGTGAGGTTACTGAAATCAATTATATTGATATGATTTTGAGTCTCAAGCATTGTGAGATCACGAGTTTTAGGTTTGATTTGATCAGGTACTCCTTTACACATTCTAGTGTTAGCTGTGGGAAAGAGTTGACGTCGGGTAAGTATCGATACTTGTTGCATAAGTTTGAGTGGTTAGTTATTTTAACTTTCATTTAGTATGCTATTTGATTCACTATTTGCTTTTGGAGGCTTTTATGATTTCTATTGGGTACAACCTCTATTATCACACTGACCTACGATCCACATACTCATGGTCAGATTGAGACATCTAGTAAGAACTAGTAAGTTCAGTTGTCGAGCTTGCATGAATTTAGTTTCCTTCTTTTGACACATGTTAATGAGTTTATGTTTGTATTTTCATCAGCATTTCATCTTAAGTTGTTACATATATTAGTCCATTCATTTTTTGTACTATTTCTTTTCATATTTTAATTTAAAATTTAAGAAATCAAGAAATTTGATAACAATAACTATAAAAAATGACCTTGCATGTTTAGAGCTAAATGAGTAGCTATTCATTTGATAGAGTTCAATGGAAATAAAGGATTATGTAGCCGACTTGAGATAAAAGTTGAGTGTGAGTTCAAGTTTAAATCCGGGCTAATGGATTGTTATCTTGGTGAAAGGAAGGGCAAAAGTTGATCTTAATTGAGATTCTTAAATCGCCTACTTATCTAATTAAAAAAGATTCCAAATTCTTTCTTCATCCAATAGAAACTTTGATATCTACTCCTGTCATTAGTGTGGCCCACTAATTCCACATCATAACTCTTCCCAACACAAGCCCACATGCTCCGGTTCTCACATCCCAGCAAGTCCGACTCTGCGCATTGTCAGACCCACACTCTCCGGTGTGCTTGGCCAACCATCCTTTAGCACTTATTTTTTATGTCATCTGCGCCTAGCACTGCACCACAAACCCCTCAGGTTCCCTCTACTACTCGCACACACACCAACAACACACACGAGCCACTCCCGATCCGGCCCATATGCCAAGCAACCTACTTGGACCCACTCATCTTAGCTCACCTAATTCGGACTTGAAGTTAACTTGTTTATGGATTTGTCATCTCGTCGTATTATGTTTTTCCAAACCCAAATAATTACTAAATATTTGACCTCAAAGAAAAGTATTTGCTTGACTTAATATTAGATTGGCCATAATTGTAGAATCACGATTTCATTGAGAGAAAAAATTGGTGGATTTTATTAGAACTCTTAATTTCTTCTAAACCTTGGTTTTTTTTTAATTTGAAACGTCTAGCTTAATCTATTTTGATAAATTTTTACTTATTAAATGATTCTATTTATTTTGCAGAATTTAATAATCATATTTATCAAAAAGTAGATTTTAGAAAATATTTGCATTTCAATTATAATAATTTGCTAATTAAAATTGCTGGGCTTAAATTTTGTGCGTCATTTCTTTCTCGTCTCGCATGATTATTGCCGTAACATGTTTTATCTTTTTTGATTATTGTGATAATCATACTCATGGGGCTATGCTACTTTAGATGCTGAAGTCTTTCAAGGTTGGGACGCTTGTTCTCTCTGCTATTCCCAGCTTGGTTGAAACCTGGACTTGTGGTTTTGGTTTCAATGTTATGGATGATGCAGAGAAGAACCATCTAAAGAACATCAACTTGATGCTCTTTCCAGGAACGATTCTGCTCAAGAAGAAGCTATGGGAAGCTTCACTACTGGAAACAGGTGCACGCATACTTTGTTACTCTTTGGCCTTGTTTGGCATGAGCCCAAAAATGGGCAAAAAGATATCTTAATAATATTTTAAATTTATTATACATCCAACACAAATTCCAACCTTAAAAATCAACTTTATTTCACATGCAACACAAATTTCAACCTTAAAATCAACTTTATTTCACATCCTACACACCTCCCAATATTAAAATAAATTTCTTTCCCATCAGCTCTATAAAATAAATTATTTTCTCTTTCCTTACCCAAATTCATCCTCCAACCAAACAAGCCCTTTATGTTGTCAGCATGTCTTGATGCAAATTTCGCTCAAATTTTATTTTTTTGGAATAATCTAGGACAAAATGGAGATCTCTATTCAACAAATGGCGAATCTTCCATTTGTGAGGGTTTAAACAACGTGACTGTTGCTGAAAAAGGGCAACAGTCCCTAGAAGATGCTGCAGTGGAGACAGATGCGGAAACTCATCTTCATAAGGAACAAGTTCACCTGCAGACCGCCATACCAATGTGATATTGCTGAAAAGCTATTGAAGCATCATGCGAAACTAGGCATGCTGATTCACTTAACTCCGCTGGCTTGGATGTAGAATCTTTTATGTTGTCACAAAACCTCGGCAGGATGAGTTTTCCCGCGGATGTACTTAGCCGAATTGATGGTTTTTTTCACGTTCCTCCAGCCCTACAAACAAGAATAAACCTCCAACAGAAGTTCTGGATTATCTGATACAGTTAGCATACGGCGGAAAACAGATTGAATGACAAATTTGTTGGGAATTTCTCTTCCAGTGTCAGTCTGAAGGTACCTTTGAACGAGGGACAGATTCAGTTGTTTATATGAAGTACTAAGTAGTGTGAAATTTGGATGTCTCCATAATAGAGTGATCTCAAATGTGAAATGTGATTACAGTTACTTCTTAGGATAAAGCTTGTCTTGATGGCATGGGAGAAAAATCTTAAATCAAGTTGGGTCTTGTTAGGCTTCAGGAAGTAGGGCCTCCGAGAAAATCCTAAACGAAGCTCCATCAGCGTTAGCAAGAAAGTATCGAATCTGAGTGCTGCTTTTGGCTCAAGGATCGTTCGGTCAGAACCAAGAAATCAGTTGACTACTAGTTGCTTTGTTCGGGATTCAACGAATATTACTGAATTAGATTTGACGTAACTAATGATTCTTTCGCCTTTATAGATCCTTTTACTGAATGTTGTTGCTAGCTTCAGATTCTCGAACATTTCTGATGGTCAACAACCAACAACACTTGGGTTGAACTTAAGACTCTGCTCTCAGCATTGACTTTTTCGAGGTGATTTTCTGATAGCTTAGCTGTGATGCAACTCTTTTGGTGCACATTGTTCTGAAATCTTTTGATGAAAACTGTATAGGGTTACTTTGGTGTTGATGATTTCCTTTGTTGGTTGCTAATTCCATCATAATATAAGAAAATTCTGTTATGTGGAGTATTTATTATTTTACTTATGTAGTGGTTAATATGTAATAAAATAGCTAAATTTTATATATGCCACTAAAATTTAGTTATTTTATATGTTTAATGTAAATATTATATATTAGTTATAAAAGTTATTAAAAAATTACAATCTTTTTTGCATACATGTTGCAACTTTATGGCATGAGTCGTTTATGAGTTGTAATTTTCATATAATTTTTGTAATTAATATATATTATTAAAGTTTTAACTGTTAAATATATAAAATAGTTTAATTTTAATTGCCCCTTTTTTATGAAATATTTCAATCTGAATGAGCGCTTTTATTGGTGATGTGATAATTGATAATCAAATTGTCAAGAAGAGTGAGCTCTTTAGATATCTTGAATCAAATTATATAAAATGATAGTAAAATAGATAATGGTGTTATTCGCAAGATTCAAGTAATAAGCAAGATTTAAATAAAATGAGTAAAATAAAAAAATATTTCTTATATATTGTACGATAGAAATATTTCATCCAAACTAGCGATAATATATGGTGTTGAATGCTGACCTGTAAAGAGAAAATATATAAATAAAATAAGTGTTGTAAAAATGAAAATGTTAAGGTAGATGTGTGGATATATATGAAAGAAAATAATGAGAATTGAGTATATCTGTGAGAAAGTTAGTGTTGCATTAATTGAGGATAAATTTAGAAAACATTTGTTTAGATGTTTTGGACATATAAATTGTAAGCCGATTGAAGCTCCTGTTAGAAAAATTGAAAAATTAGATTTTGCCTATGTACAAAAAGACAAGAGATCAAAAAAGACACGACAAAAAACTATAAAGAGTGATCTTACTCATTTAGATTTAGATAATAATTTATTAATTGATAGAGTGTAATAGAAATGAAAGATTTATATAATCGATTCCACCTAGTAGGATTAAGGCTTGGTTATTATTGTTCTTGTAAATATTTCAATCTGGATAACATGACCTGAACTCGGTCTGAAAATTATGTTGAGATTTTTTTGCTTGTTCCTAAGTTACACTACATCTTTTATGTTTTATCAAACAATATTAGATAGCATTCATCATATTCCTTTTTTGCTATATGAAATTGACGGATATATTCTTGCTATGAAATTGACAGTCGTATTTTTCTTTATTTCAATATGCTTACCTACTTTTACGTTGTCATATTGACACTCTCTCTTTGAGGAACCTTTTCTTTTACGTAATACGATTTCTCATCTCTGAGCACCTGTGGTTGTTCCATTCCTCGAGTTTCTACGTAAACATGGCACACTCGACTTCTTTTACCAGTCCACTGTCCACATCGAATCACTATGCAGAAACATTTTTGTTTCTTGATATATATATATATATATATTCAATAGATTTTTGTTTATTTCTATTAGTTTAAATTTGATTATGTGATCATTGATGATAAAGTTTATAAATTAATGCTTGAAAGTCTTCCTAAAAGATAAGGCAACCAGGAGAGGAGATGAAGATGCTAGAATAGAACAAGAGAATGAGAAGGTGAAAAGAATATTCATGAAGCGAGTACCAAAATCAGGATCAAAATGATACTAATTTAAAAAATAGTAATAATAATAAATAAATTTTTTAAATTATTCTATACAAATTTTAATATAAAAAAATATTATTTTACTTCACATATTTAATATTTTTTAATAAAAATATTAATTTATTTCATATTCTAGATTTAAATACTTTTTTCAAATATTTTAGTGTAGAATGTAAAATAAGTTGATATTTTTATTGAAGATACGAAGTAAAATAATATTTTTTTATATTAAAATTTGTGTAGAATGATTAAAAAAATTTATTTATTATTATTATTGTTGTTTTTTAAACTAGTACTATTTTGGTCCTAATTTTTATTCTCGCACCAAACAGGGCTCTAAACAAAAGAAAATGTTAGAATGAAAGAGAAAAAGGAAGAATTTAACACTAAAATATTTCTTGAAAGCAGTAAGTATTTTATCGTTTTTCATATAGACGAGATTTAATAATTTAATATTTCTTACTGAAGCTTTTATTAGCCTATAATTGTCTGTCCAAACTATCTAAGCTTGCTTTTTTTAAGCTTCTCGTGAATATATTTATTTTTTATTTTATCTTTTCATATGTATTTGTTCATTTGCCTCAGCATCTTTATTTATATGATACTTATTTTATTTGTACCTTTTAATTTTGTAAGCCAACATTCAGTATTGTATAACATTAATGGCCTTACAACTATCTTATAAAATTTATCTTTAAGTTTAAGTGAAATGTTCTAACATCATACGTCTAATACATTTTTTCACTTTATCAATTCTACTTGGATTCTGTTAATAACATCACTATCTATTTCACTATTATTTTATATAATTGCTTCAAAATATTTAAACCGCTTATTTTTTCTGATAACTTGATCATCAATTATTATTTCTATTTTAACTAAATTTATATTTCATAATTCAATTTTTGATCTTCTAACATAAATTTTTTTAAATTTTAATGTATTTTTTCATAGATCGAATCTCGTCTTAGTCTCTTCTCTAGTTTTTTCAATAATAATAATATCATCCGCAAAAATCATATACTAAAGTACTTTTTTTGAATGTATTCAGTCAAAACTCTTATAATTAATATAAAGATATATGAACTTAAAATTGAATCCTGTTATAATCTAATCGAAATAAAAAAAATTTATCAGTCAAACTCTTTGGTGTTCGACAGCTCTTTTATAATGAAATATGCTAACCTGATTTCTTTAATCTTGTAATTATAATTATTTCAAATTAATCCATTCTTCACTGTTTTTTTAACTTTTCTAAAATTAAATTAATCAAATCAAATAAGTTGAATTACATGAACTCTAGCTCTTTGCTCTCTCTCATTTCATGTGCTTTGCAATTTTGCTGTCGGGAAGAAGATCGTGGCACAAGGAGAGGTAGCGTTTATGTTATTTAGGCCTCATTTGGTTCGAGGCAAAAGTTTTACCCAACACAAATTTCAATTATAAAAGTTAACTTTATTTCACATTTAATATAAATACGAATATTAGAATCTAAAGTATCACATTTTATGTACGCACTTTCTAATACTAAAATAAATTTTTTTTCTATGAACTTAAAAGATAAAATATTTTTTTTCTCTTGTCCAAAAAAAAAGCTCGAACCAAACGAGGCCTTAGGGGATATTTGGTTTGTTGTTATCTTAGGGAGTGTTTGGTTCAGTGTTATCTCAATATCAATGTTATTTAGATGTCAGGTTATCTAAATATCATTGTTATTCATTAATGAACATTTATTTGGTTCAATGTTATGATATTAGAAAATATCAATGCTATCCAAATTATATTTATTTAGTTAGAAGTTATTGACATTATAATGACAAATTGACGGTGTTATCTTGAAATGTCGCCCGATTTGGGGTGACATCTAGATGTCAACGTGTAATGGTATTTTTGTAATTCATTATAATATTATTTAAAGATGTCATTAAACCAAACAATTATTTTCTAAAGATAACATAACATAACATTAAGATAACATTGAACCAAACGCCCCCTTAGTATTATGTTATGTAATGTAGATGTCATCTTTTAACTAATAATTTTATAATCTAATAAAAGATTATTTATAGATGTCATTAAACCAAATGATTGCTTTCTCTAGATAACATAACATAACATCAAAATAACATTGAACCAAATGCCCCTTAGTTTAGTTAATTTAACTATAGTGAAAATAATACATCACATATTGTTCGTCTCTTCGAGCAAAATTGGCGTGTGATATTCTTCGAAAGAAAATCAAGATTTTCAATCAGCTAGCTAAATATGGTAAAGCAAACATTGTGCAATACAAATTTTTAGACGTCCAAGCTATGATGAGTCGGATGCAATGTTCATTAGTCTCTTATCATCTAGGATGGAAGTGATTATTCTGTATCTTAAAAACAATCGTTGCAGTGGATTAAAGAGCTTGACACATCATCAGCTAAGTGTGTGCTTCTCAGTGGGTAGTTATAGAAATAATTATATACCCGACTACTTATCGATGTTTTCGACTTTTTCTCTCCTCTTACCTAATTCCTATAGTAATGGCGAAGAGGCGTACTTCGTTCGAAGATTTGATATATGAAAGATGTGTAGCAACACCTGATGTAATATATAGTTAAATTTTAATATTAAAATTTATATATATTGTAATAAATTTGATTTAAGTTCATGAGATTAATTTTAAATTAAAGATCTCATATGTTACATATAAAAATCTTACCAAAAAAAAATATTTTAATCAATAATTTTGTTGGTGATTTATATGGCTTTATCTTAGGCAACAAAAGCCTTAAAGATTGAATTGTGAGAATTGAGGATGTAAATTGCATTTGCTTTTGAGGAATTTAAATATATGTTATTTAAAATTTTAAATATTATATATTTTTTAAATACTTGAATTTTATAATTTAAATTTAATGAAAAAATTGACATATAAATAGCATTCAAAATTTTAAATAATATATAAATAAATATTCTTTCATTTTTTTCTCTTTATTATTAACAGAGTTTTGATACAAATCCAATAATTGATTAATAAATTGATTAATTATAATTTTTAAATAATATTTTTTTTAAAAATATTTTTAGTTTTTTTAAAATTTATTATTTTTTCAGATTTTTTATTCAAAATTTTAAAGTTTTTTACTGATAAATGATTTATTCCAGAAAGTAATTGAGATCATTTCCCAGTCCTGCGCTCCGTTCTTTTTGCGGGGAGGCGAAGCACCGGCAGCTTTCCATCGCCTTCCATCACCTCCCAATCGCAGCCTCTTTCTTGCACCGGCGTAGCCTCGGAGACTCTTAGCACAAAGAAGAAACGCCGGAGCGCATCTGCAATTTCTCGGTTGGTTTGATTTGGCAGACGCGATGCTCTCCGCCGTCTTCGATCGCCTCCTCGTCCCTCGCTTCCGAATATGATCACAAGGTAAACGTCACTTTTCTTGTTTTACGCCGCGTTCTTGCTCAATACAGCCCTCTTGTCACAATCGGGTGCCTTGTCATTACTCTGCTGGATGTTCTTGGAGTTGATGCGTTTTCTCAGCGTTTCTTTTCTTTTTTGGGTTCATTGTGTCAATCAGATAGGTGCTTGGTTTGAGAGACATTAATTTGTCTCTGTACTATTAGTTTCTACTGCAGATAGTATATGGAAATGGCTGCGCTGTTGTTTTATGTCTTAATAACCTGACATACGGAAATGTTGCTCCTCCTGCTTATTGATATCCTGAAGTCTATCACCTTTTGGAGGTGTCAATCTATATGTCGCACTTGCATTTGGGTTGTTGAATGCAAATGGTTCATATTTAGAATCTTGCATCTCTATGTGCTTAACTTCATTTTTTACCCCTTTTCTTACGCCAAAGTTCTCTTTTGCATTTTACATTTTTTTATTAGAGTTTACTGTCTGGCTTGACGGTTATTTTCCTTCATGTTTAGTACTCGATAGGAAAACTTTAATGAAAAAAAATGGTATTTGATAGGAAAACCTTAACAAGCTTTTTTGTACCCATCAATTGTAATGATATTTTCAGCAAGGGAATCCTTGACTATCGCTGGGGCTGCTTTGCATTTTATTTCATAATTACATCTATCATTATATAATGTTGCTACCTAGTAGTACTGCTAGATTATACTGCTGAAACCTAAATATTTTCACTTAGTCATTTTATGTGTTATCCAGCCTCAGATGTCAAGTTATTGCATGTTTTGACCTATTACAGTCTCACGATTTTGTCCCCAAAATGTGACTCGGCATCTCATGGTCACGATCTTGCATATATAGTCTAAGAAATTCATATCTCTTTTCAATTTTGGACAATTCATCCCGGTACCCTCTTTGCTTTAGTGACTTTCTTTTTTTGGAGCATTACCCTATAATTTTAAAAAAAACTGCTAAGAGCCTACCAATTTATAAGAAAAATTTTATAACACAGTTGTTCAACCAATTATGGTATATGAGAGATTTTTAGCAAATTAAATAAAGGTTCAACGGTCGACTAGGTCTTTTAAAGTTTTAAACTAGCAATCGAACCCAACCGTTGCCCCCGTCCCCATTTTCGAAAATCCCTACCTCTCTTCTGGAAGATCCAAGATTGCAAATAATCGTCGCCGCTGCTGATCGCCATCGTCCTTCGATCCGTCGGTTGCTTCCACTGATTCGCATATTCGACCTACAGGTAACACCGCCCCTAAAATCTCCTCCCACTCTTCTCCAAGATCAACTGATTTCGTATTCTCCTTCGCTAACCTTAGTTTCTTCCTCTTTGTCCATTTTACTTTTTTTCAAATACTGGTTATCTTCTAGTATCTTAATTTCTAGGCTTTTGAAGGTTGATTGGTTACCGAAGCAAAATGTCTACACGACTTGCAGTTTCTCTTCGCAAGGAAAACCTACAAATCGCGGATGGTATGCGCTTAATTTTGTTTCTTACTGCGATACAAGGCAAATGCATTAAGGACTTGAGACGAATACATTTGTTGAAGGTTTGCCAGGAAAAGGTGTTGCTGAGAAGAAGTTTGAAATGGGAAAAGTGGCCAATGTTAGAGGAAAGGGACGAAAGGCATTGGCTGAACTCAGCACTAACATGCGACGGGCTTCTGGTGAATCAAATGGTCTCACTTTGAAGCGTAAGAAAGCAGAAAATGATAAGAGAGATGTTACTTGGGATGCTAGTCTGACTGATGAAGAAGTAAGGCAGTGTAAGGAATGGGCTAAGGATGGCATTGAACTGATGGGACGTTCCTCGTGGACCACAGAGGATGAGAACCTTGAGCTCCAAAGGTTAAAGGAAAGAAGTAGGTCAATATTATCCCATATCTCTATCCCTCTCTCTCACTCATAATATATAAATGCATATATCATTATATTAAACTTGAGTATTTACATACCATTTATTCCAATCATGAATTTACACAGTCAAAAACATATAAGTATTGTTTCTATATACATTGTGTTATCCACCATTATAGTTATTGTACTGTAGGTTGAAAGTGTCAATGCCCATGCTGCTTGATGAAAAATTCTTGCTCATTCGAAAACGTGAATATTTAACAAGTACTTTCAACGATACGCTTTATAAAGACAAAAAGAAAACACTTTAGATAACAGAGAAGCGTAAATGTGGGAACATTTTCCTCTACTGGATTTTATGTAACTTAAAGAGAAATATAATGGATTAGTATCTGCTTGAAGAGAAATACAATGAATTAGTAGCTTAGCGGAAGTTTTATATGAGAATAATTCCCCTCATGATTGCTACAAGTCAAGAAACTAATTGAGTAAAAAGAGTGGTGTGAGTTTCCTTCATCTAGAACTTTCAACTTACTAGATCTAAATGACTAGCAGAGAAATTAATTCTCTGCTATTCTCCCTCTATCTTGAGAACTTCAAAAGGTAATTTCTTAGGGAATGTTTGTTTTCTTCACTACTAATTATGGCTTTCCTTGAGTACTTTCTCTATGTGAATCTATCCCTATAATAATACTATAGTTGCATCACACCACCAACAACAACATTATTGCTCTTCTCCTCCCATTATATAGTGAGGCAATTAATGGTTTTTCCTTTGATTTGTCTAGAATGACTTGTACGTTGTTGTCCTAACATTGCCATTCAGCATAACGGTCTAACGGATGGTAATGCGACTATTCCTATGTAACCGTCCCCCGATACTTTGTATCTTCTTTGAGCATGTCGCTTTCAGATTTAGAAACCTCTTCTCAAAGAACTCCTTTGTTTAGGTTTCCTCATCCGACCTTGTTGCAACATCATTCTTTGCAATGGTTTTTCAATGCTCAGTGCTTGTCAAAATTTCAGCATGTCTTTTCGACCATTCCTTCGACCTAACTGCTTTGAAGTCTGAAGGCCTCATTAATACTTTTGAGTATCACTTTCTTTGATGCCTTGTCGAACTTCTTTTTCTATTTTCATAAGGATATCACAAAAGGAAGAGACTTGCCTGTACTACAGCAATCTGAAAATTTGCATTCCACACGGCAACTATGAATATTTTTTATACAGAAGGAGGAAGAAATAAAATATTCATTTTTCAAAACTCTACCACCATGTTAAAGTCAAGAGTTTTTCATATTTTTAATGCTGACTATGTAAATTATGTCATTTTAATGGTGATTGGTCCTAGATTAATACTTACTTCATTATTGCTTATAATTGCAGTGCCTTCATGGTGCGGTGGGATATCACATTTGGAATCTCCAATGACTGTACGAAAAACTACCAGCCTTATTCTTAGTTCTTACATCTAGATTGTCTTATAATGAAACACAATACATGACAGCTCTAGCCTTGCTTTGTTGGTAAAGCAGAATGAAAATATTATCACATGGAAGGCAATGATACCATTTTCATTGATCCTCAAGAATGATAACATGAACTCGTTTAGAATTTACCCTTGATGTGCATTCATAGATTTTTGTTCTGTGGTTATTGCTTTGCTATGAACATGGTCGTGGCATGACGCCAGATAAAATGTTGTAATTGGTTTTAACATGATTCAAGTTTAAAAATAAAATGCTCTGTTTATGTTTGGATATGTTGTTCATTTTCTTGCGGCAATTGGATGAAGTGATTATGTCAATTATTAGAGTTGTAACTTGGGAATAATTAGTTATTTCTCTTATTTTCGTTTTTATAGATTGGTTGGGATGAGAAAGTACCCAGAGCATTTCATGGCTTGTACAGTCCCCCAAGTTCTACAGGTTTTCTTTCCCTCTGCCCAGCTAATGGTTGTATTTTATATTTATGCTTTGTTTTGTTATATTTATTCCTTTTGTTGTGAATTTATATTTGTAAGCTAGGACAAAATTTCAAACTGCCATTTTTTCTAATAAAAAAAATTACTTTTGTTTGACTCTGACTGAACTTTCCTTTCAATAGTTTAGTAAGCTGTGTGAGGTACACAACTTATTACCTGGTGGTTTAATATCTAAGTTGTGTGTATCACTTGACTTATAGACCCCACGGCATGTCGTGTGTTGTGCACAATTTACATAAGTCGTGTACCCTTCACGAATTATACCTACTGTGCTGATGTGAATGTCCAGTCAACACCAAATTAAGATGTTTTGCTATTACGGCTGAATCAATGGCATGCCCTATTTCTTATAAGAAAACTTGTGATTCTGAAAATTTAAAAGTTTGAAGTTTTGCACTTTCCAAATGTATTTTATACATACTTGAACTTCATGCCAAATATTATCCAACTCACCACCATATGCACCCAGACTTACGTGCTTGTTTCAAAATTATTAGTTTTCATAAATTTCTCCACATGTCATGCTAAATATATGAAGAACCAAAAACTTATTATGTTTTTGTTTTAAATTACTTGCTACCCAGTGTCAATAACAACTCAATTTCATTGATTTGAGCTGCACTCATTCACCCAAACTCATATGCCATCTCCAAAAAATTTACTTCTCTTCAATTCTTTATATGCCATGCTAAATATAAGGTTTAAGTTGAGAGAATTTTCGGTAGCGTATCGTCTTCCAAATACTTCTTTCAGCTAGATAAACAGCATGATTTGCAGGAAAATTTTCACCAGTCTTTACTGTAGAAGAGCTTGAGGATCCTTTTGCTGAAGGGTGTGAATTGCCAGAACTTGAAGGAGGTCATGGGGTTGCTGAACTGAAGAAAGGCGAGGATGATAATAATACCAAAGATGGTAGAAAATCGCATGATGTTTTAAACTGAATGAATGCTTGAGCTGACAAATGGCATTTTTGTTCTGTTTTTGTGTTGCAGTAAACTGTCATAGATGTTGACCGTCAGTTCGGATCGTTATACATTTTGGCATCGATCAACAAAGATTGGTTGAGTGGTATATTTGCCTGAACTTTAAGGACCTGTTTGGAGCGAGGACCAAAATCAGGATTAAAATAGTACTAATTTAAAAAACAACAATAATAATAATAAATAATTTTTTTTAATTATTCTATACAAATTTAATATAAAAAATAATTTTTAATAAAAATATAAACTTTATTTCACATTTTAGATTAAAGTACTCGATTCGAATATTTTAGTCTAGAATGTGAAATAAATTAATATTTTTATTTTAAATTGTTGAGTATGTAAAGTAAAAATAATATTTTTTATATTAAAATTTATTTGTCAGAACATCGCGCAGAGTAATGACAAGGCATCCGATTGTGACAAGAGGGCCGCATTGAGCAAGAACGCGGCGAAAAACAAGAAAAGTGACGTTTACCTTGTGATCATATTCGGAAGCGAGGGACGAGGAGGCGATCGAAGACGGCGGAGAGCATCGCGTCTGCCAAATCAAACCAACCGAGAAATTGCAGATGCGCTCCGGCGTTTCTTCTTTGTGCTAAGAGTCTCCGAGGCTACGCCGGTGCAAGAAAGAGGCTGCGATTGGG